>CM076569.1:204274361-204671861 GCA_034641835.2 Pinus albicaulis
AATAAAAGATTTGGGAACATCAGATTAGTATTAGTCTGGTCCACTAGATCCTCAGACGCCTCCGCTGATCTAATTTTGTGCCTCAATCTTTGTTATCTCTTCTCTTCTTACCTCCACATCATAATCCCTCTTAGTCTTAAAGATCCTAAGTTTCATATGACTAGCCCAATTGAAAGCCTACCTATTGATTAGCAAGCAAATCCTTTCCTGACTCCATTGCACAATGGTTTTGAATATTTCCTGGAATATTTCACCTCTGCCTTATCCCTCTTTGCTCATCCTGGTCTTACATTGAACCCTTCTTTCCTAATAACCAACAACCAAACAAATAACCCAAACAAACAAACCAAGAGCCTAATTCAGCCTAAAAATCACAACATTCGAGCCTCATGCTGCATATAAACCTTTTCCCTCATACACGGTAGAGATCCCCTCTCGGGACCCGCAGGCTTAGACTGTGAGGTCTGAAAGTGGTTCTGATGTTGTCTCATCTTTTGGTCTTGCCAATCTGGCCAAAACATGGGAACCCCAACATAATGGCGACTCCACTGGGGAAATCTTGAGTGCTTTTCACGTTAAACATCTTTAGGCATTCAAAAGACCTACAATCTCTAGTTAGGTTGGCAGTTAAACACTCCTATTCTCACATCAACCTCTACACCATTTGTTGTGTTTTCCCATACTCTTGGACAGAGTCTGGAAAGGGCCACGTAGCCTTCGGATCTCACACTCTTTCAGAGGTGACATATCTGGTAAATGCCCTCCCAGTCAATCTCTGGTTAGATTTTGCTGTGTTTTGAAGATATCCTTGAAAAGGGACATCTCAAGGGCACTGTGGTGGACAGTGTACCCTCCAAAAAACATCCTAAACCTTCCACCTGGCGACTCCATAGTTCCCTAAACGATTCAAAGAATCCACTGGTGATCAATAGGCCTGCTGATTATCTTGGTTCACATTAGACTCCACCGGGAGACCAGCCCCCATAACAACATCAACCACAGTAGAATTAACAAGTAGGGTTAAGCTGCTTGGTCAGAAACAACATTCTGGCTTCTAGAACCATTCATACAAGAGCTTACCCTGACCCAGACCCACCTGAAATAGTTGACAATCCTGAGAGAATCCTCAAGGGAGCTCATACACCTAAAAGATCAACTATTTCCAAACACATCCATAGAGCTAATTCTGCACCAGAATATCTTACAGCTCTATCACACTTTCACCTTGACCTAGAACTACCTAACAGCTTATCTAGAACTAGGTCATTCAGTAGCTTAGATCAGCTAGACTCTGAGCTTCCTGATTCACCACGACAAAGTGGTAGACACCTTGGGAATAGACAGACCCTTCCATCTACACCTCCTGATTTACATTTCATACAAAACTTGGGGCTCAGTCACCCTAGGTCTGCTCATCAGTCCTCTGCTGGTCATAATATCCTTGTAATCCATATACCTGCTGCCCAAGCCCCTTTAGCTCATCAAAATATCGTTATGGCAGCCTGGTATGCACCTCTGGTTTTACCCCAGCCTCTAGTACCCTTACCGAATGATTATCAGTCTAAGATTCCACACTTCACTGCAAAGGAGTCCATCACAGCCCAACAACATGTAGATAAGATGGAGGATTCTTTCAACTACATGGAAATTGATGATGATACAGTCAAAATGAGAATCTTTGCCCAAAGCTTAAGGGGTGATGTGAAGAAATGGTTTAAGGGCCTACCTCCAGGTAGCATAAATGATCTTCCGGGCTTATATCAGACTTTCATAAACAAATGGGAAACTAGTGCGAATCCTTGCCAACTCCTGGCAGAATACATGACCCTTAAGAGAAACGTAGGAGAGAGTGTCCACGATTACACAATGAGGTTCAACAACATTTATAATGCTCTCCCTCCACATATGAAACCTCCACAAGGCATGGCCCTAGCAAAATACCCTGAAGGCTTTGATGCTGACATGGCCTATGAGCTTAGGGATATGGAATACAACACATTGGAGGACATGCAGAAAGGAGCAGTGAATATAGAAGCTTAACTGCTACACAGCACTTTTCGACTGTCCCTCGCAAACCCCATCCCGCATACACATTGAGGGCTCATTTTGTGACCTCGTGACAGTGATTATTGCTGGCTTGGAAAACCACTTTCATGACATCCCTCTGAACAAGAGCTTTCATTGCCCTGAAGACATCTCCTTGTGAAAAACCCTGAAAATGGCCCTTTTAGCATTGGCGCGAGCAAGCAGTTCAGTACCCGCGCCAATAGGGAAAATACTTCAAAGAGGCCGCGCCAGTTGGCGCTCTGTCCCAGAGTCGCACTCGCACCAGCCAATTTAAGAGGTGTTTTTTAAAAATAAATGGCGGAAGTTTCATCCTAACTGATCCAAGAACTGATATCTATCTTGAGTTGGGAGGTTTGGCTACGGATTTCCATAGAGAGGAAGTGGTTTGCCACCTCTCATGGAAGCTTCCTTGATGATAGGGCCAATCCCATGATTATAGGGATCCCAACTCCTCTTCCTCCATCTATAAAAACTTGTCCATCTCCATTGCAAGCTAGTCTTCAAGTTCCCAAATTTCCAAGAGCCTTATGCTGCAAGAGCCTCCATAATTCCCTTAAGGCCAATTTCAAGCAAGGAGACTATCGTCAAGGTCTGAAGAGAGAAGTTTGTCCCATCCTTGACAGGTTTTTCGAGACGTGTTCTGCTGGCAACCCCCTGAAGGAGAATTCAGCGTCAGAACTATGGTTGTAATTTTCCTTTGATTGATTATTAATGAACGACTATTGGTTATGGTTCCACTCTTGTTGTTATTTATGATGATGAGTTATGTCCTTTCTGACTGACATATAGTTGCATCTACTGGATTTTACGCTTGCGTTTGTTTTGTTTCTCGCATGTGCAGGTGTCCTATCACGGAGATCGTGGGGATCGTGATCTGCCAGAACTAAGGAACGAGAGTGCTACCTCTTCTACAAGCAACAACGTTGGATTCCAGGTAAGCCTTCATCGCTAGTTGGTTTATTTGAAATTAGGAACCTGCACTATAGCGTGTGACGATTGTTGCTAGACCCGGTCTGGGCTAGTAGGGATCGCCTCTGTCCGTAGAGGGGATTTACCTCCACAACAAATTGGCGACTCCGCTGGGGATCATTAGCTTGTTGTCGTTCGTTTTATGAGCTATAGACGGAGCCTGAAGTTGGCCAGATAGCCTTTGAAACGCTTTTGCTCTGCAATTGCGAAGTAGATCAAAGTTGCTTCAGTCAATCTCCGGTTTAGTTTGTAAACTGAACACTTGGAGATTTGTCTTCTCTTTTCGGTTGATTCTTGATTCTGCTTGCTTGATCAGCTCTTTGGGCTGGCTCTTTCTATGAATTTGGATTTTGGATAGCTTGATTATCACTGGTCTACTTTTTGGATTGCTCTTTTTTATTTTTTTTTGACTGGTAAACTCGACTGGCGCGCTTTTCAGCTTGACAGTCGCGCCCATTGGCACAGGTTGCTAGTGTATTACCTGCACCAATTCTATTCTGGCGCTAGTTTCAGGCCTTACAGTCGCGCCAATCCTGTAAGGTACTAGGGTTTACTCTATTTTGAGCTTTCTAAATCTTGATCGTATGCATCTGCTTTGGAGACTAGATGCTGGTTCAGTACCAATGTTACAGTCCTGCCAGTGGTGAAGTGCAAGTATTTGGTTGGGAGAAAATTCTTTGTTTTTCATTTTAGAGCGTTAAACGCTTGTTGTCGATTCTTCCTTGATGGCAATGGCGCTAGTTGTCGGTGTCGTGTGATTCGTGTCAGTGTTCAGGTACAGTTAGACGAATTTGAGATTTATGAAAATTGAGATCTTTTCCCTAAATCCTTCACCAGTGTGTCTTTCCCTTCTGGTTTTTTCCTTGTATGAGCATAGATTACATTGCTCATTGTTTGGGATGCCTTATTGCTATGGTTGCTTGATGTAAAAGGGAATGAATTCCTTGTTTTGATCTCTTTCTTTGGAAGTCCTCTTTGTGTTTGACCTTATATGTCTTGTCGCCTTTTGAGGAATTTTGTTACAAAGTGTTTAAAACAACGATTGAATTCTTAGTGTTTGTTTGCATCCATTTTGCATTCATCCTTTCATTAAGGAAATTTGCATTCATTTAGTTTTCAATTCATAGTTTTCTTTTCATTAAAATGCATTAGATCACATTGCATTAAAAAGTATTTTTTGAGATCCATCATTGAACTTGGATTACATCGTTTAAATGATTGAAAGCTAAAAAACCGCATTGAGTGAATTCTCTTTGATTAAAAGCATGCATTAAGTAGATTCTCATTTCATCGAAAAATGAATTGAGTGCATTCTTATTCTTTCAAAAAGAGGGAAATTTTGCATTGATTACAATTTCATAGTTTTCAAAAAAGAGAATTTTTCATAGATTACATCGCATAATTCGCATCATTGAATGTTTTAGATTAATTTTGGATAGTGAAATTCATCTAGTTTAGAGGAATTTCGTTTGCAGTATTTTTGTTTGTTACATCATTGTTAGAGAGTCTTCCCTTAACTAGATATCATTCATCGAATTGAAAGATTTATTTTCTCATATGGTACATTCTGAGATTGTCACATGACATACGGTAGGGCCTTGAAACCGAAACATAATTGAAGATAAGCCATAAAATTTACTCAATTTACACTAAGGTAGCATTGAAACATTAACAAAACATTTAGAGGTCTAGGTTAGAGACGTGTTCCGGCGTCGTTAAACCTAGTAGCTGTCATTCGCCTCTTGGCTTTAGATAGCACTAGTACAGACTTGTGCTCCCCGTACCGTCGCGTATATAAAGGGAGACCCCACTAGGTTTCTATCCTTTATCCATAGGAAGTTGAGTCTGCCGCCTTATACCCGTGATACATCGGACACAGCATTCGGGGAGATTGCCTGCACGTACGTTAAGTCCTTGGTTGATTTCTCTTTCATTTTGAAACCAAGGTGTATATTGCAGTTCACGGTTATTTGGTACACCCTTTGCCTAGTATTCCTGAGTAGTCATTTTGATCTTATCTGACTCTTTAAATTTGAAAATATCACCAAGCACTTGTCCTTTCACGCTTGCTTCAAAACTGAAAGAGATAGAGTCACCTTTTATCCGTTTCTCGACTCTTAAAACATGAAACGGTGAAGTTTCTAAAGTTTCAATGTGGTAAAATAAATCACCTGCGATCACATGCCCTTTTAGAATTTGCTTGTTGGCCGTTTCATTGTGTGCCTTGTTTAGTATGAATGCGTTTTGATGGTTGATTGCAAATTTTCGAGGTTCACCAGCGAAGTCCCCTCTGATGGATCCTGGTCCGTTTCCTCATTTTGGAAATGTTGGTGCTCGCGCTATGGCGCGTTGTCCTTCTGGGTTAAGCTGTTGGGTTACTATTTGGTTGTTTCAACCTCTGGTCCCGAATGTCTACGACTTCTATTCAATCAGTTCCTCCACCTGAACAACATCATGTTGATTCTAAGGTGGACCTCTCCCCTTCTTTTCCTGTTTCTACGCCCTCCTCTTCTACTTCGCCTAGTGAAAGTCTGGATTCGAGTAACCGGGTGGCTAAGAAGAAGAAGAAGAAGAAAAATAAGAAGAAGTTCGACAAAGGAGAGGCTAGCTCTGTGGCTATTGCACCTAAGAAGCCTTCCATCAATAAACCTCCCAACCCTCCGCGGAAAGTCAAGTTCCCTTGCATGTTGTGCACAAGATACCATCTTCTTCGAGACTACCCTGGCATTCCCAAGGTGCTCAAAGTATGGTCCAACGGTGGTCCCATGGTGCCTTTAGCTTGCAGGAGTCGGTTAGGGCACATCTTGGTGTTTATTGATGGTAAAGGCTTTTTAAGAAACGGGTAAGATCACTGATCCTGCCAAGTTGTGTGAAGGGCACCTTGCCATTCACCTTTGTCCATAAAGCCAAGAGAGTTTTGGACAACTCAACTGTTTCTACACCATGCCTTCCGGCTGGTTACAAACGTATTTCTTTGAGTCTTCCACCAGCTGATCCTACGATTGGTCAAGAGTCATCCTTGGTCGATCCCGCCCCTCTGGAAATTCAAATTAATGAATCCATCCCTGAACAATCATTGGTCATGGGATCGGTTGAACTAGCCTCATCTGTGGTGCACCAGGTCTTTTCCGTTGAGAGTGGACCTCACATCCCTTAGGTTCTTCTTGTTTCTTCAGATTCCTCGAACTTGGAGAAATATTCTCCTATCCCTATATCTCAAGAAGCTGCTCGTCCACCTCCCATGATGGAGGTCCTGGAGGATACTCCTCCTGCCTTCGAGATGGAGGTCATGGAGGATGCTCCTTCTTCTTCCGTAACACCAGGGGAAGACCATCTTAGTTCGATGGTAGCCCCTCCAAGTATTTTGGTTGCTTCATTTGACTAGAGTGGATTTGTAGGAAACCGCCTTCCGTATTATGTGCCTTTTGAGATAACTGTACAAACCTCTGGTCTAGTTGTACCTAGCACCATTATAGACGAAGGCGCGTCTATTAGTGTTCTATCCTCAACTACTTGGCAAGCTTTCGGTTCGCCACCGCTTGTGCCTGCTACGCAGAATCTATTGACATTTAACAGAAGAACTAGTCAACCATTAGGGATCCTTCCAAGGTTACCTGTTACTTTGGGAGGTAAAACTATCCATATGGGCGTGATGGTTGTTCCAGGCCCCTTGGATTTCAATCTAATTTTGGGGCGCGATTACACCTATGCCATGGGAGCGCTTGTCTCCTCCATTTTCATGTGAATCCATTTTCCGCATGGGGACGGATCGTGACCATTGATCGACTTTCATTCTTTGGTCCTGATGTGGCAACTGGCCTACCATCATCCCTTCCTATTTTTTATCCACCTGTTGTATCTACCCCACCGCAGGTCAACTATGTGGCTACCTAACTCGTGCCTGTACTCAGTGATAGTGCCGTTGTGCATCAGGTGCTGGGGGAATTGGATCCTAACTTCCTGGATTTTTTCCTTCCATCGGGAGTGGAAATCTTGGAGGCGATGACTTCTTATTCATTATGATGAGGTCGATCCAGAGCATGGTTCTTGTCTTGTGTTAAGCTCCTTAAAAAATGAATCAAGCTCTTGGGAGCAAAGTTCCTTGTCTTGTGTCAAGCTCCTTAAAAACAAAGTTTCCATAATATTTATTAACAAGACTTCTATTTATTTAGACAAAGTTTCCTTACCATCTTTAATATCCAGGCCTCCTTAAGCCATGAAACAAGATGTTCACGAGGATGATTCTTTTATTGTGTCAACCTCGTTAAAATAATAAAACACTGCTGTTCAATTCGAGTTTTGATACGATCTCGTAAAACCCATTCATAGACTTTCTCTTGATCCTATAGTAATTTGAACCTTCACTCCATTTGCCTTTCATATGGACTGAAGCTTGGGGGGCATGTACCTCGAATTGAGTCACCATGCTGGGGGCATGCTTAACTTTTTCAAGCATAGTTTGTTTTCGTTTCAAGCTTGTGTAAAAATGAAACCAACTTCAAGCAGAGTTTCCTGATTTCAAGCTTGTGTAAAAATGAAACCTTTCCCATTTTACCTCTTGTGATTGCCATTTTATCAGCCTGTTTCTACCAGATGAGCCTTGGTTTTCTCACTCCATCATCACTAACTTCTTGGCCGATCATATGCCTTCACTTGGTTGTTTTACCCATTCCTGAGGAACCGCTGCGATGAGTGGTCTTGTTAGCCAGCCTCTCAACCTTTATCTTGTTTTGAGCAGTTCCACCATTACCGGAACCAGTAGCTACCCTTTATACCACTCGTTCCTCCAGGAGGAGTCAACTTTCAGCTCTTTTCTGACTCTCTAAACATGAAAAGATTGCCGAGGCCCTTGTCGTTTCGGTCTCGTTAAAATGGACACGAATCGACATTCACCCAGTATAAGTTTAACCCTTTTTCGGGCTGGGATGGATTGATTACGAAAAAGGAATACCCTAGCCTATCGCGACTAGGAGGTTTTCCCGGATATTGTTTTTTACCTTTTCGGATCTGGGGAACTATTTACGAAAAGGGACTTGTGGAGTTTTCTTTTCCGATGTCTTTTCAAACTCTCTAAACATGAAAAGACGCCGAGTTCTTCCTTTGTCAGACTCGTTAAACCCTGATGACATCGGATCCAGTCGAAATGACGTTATTCGAGTCGCTCCTTCCTAGGGCTCGTTAAATGTACTAGGATGGATTCGCCCGAAGGGTGGACTTATATGAAAAGCATATGGTATCCTCTTCAAGCTTGTTATCAAAAAATAATTGGTCTACTGCTTGAAATGGTGGGGGAAAAATGGTTCCCATTTATCATTGTCGGTCCTGGTGTGTCGCTCTTGAACATGGCACTTGTCGGTGTCCGTGTCGGGTTGGGGACATCTCATCTCGTTTTCACTTGCCTCCGTGGGTTTCGGTAATCACTTTTGACCTCTCATTTGCTCTTTTCCTCGTCGCCATGACCTTTGAACTATTGATGTCAAATACTACCAAACTCACTATCGTTCCGTCATATGTTCAAGAGAAGTTGACCTCTGCAAATATCAACCTCCCTCTGATTCTCATCTGATCGTGATTCATAAAAACATTATGTTCCTCTGTCTCGTGTCGATGATGTGGGAAAAACTATGGCCCACCTTCGATCGAATCCTTTCACATCGACCTGGCTCATTATCCAGAAGTTGATCTAGGACTCTCTTCTGATGCTGTGGAACTGCATGCCTTATTAGCGGGTTCTTCGCATTAAATGACGGTTTCCCTAATCGACCCTGCGTCGAGTGATTCTACGGGTGTTCGACGACAGTTCATTGATTCACATCCCGTAGATTGTACCTGTAGTACCTTGAGGGCCATTGTCATTATTGGTGGTACCTCTCGCGTCTGTTAACAGCTTTCATCATTGGCTGGTAATCAGGCGATGTTCTTGCATGTTCGACTTCAGCTCACATATTCGCATGCTTGAACTTGTACTTCGTTCGGGTCGAGATGGAGCACAAGACCCTGGATTGTGTCTGTTGTAATCCAGGCTGCGATTTTGTGGATTATTATGATTGATTACATGACTCACTTACTGGATGGCTGCGACCATACCTGAGTCTTTTTATCGATCCTCACTGGATGGCTCTGTCCATACCTTGGATCTGGATTATTGTATACTCTGTTCTGGCTGCGCCCATACCGCATATATATCATGTATCTGAGATATCAGTTGTATTTCTTCGCGCAGGTTTTCCGACGGTGGAGTTTTCAGTTGGACATGTTCTCGTAAAGCATTTCACCCCTCTCTCTCTCGAGCCTCATGCTTTAGGGGGCATCTGTTACACAGTAATTTGTCACCATCCCTGCAATCCCCATCTCGCACATTGGAGGGCTCATTTTGTGACCTGTGAGCAGTGACATGGCTTGAAACCACTTTCATGACATCCCTCTAAACAAGAGCTTTCATTGCCCTAAAGACATCTCCTTGTGAAAAACCCTAAAAATGGCCCTTTTAGCATTGGCGCGAGCAGGAAATTCAGTACCCGTGCCAATGGGGAAAATACTTCAAAGAGGCCACGCCAGTTGGCGCTCTTTCCCAGAGTCGCACTCACGGCAGCCAATTTAAGAGGTGTTTTTTAAAAATAAATGGCGGAAGTTTCGTCCTAATTGATCCAGGAACTGATATCTATCTTGATTTGGGAGGTTTGGCTATGGATTTCCATAGAGAGGAAGTGGTTTTCCACCTCTCATGGAAGCTTCCTTGATGATAGGGCCAATCCCATGATTATAGGGATCCCAAATCCTCTTCCTCCATCTATAAAAGCTTGCCCATCTCCATGGCAAGCTAGTCTTCAAGTTCCCAAATTTCCAAGAGCCTTATGCTGTAAGAGCCTCCATAATTCCCTTAAGGCCAATTTCAAGCAAGGAGACTATCGTCAAGGTCCGAAGAGAGAATTTTGTCCCATCCTTGACAGGCTTTTCGAGACGTGTTCTGCTGGCGACCCCCTCCGAAGGAGAATTCAGCGTCAGAACTATGGTTGTAATTTTCCTTTGATTGATTATTAATGAACGACTATTGATTATGGTTCCACTCTTGTTGTTATTTATGATGATGAGTTATGTCCTTTCTGACTGACATATAGTTGCATCTACTAGATTTTATGCTTTCGTTTGTTTTGTTTCTCGTATGTGCAGGTGTCCCATCACGGAGATCGTGGGGATCATTGTTGTGACTTAGAGGCAGGCGCCACCTCTTCTACAGCATTTGCGTTGGATTCCGAGGTAAAGCCTTAAGTGGCTGGTTAGCTTATTTGCAGTGGGAACCTACACTATCAGCGTGATTCTGATTGTTGCTAGACCAGTCCTGAGCTAGTAGGGATAGCCCCTGTTTACAAAGGGGATTATTTACCTCCTAACCTGCTTTGATTGAAAGGATTGAAAGAGCAGTAAGAAAGGTGGGGAGCGGGTAACATAAAGATATGACAATGTAGCCTCCACATCTGACCAAAATTATGATAAGCTGTCTAAAAATGTGGAAAGGTTACAACAAATGATGGAAAAGATGGTTGTCACCGTTAGCAATCAGAACAAGAACCAGAACTAGAACTTTAGAAGAAACAATAACGCTCCCAACAGACAAAGAGAATCAGATCAACAAGTTATTCCCCCATTCCAAGAGAATTTTCTTGATGAAGATGAGGGAATCATAGAAGAGTCTGAGGGAAACACAATTAATATGTTTCAAATAGAAGATTCAATCCATAACTGTTATTCAGAAGAATACCAGCCTTCACCCTCTGGTTGGGAGGAGGAATGGTTAGAATCTAAAGATTACAGATTAGGATTTTAAAATGCCATGATGCGGTGGAAACGTATCAGCAAAAGAAAAAAGGTAATAGAATGCCAGGTAAGCTTAGGAGTCTACTTAAAGAAGAGACACAGAAATCTTCTAAAAGCAAGTATGAAACAAAAAATTAGCGGTGAGTTAAAATAATAGAGAAAAAGACAACCAAAACACTAACATACAAGATAAACCATTAGCAGGCACCTAACTGCTGCGATTAGTGTCACAAATAAAACTATCACAAACACGTACATGATGAAGTCAGCCCATTGATTCAACCACTAAGCGATGGCAAGTAGAGCAGAGATAGTATGCCAAAGAGGCAGTCCCCTTTCAATTTGGAAAGTGAGATTGCAAGAATTAAAATCTCTATCCCACTTTCTGAGTTGGCCACTCAGGATGTATATAAAGGCCAGATTTTGAGAGCTTTGAACTTAGGTGAGAATGGTGACTCTGTCAATTTGAATGATGATCAACCTGCCCTCTTGTTTGGTCCTAAGATAGAGGGGAAGTTTTAGGAGGGGGTAGTTCCGCCTTTCTATATCAGTCTTAACATTCATGACAAGATCCTGCACAATGCAATGCATGATTCTGGAGCATCCCACAACCTAATGCCTAAGGTAATTATGGAAAGACTAGGTCTAGAGATAACCAGACCCTACAAAGATTTATACTCTTTCGACTCTAGCAAAGTAAAATGCCTAGGCCTGATCAAATACTTGTGTGTGAGCTTAACTCAAATCCTTGCTAAATGCATGGTCATGGATGTTGTGGTGGCAGATGTGCCACCCAAGTATGGCATGCTACTATCAAGATCATGGGGAGCCAAGCTGCAGGTTACAATGCATATGGATGGCTCATATGCCACAATCCCAATCTTTGGCCAACTTAGAAAACTGTATAGGGAGACACAGATGAAATTCCTAGTCAGTAGCCCCGAAAAACCAGAAAATTCACCTATTTATTCTATACATACAGACCTAGACTCCTTCATATTTTGTAACGGCGAATCTTTAGAAGGGTCAGAGCCCCAAAATAGAGATACAAACGGAGAGGCAGAGACCATGGATTTTAACATAATGGCCACTCTGGATTTAGAGGACAACGAATAAGAAAACCGCAACGAAACCTGTAGGATATGCGGTGGAGACCTAACTCTGAGTGAACAAGAAACAGAGCGTAAACAACCACCCAGCCAGATCCCTGAAACTCATACATTTCGCAAAGAACAAAGCAATCCACAGCCTAATACAGACCCTATAACACAACACAATGGCAAACCCAGCTGTAAGGGAGAAAACAATGGTAGTCATGAGAATAACCCCTTATGGGAAATGAGCTTTGACGGGTCTTGTACTAAAAGGACTGCAGGGGTAGGGGTATGGTTACACAATACAAAAAATGACTACGCTGAGAGCCATGCCTGTAGTCTACATTTCAAATGCAAAAATAATGTCGCTAAATACGAGGCTCTAATCCTGGGTCTGAATCTGTTGAAGAAAAAGGGAGCCTGTAGGATAACCATATGGGGAGACTCAGAGTTAGTTATTAAACAAGTGAACGGAGAATACACAGCCAAACATCCTAGGCTAAGAGCATATAGGAATGACACCATGGACCTACTAAAAACGTTTGTTGAATACAAATTAGTGTTCGTTCCTAGGAGTCAAAATGTCATTGCAAATGGATTAGCTTACCTGGCCAGTTCATACCCCAAAACTCCCAGTGACCAACAGATCATCATTCAAACCAAATTCAGACCTGTTGTGCCAGACAACGAAAAATATTTGCAGGTATTTGAAGGTGATAAACAGATCGAGGATTTTCTGGTAGGCAGAAATGAGTTTGAATTTTCTGATTTAGACTCCAAATCTGACAGTAGCCGCCTAAGTGAAGAATCCTCCGATGAGGAAGAAACACCCTGTAACATAGAAATAAATTCTTTAGATGAATAGACTGGAAATCCGAACTGCAAATGTGAAAATGCAGATAGTGAAGAGGTAGAGGTGTTTCAGGCCAAAGATAAGAATATACCCAGAGGCCTGGCACCCTTAGAAGACCTCTTTGACTTTGATGATGTGGAAAAAAAGCCCACTATAGAACATGCAGACTCTGATGTGGAAGAATGCAACATAGGCACTAAAGATAAGCCCAAAATGATTAAACTAGCTAAGTCTTTACCTGCAGACATGAAGAAGAAATACATTGACCTTTTCAAAGAATTCATTGATGTGTTTGCATGGAACTATGAGGACTTAAAGGCCTATGACACAAATATCATCCAGCACAAAATACCCTTGAAAGAAAATCAGAAGCCCTTTAGGAAAAAACTTCGAAGAATCAATCCTAAACAATTGCCTGCAGTAGAGAAAGAGATTAAGAAAATGTATGAAGCAAGCATAATTGTGCCTGTAAGGTTCTCTGATTGGGTATCAAACTTAGTAGCTGTAAGGGAGAAAACAGGGGAAATCAGATTGTGTATAGATTTCAGGAATCTCAATAGAGCCTCACTCAAGGAAAATTACCCTTTTCCAAAAATGGAACATATTCTTCAGAGGGTAGTAGGCTCTAAAAGGATCTCCCTACTAGATGGTTTCTCTGGTTATAACCAAGTCTTAGTGATCCCAGAAGACCAACTCAAAACAGCCTTTACCACTCCATGGGGTACCTTCATGTATGTGAATATGCCTTTTGGATTGATGAACGCTGGAGCCACCTTCCAAAGAGCGATGGAAATAGCATTTTCAGATGAGATAGGGCACTTCATTGTTATCTACTTAGATGACATAACAGTATTTTCCAAGACCGAAGAAGAACACCTGAAACATCTGAGAAAAGTATTCGAAAAATGTAGAAGGTTTGGTTTGTCCCTGAACCCTAAAAATACTATCTTTGGGCTACAGGAGGGTAGACTCCTTGGCCACATTATATCCGAAAAGGGAATCGGGTTAGACCCCCAACGATTTGAGGGAATACTACAGATCACACACCCCAGAAACATCAAGGAATTACAGTCTTTCATTGGGAAGATTAACTTCCTTAGGAGGTTTATTCCAAATCTGGCTGAACACCTTAGGAACATGACTAACATGCTGAAGAAGGTGCAGGATTTAAATGGACTGTGGGAGATAAACAATCTTTTTAATCAGTGAAACTTGCACTCACCCAAGCTCCTGTTCTGATCAGCCCAGATTTCTCCAAAGATTTCCTGATCTTTTCATTCGCCTCTGAGCATACAGTGGCTAGAGTCTTGCTGCAGAAAAACACAGAGGGAATGGAACAGCCAATTGCCTTCTTTAGAAAAGCACTCAGAGATGCACCCTTGAAATACAACATCATGGAGAAACAGGCCTATGCTCTGATTAAGGCCTTGAAAGACTTCAGGGTGTATATTTTGCATTCTCACACCGTAGCTTATGTGCCCAACATCATATTCAAATATATACTGTCCCAAGACCCAGATGGGAAAAGGGGCAAATGGATAGTTGTGATCTTAGAGTATGACCTTGAGATAAAACCCACCAAACTGATTAAAGGTCAGGGCTTAGCTAAATTAATGGCTGAATCAAACCTACAAGCCCTAGACATTAACATGATAAATACCTTGGATGAGCAACAAGAATTGCCTGATCTCACTGTTGAGGAAAAATTTCAGAGCTCTCCTTGGTATTCCGACATTCTGTATGTGCTTACACACCTCAATGCCCCTCCCGAATTATCAAAGACCAAGGCCAGATTCCTAAAGCTAAAAACCAGAAGTTACTGCATTATGAATGAAAAATTATACTGGAAGAATCCTAATGGCCTGTTTCTTAAATGTTTGACTGAAAATGAGGCAGAGGAGGTTAAACAAGAATTCCACGCTGGAGAATGTGGATGCCACCTGAGTTGGAAACCCACTGCAAAAAAAATACTCAGGGCTGGTTATTATTGGCCCACACTCTTCAATGATGTTCATAAAATGATAGTTGCTTGCCATAAATGTCAGATCTTTGAGGGAAAAAGAAAACTCCTCCCTTTACCCCTACAACCCATCACTGTTGAAGGTCCCTTTTTGCAATGGGGCCTAGATTTCATAGGGGAAATTCACCCTGCTTCTTCTGCTCAGCACAAATGGATCCTAACAGCCACATTATTTCATTAAGTGGATAGAGGTCGTGCCCACTAGTAATGCCATAGATTCAGTCATCATTAGTTTCCTAGAAAGCCACATCCTCTCTTGGTTTGGCTGCCTAATGAAAATAATCACTGATAATGCTACTACTTTCAGATCCAAAAAGATTGTTGATTTTTGTCACAGGTACCAAATAGCACTTGGTCATTCAACTGCCTATTACCCTCAAGGTAATGGATTAGCTGAATCATCAAACAAGAACCTGGTGATCATCATCAAGAAGCTGTTGAAAGAGAACAAAAAATCATGGCATAACAAGCTAGTACATGCCTTGTGGGCTGACAGACTTACAACAAAGAAGTCCATTGGCATGTCACCATTTCAGCTTGTCTATGGTATAGAATCAGTTTTCCCTACCAGCCTTGGGACACTAGTGATCAGGCTGGTCCAGGAGATCCAAACAAAAGAAGATAGTATGGTGAGGAGAATAAACCAAACCATCCATCTTCAACAAACAAGGGAAGAGGTCTACAACAGAGCAGTGAAATTTCAGGAGAACATAAAGAAATTGTTTGAAAAAAGAACCAAAGCTGGTGATTTCAAAGTTGGAGACAAGGTTTTGAAGTGGGATTCGAGAAGAGAGGATAAAGGAAAGCACAACAAATTTGACAGTTTGTGGCAAGGTCCATACCTCATTCAGGCCACTGTGGGGCCAAATGCTTTCTTATTACAAGAACTAGATGGTACAGAGCTATTTGGGAGTCTTGTCAATGGAAGGATGCTCAAACACTACTTCTGCTAATTCACAATTTCCATTTTCCTTTCCATTGTACATACCATTGCAGCTTTTTATTTTGAAGAAAAAGAAAAATGTTTCAAAAAATAGAGGAAAAAGAGAGGTTTATACATGCTTAAAACATGGACCTCTAATATGCAAAAGAGTGGCTCTAATAAACTCAAAAACTGAGCCAAATAAGGTAAAACAACTGGTCCTCACATGCCAAAAATCTGGACCAACAAAGGAAAAAGAAGAATCAACTCTAACATGCCCAAAACCAGAGTTGAAATGAAGAAAAGGAGGTGACTCTAACATGCTCAAAACTTGAGTCACAAAAAGGAAGGAAGGATGTTTCAAGTTCAGATCCCAAGCCTTCACAGTTTTGTTTTCAGTTTTCTGCAAGTTTTTGTCCATGTGCAACTGTTTTTATGCCTTGGATCCACAGCAAGTCAGAGAATCTAATCCTGGCTTGACTGTTTTTCAATTTCTGTTGTAGAATGTAGAGAAGAAATCTGCTGGACAGTTTAATCCCAACAGATATTAGATTAGGTAGAGAAACATACGAGACCAACAGTCTAATCTGGTCTCATGGAGCAATAAGGGTAGATTTAGAATAGGTTTATTTTCTGTTTGAAAAAATAAAAATATGTAAAGGGTCTGCTAGCTCAAATGCACCTTGGAAGAAGAAAAAATGCTATGCTTGTAGTATGGGTAGGTATTTTGTTGGAGTAAGTTTCTGCTGATGTAATGTTTTCATATTGTGGCAGCTTATCAAAGAAAGAAGGGATGTGTAAAACAGCAGGCACCTGGCCTACTTCAAAGATCTATTTCTCTGAATTCTTGACTCCTTAAAGAAGAAGCCATTCCAATGTGGAGCCACTATTAGCCGCTTATAAATTTCTTGACTAGCAAGCAAGGGGCTAGTTTGTTTTGTAAGCCTGCAAGGAATGCATTTCCCTTGAAAACACATCATCCTTGTAGCCTTTTTTACAGTTTCCCTCTGCTGATTTAAGCCAATGAACCTTGCTGATAAAGAATCATGCTCCAAAGGGCTTTGTTTCACCCCTTGTATCCCTGCATTTTTCCCCCATTTTATCCTTTTTCCCTTTCTTCTAAATTCCCTTTTGTCCCCCCCGCATATCCCCATCAACCTCCTAAAATCCTCCAAAATCTACATCAAGTCCCACCATTGCCCTTTGTTCCCTCAAAATTCCCCTCTATCTCTCTACCGTTACCCTCCTTAGGCCTCAAAATGCATTAAAAAGGGTTAAAACCCCACTTTTGGACCATATAACAGGCCTCAACCCCTTCTCCGCTAGCCTCCGCACCTTTCCTTCCACGTGATCATAGCGCTGGAACCACCCACCAGAGCAAAAGCATTTATCTCCAATCCATGTCGGGCGCGACACAAGCCGTTGATGTTGGTAGATCGGACGACTATCATTAAATCTTCGGCGCTCGTGTTTCTCCGTTCAAATCTCTGATCGCGCCATCACCATCTATTTAAACGATGATCTGACGGTTCACAATGCGCCCACACCGGTGGTCCCCATAGGCGGTTCCATAAAATACCCCGGTTTCTATCGCACTGCCTTTGCGCAGTGGGAAGTTTTTCTCGATGGCCTAGCGATTCCATACATCGCGCGACACGCGTCCCCATGTACGATTTCGAAACTGCCATCCCCACGCGTTAACGTCATCCATCGCACATTATTATTCAGGCATGGATTCCCAGCGATATTTCCATCGACCGTCCAATCTGGGGCGGGCCATCCAACAGCTATCACTCGCCGAAGATGCACAGTAGTTAACCCAGATGCACACTCGATAACTTAGGGTATGGCCCACCATCCGCACCATCCAGTCAATCTCTTTCGTCGATTTGATCTGCAGATCGACGGTCCACATTCAATCGCCCTCCGTAGTTTTTCACCGTCGATCTCCTGCTGGGATCGGACGGTCTGCATTTGTCTTCCCCCCGCTGTTGACTGTTCCACCATCGTCCGGTCCCGCCACGTCACTATTCCATGTGTCTCCTCCGTACATTCATCCACCCCCGTGACATATATCCATTCCAAGGCCAAATTTCATTTTTTTTACGTTCAATTGTCTGCTCCGACGTCTTTCCATGCAGTTCCCGCTGTGCCACGTTTACCCCCATAGTAGCCTTTGCATTCGTTATCTTCGTCCACAACATGCTACCCTGGTCACATTCATCCACATCATCAGCTCAACCATTGTTTTCTTAACAAGTTTCATGTTTTTGCAGGGTTTCAATATGCATGAAAGGCGCCATGGTCCATATGAACAACTTTAATGGTGGGTTGCGCAAACAGGATTGAATCTGGAAGTTGGTACCACCATGAAATTGTCAAAGAGGGTGGCTAATAGGACTTGCATTGAAGAAGAGCAGAGTTCAGACTCCGCAAATCTTTCCAGCGCCATGAAAGCTTGTTTTTCCCACTGACAGAGCCCATTGAAGCAACAAGGAGTATCAGCACAAGAGTTAGGGAGTTCTTATGTACATCATTGAATATCTTAAGCCCTAATCCAATATTTTAAAGGGGAAAAATCAGATTGAAAGCCCAGGGATCACGCAGAAGGTACAGCATGCAGAAATCAATGCATATCAGGGGTTTATACAACAACAACATTTTTTTCCTCCATAAGGACAGAGCGCCCATGTAGTGTTCAATCTACGCTATGTTCTGGAGAGAGTTCCTAACCTGAAAACAACCTCGGTACTATCAAAGCATTTATTTCATTAGTATGGAAGACTTCTTTATCATTCATTCATCTTTTGTTTATTCACCTATAGCACCACATAGTACTACAGTCAGAGTACTTTAGAATCATATTAGAGTAATCTAGAGTCTGGTGGAGATCATTCATGCACCCAAAGAACACCAGGAATTGAATGCACAGGATTTAAAACAGAATGAGCTTCGACCCTCTTTCTTTTCAGAATTTTAATACTACATTTAGTCTTCTACCTACCTTTTCTCCTTCTCTTCAGCTATAAAACTCATGAGAAAAACATTGTAAAGGTTGTTGATTAGTTATCAAAGAACTACAAGTAGTTTCTTTTGAGACACAGTCTCTATGTAAATATTGTAAGATAGGTTGAAGGATATGTTTTCAGACTGAGTATTCAGCTATTGGAAATATTGTACTTTATTGGTATTGTTATTTAATATGACAAGCACATTTCTTTGGATCCTGATCTGAAGCAGCGGTGATGTTTTCCTATCTCTGTGTTTACATTCATTTCATTTCGTTTCTACTGGCTTGCATCAGAATATTGGCATAGGATTTACCCTTGTTAGGTACCCTATGTTTCTGCTCTCCTTGCCATTGATGTTTCTCTTCTGAATGTATTATCTAAGAAATGATTTCAGTTGGTTTAACCAGTGTAGTGGATGTTATTGCCTGCTCTTTGATGTATGAATTAAATGAATTCAGTTCTTAGATGTTTCTTGTTATAGATTCAGTTGGAAGATTTGGGAACACTGGGGATTAGAGTTAGCCCTGTCCACTAGGATCCTTGTACGACCTGCTGATCTATAACTTTGTACTCTGAAATATGTGTTATCTCCTCCCTCCTACTTTCCATATCGCATAATCATCGTGAAAGACCCTAAGTTTCAGATGACTAGCCCAATTGAAAGCCTGCCTATTGATAGCAAGCAAATCCTTTCCTGACTCCATTGCCTAATGGTTTTGAATATTTCCTGGAATATTTTGCCCCTGCCTTATCCCTCTTTTCTCATCCTGGTCTTACATTGAACCCTTCTTTCCTGATAACTAGCAACCAAACAAACACAATCAAACAAACAAACCCGAGCTTTATAACTAGCCTAAAATCATAACATTTGAGCTTCATAGACATAAACCTTTGCTAATATAGAGAGATCCCTCTCTGGACCCAAGAGGGCTAGATCCTGAGGTCTGAAAGTGGTTCTGATGTTGTCTCATATTTTGGTCTTGCCAATCGTAGAAACATGGGAACCCCAACACATTAAACTAATACACTAACTACAACTTGGACACTAAAACAAATATAATAACTCTGCATGCCTCACCAACCACCCTAAACTCGAATTTCATGAGCTAACTGAGTCTATCACACTCAGTTAACTATTACACGTGTTTATGAGATAAGATTACAATTTATTGTCCAATTTAATTAAGGGAAAATTAAATTAGACACATTTCCAATTTATTTAATAACTTGGCTTGCAAACTAATGTATCGCTAGGACCCATCACTGTGTGACTTGTGATCCCACCCTAGTGTATGTGCTATCATGTTGTTTCTGGATGCCAATTTCACTATTTATTGTTGTAAATTTCAACAACTCACAACAATCAACAAATTTTTTACACACTCCACACAAATTCAATGCAAGAAAATATTGCAAAATAAGCTACTATGTCACTCAATCACTCTCATAGCACTCTTGAAAACCATCACTAATTCATTTTTCACACATAAAATAAGTTGAAATACAAACTATAACAACAAAGAAAATAATTATCCCCAAGGGTTAGCTCAATAGGTTGAGTCCCTGCTGGAAGTACTCCCAGATTGAGAGGTCGCAGGATCAAATCTCCTATACGTCTGCGGGTTTAGGCCTCAGTGTTAGGCCAACACTAGATCCCTTCGGGAGGATTTAATGATATTCTTAAGACCTTAAATGTAGCTAGTACATGTGTGCAGGCACATAGGTACATGAACCACCAGGAAAAAAAAAAAACAAAAAACAAAAACAAAGAAAATAATTCACCGCCACACTAATATGAGGGAGTAGTCCAGGACTCAAGCTATCACACCATCCAAATATTATTGTAATAAATTATATTACACACCGAATCAATGGTAACAATAGCAGTAACAACAATCACATAACTGAGAATAAATTTTGCAATAAAGTATTTTAATCTAACTAAACATGATCCCTACTAAGAAGGAGGGCCCTTCCTCAACAGCAAGGGTTGGAGCACTAAAAATCACATGGGATACTCAGAGGAAAGTTTTGAACCACAAAGTTGAGATTTTGCATAAATAAAAGTATCAGGATTACAAATCTTTGGTATTCCCCCCTTCCAATCCTATTCTTTGATCTTCTCTCTTCCTAACTAGCTATCCCTCACGAGAAAACAATCCTTTCATTTATAGATCTTAATTACAATGAGAATATCATCACAAGAATCTTTCAATTCTCATGTGATCCTAAAATAAAAATATATCGTAACAGTTACACAATGATTTCCATGGAAGTGGTGAAACTATAACAATTTCATTTGATTATTTATAAATTTATACAACATATCAATAATATGATGTGGATGCTCCATAAATATATTTGAGTAATGAGTTGTTTCTTTGACCTAGACATGTTCTTGATTAGGAAAAATAGCATGTGCTTAAACAAATTGTTTGCGTAACAGCAACAGCTCATAGAGCATTTAATCCAAATTGGTAGAGGAACTGAAATGTAATATTGTAACAACAAGCTTCAATAAACCATTCAAACCTAAAACAACCCATAGATTATTTTTATGATAAAAAGTGGCCCAAGGTAGTAGTCCTAACGTCAAATTATAAGTAGAATTGGACTATGAAAACAACAAATGAAAAAGGACATACTTATGTCAATAAGGGTTGTTACAATGATAGTATATGGTTTTGTCGGCCAAAAAGAATAAAAGAAATATGAAAATAAGTAGGAAAAAGATGACAAAGGGGGCATATACATAGAGATTTATGCGTAAATTGATGTGGATGCATAGGTTTAGACATAGATGCTTAAGTAGTCTGATGATTTAGTTGATGTTATGTAAATGTTGTGTGTTCTAACAATTGATCTACTAGGCTAGTGAGATGCGACAATTAGAATGAAATGGAGGCTCTACAATATGAATAAATATTTGTTTAGGAATAATTTTTGTGTTCTCGCATAATGTGTTGAATTGTTTGTGTTTCTATTTTATATTTATATTGAACATAATGGATTTATTACGGAATATGGGTATATTTAAAGTTTCCATTTAGAATGACTAGGTGATGGATAAGGACTGATGAAAATTTCATAACCTACATCTCCTTCATCACTTCAAAATTGTCAAGGTTCTTGCAGTCCCTTATAGATTCCTCAAGTGAGACTTCACCTGCTTGTGGGTGATGCCGAAAGGGTTGGTGTCTGAGGGGTTTTGTTGGATAATTCACTCCAAACCTAGGTCTACCCTCTGCATGCAAACAAATGTTATCGTTTTTGGGACCTAAACCTGGGTCTCTCGATTGAGAGCTGAGTATCCTAACCAACTAGTAAGGCAATGTTTTCATGTGTTATTTAGATAACTTGAGAAACAAATTATGCATAAGTATAGAGGAGGAGAACATCTTATACATATTCCAATATGATAGACAACTATCAAGCACCAATAATAACGACCACTATAAAACAAAGGGTGCACCGAAAAACGTCACATTTAACCATGTAAGATTGGCACCATGGTAGTAACAGGCCTAAAAATCCACTTAATTGATGATTGAATGAGTAAACTATAATGATGAGGATCAATTCAAAGTAGCACATATGATAGGAATAGTTATCATTAGGAATTATGATGGCCCAAGTATTCACACTAAGTTAATATACATTGGGATAATTAAATGTGACTACGGATGGAATCATGTTTTACATATTTCAAATCTTGACATAGCATGCCAAGAGCTTATAAATTTTAGAGAGTTTTTCCAGCAAGTTCTTTGTGTCTAAGATATATGGAGACTAGATAATGATGTAAGAAAGTTATAATGATCAAGAATAGGATTTAGAGAGTTAGAAAACGAAGGAGAGTTCAAATGGAAGCTCCGAGGAAAGGAGAATTAAAGAAGAAGGCCAAAACTAAGACATCAAGATAATTTGTAGAACTTCCGTAGCCTGTGGAGAGTCTGGTCAAGATTTCAAATCTGAGTGATGTAGTGTAGGGATAATTTCAAAATTATATGTACCAACAAGGAATTCAAGGGCAAAAAAATTCTTAGAGTTCATGGGGTCATTGCACTTGACCAATAGAGGAGTATTGTTTCTGACAAGCAGCACGAAGATGGATGAAGTTGTACTAATTACAACATTTAGAAGTTGTCAACCTTGCACACACTATGAGGTTGCATGTATATCTTTGTGGAAAGGTTAGGCACAGTGGTTTGAGGCCAAGTAGAAAATAACTTATACTCACATCCTTGAGGGAAAGTGACGAAAGGAAGAAAATCAGAATAAGTAGGAGTAGCGCATCAAATTTTGAACCAACACTGAGATTAGGAGACAAACTTATTGCAATGATGTGGGATGGAATAAAAAAAGGATTGAGTGGCTAGGGATGAGCCATAGGTGGGTTTTGGTGGACTGTTAGAGCATTTTTTTAAGGAAATATTTTGGGAATCACGTAGAAGGGTATCATACAAGAAAGTTAGCTAAGGGTCAGCGTACGAAATACAAGAAACAAGGAAATTTGTTAGGCTTACTTTGTGGGTTTTTTCCCATGATAATAATTACCACCCATAGTAAAATTAGGTTTTTTTTTTTTTCCTTCTGATTTTCACCCTGATGTAAATATATAAATAGATAAAGTCGTGATATAATAGGGAAGCGCATACATAAAGAGTTATGTGTAGATAGATGTGAATGCATATGTTTAGACATATATGCTTGAGTATTTTGATGATGTATTGATGTTCTGTGAAGGTTTTGCACCGTAACAATTGATCTACTAGGTTGGTGGGTTGTGACAATTGGAATGTAACAGACACTCTACAATATGAATAAAGATCTATTTTAGGATAATTTTCGGTGTTCGCGCATAATGTGTTGAACTCATTATATTTTTATTTTATATTTATGTTGAACATAATGGATTTGTTTTGTAGAATAGGGGTATACTTAAATTATATAATCTTAATTACTAAATGTTCAACAAGGATTGATGACAAGTGTAGAATCTCCTTCATCACTATAGAACTATCCAAGTTCCTGTAGTCCCTCATAGATGCCTCGGGTGAGACTTCACCTGCTCATGGGTGATGCCAAAAGGGTTGGCGTCTAAGTGGTTTTGTTGGATAATTCACTCCAAACATGGGTCTTCCCTCTACGTGCCAACATAAGTCTATGACATGATTTTTGAATGACAATGAAACAACAATATTATTAATTTTCAATTATGTCATTCTTAGATTTGATGTTCTGAAAGATATTATTACTGATCATAGTAATCATTTCTAGAAAAAATAATAATGATTGGGTTACTAGCTAAGTTAGACCTATGGAATTGCGTAGCTAAGGCGAGCTTGTCCCCTTCTAATTGTTGTACATTAGTGGTTTCTTATTAGTTTAGTTAGAACATATTAATTTTTTAGTCATGTCTTATCATGTTTTATGCTTCGTTGGTAGATGTGAATCAAATACATCTATGTTTGTGAGATTCATGTATCGTTCTATCCACTTCTAACTTGTGATATCTAGAGGTGCTTTTCTTAGAACATGTTGATGGTGTTGTACCCACTAACATTCAGGAGATCTCCCTGATATGAAGTCCCACTTAGACCTCACACCGTTAGGTGTAGGAGTCCCATATAGAAAAAATGATTGGTTTCCTTATTCTTAAATGTATGCCTTGGCTCTTTCTTTTAGCAAGAGAGAGTGATGCTAATCTACTTTTGAAAAGCAAGGGGGGTGTTCCCATGAGTGTTTGATTGCAAGTGTTTCAAGGTTACTCTAATTCATATGGGAAAATGATGAAAGGTTTGCCTCCAAGAGAGAGGTAATAGTACCACCCAGGAAGAGACACATGTGAACCGAAGGATTATGTCTAACACCCAGCGGAATAGTCCACAGTGGATGCAATGGTCATTACACACAACAACTTAAGAAATATTTGTCCAATATCCTTCAGAATAGTCCACAAGGATGGGACATAAATTACACACACAATAATATGATAAATATATGTCTAATATCCTGTGAAATAGTCCATAAGGATGAGACAACAATCACAACCATTACAGCACATTCTCAACAAGATAAGCAATAAAATAACCAAATTATTTCAACTATCTTAGTACATGTGAAAGCGAGCATGAAGTATAAACATCCCTAGAATAGTCTTACAAACATTCATAATTCATGCATGAAGAACGGGTTGGCCTTGAAAGGAATTTTTTATTAAGTAAAATTTACGAGACACATATATACAATGAACATCACTTTCTCCAATAGTGGAGCATTGAAGCCACTCCTTGCTCCACAAAATAACTAGATATTATCTCTATTGCTTTGTTGGTGGAGCCAAGGTGAAAAGTCATTTTCTCATACAATGAGGGAGTGTATATAAACAAGGGTGACTCTTTGACTACCCTCATGACTACTTGACTTCCCATGACTTTTCAACTTACATGACCCTTTACATTCATGTGTGTCCTTTTTACTTCCACTTTAAAATACATTTAATTACAATGGACATGATATAAAATAGTGATGTGGCAACATGACCACTCATGACATGTCATGAGATGACATTGCTGACATAGACTGCTTAATGACATGGAAATTTCAAGCCATTTTTTCTACTGATCTTTAAGTGTCTTCATGAAATAACTTTCCTTTACTCCTTTGCATGCCTTGGTGATAGGGAGCCTTCAATGATCTCAAGCCTTGGATAGTGGTCGCGAACTATTGTCCTTTCACTTTCTCTTAATCAATCATCTTGTAAGTTCAGTTGAAAGAGTGTATTTGATAATTATTTCCTCCTTCTTCTCAGTTTTATCATCTTTCCATGAATTGATATAGTACATATTCATGAAATTCACTCATGACAGGACGACATCAATCTGAAAACCCCTAGCCTAAGATGATGCATTCTAATCCATGAACTGAGACCAAGACAAGTGACAGGCTGGGAAATGAGGCACGGTGACTCTGTATTTTTGCAGTTCAAGTAGGCATGGGGTAGCCTTGAGCCTTGAGACTACATAGTGTGCATTTTAGGCTGGGTTGAGGGACATGACTACGCAGTTTCCGGAGTCAGTGGGGACAAGCAGCAGGGATGAGTGCTGGGAGAGCCAACTGTGCAGTTCAGGAGGGAAAGGATTGTACATTATGTAGTTTTAAGGCTCAGGGGATGAGCTTGTGTCATGAATTTTTGAAGTTTGCATTTCAATCTAGGATGGAGGCCTTAGCTACGCAATTCCATAGGTCAATTTTGGGTCTTGGTCACACAAACTACGCAATGGGGTAGTCTTGGGAAGCCAATATTGCGCACTGCACAGTTCCAAGAAGCAAGGTCATAGTTAGAGGGCTGAGCCTGCACAGTGCCAAGAAGCAAGGTCATAGTCATAGGGTTGAGCCTTCACAATGTGCAGCTTAAGGAAGGCCTGGAGAAGCTGAGTTGATCAGTCGGGAAGATTTCCAGAAAATTACTAAGTCTAGGATTGGTGGGATTGATGTGAAAATTAATGGAATTTGAATATGATCACAAAATTAGCATACTTGATGACTCAAACAACATAGATCATCTTAGACATATAAACAAAGAATTATCCTTCGTGTGACAGCTTCATGACCAATTACGACAAGTGTGACATTAAAGATACACTTTATGACAACCATGACGACACTTGTGCGACGATGCTCAGAAATTTCGAAATTAGTGTGACAGATGTTTATATGGCTAGAAAAACTCATTTACGCAAAGATAACCTCTTGAAATCATTGGAAAAATCTCATACATTCACTGTGGTAGCCGACATGCCAAAAGGCGAAACTTTTCCTATCTTGCGAAAGGGGTCACAGAACTTTAAGAAAAGCAATAAAATGAACTTCAAAGTTTGGGACAACCATAAACTAGACCAATGAAGGCTCTGAAATTTGGTATATGCTAAAATTTTGGAGGGGGTTTTAGTGGCTACAACACTTGGAGACACACATGTGGGATTCAAGCTTCTCTGTTTCGGTTAGCTTCTTTTGTTCAGGGCCTTGGTTCTTCAAGGAGTATTGATTCATCATGCAAAACACTTTGGTTTTCCCACTTACCCCATGAATAGACCAAGCCTCAATCATACCACTTCGGTTTAACTCAAAAAAGATTCATCTTGATCACAAAGTTTCAAACAGGTGGAGGGTGATGAAGCTCGCGAGTTTAGGATTTTCAGAGTACAATTTTTCATCTTTGGTGTTTCTCTGCTACCAGCAGGCATGGAAATTACCTCGATAGAGTCACTTCAGGAACACAAATATTTCTTTGTATCCAACGAGCCTGAACAGTACCCCGATGGAGTTGCTTCCTTTACCTCTCTACACAGGTATCCTTTCTCTTATTTTACCTTTATTTCTTATTTTAAAATATTAATATGCATTGGCACTTATTTATTTTGGGTGGAAGAGGGATCCTGACTTATTAAGAGTAGGAGAGTTTGTTCCTTCAGAGAAGTGTATAGGTTCCTCTGATTTATTTTTTCTCGTTTAGATTTTTCCCCTCCTCAAATTTTACTGATTGCATAAGCGTGGAAATGCCAAAAAAAATAACTGAATATGGGAAAAGGGTTTCCTAGATAGACACGAGTTAATGGTTTTCTTGAGGATCCCCTTACAGATGGATCATATTTTCTGTCGAAATTTCATCGGCCAAAATACATAACCAATACAAGGAATACGGACTAAAGGCTAACCAAATAATGAAGTGTCACAAGGCTCTTTAAAATTCAACCACACACACAATCTTAGAAACCAACACGAGGACAACACTTTATTCACAAGACATATGAAACATGAAACAAAGCAAACAGAAGAACAAAAAAAATAAAATCGACGAAAGAAGACTATGTACACAATGTGGGGCACAACCCCATATTTTCATTGAATATAATATTTGATATCTTGGTCATTGAAATGGAGAGATTCATTCTTCCCGTCAAGTGATTGAATACGATACGTGTGTTGGAAAATATTCTCATGCATAGTGGATGGTCCAGTCCACAGGGATGGAAACTTATTGTGTTTTCATTTGTCTTCATGGGCTTTATCCCATTTCAAGACTAAGTCACCCACACTAAATTTTTCCTTCCCTGTAGACTTCTTATTGAACCTCCTCTTGATACAGTTTCGATGGAGTGAGAATTTTCCTTTAGCTTTCGATCTTTCATCCTGGAGCTTATGAAGGGTGTCCATCCTATGTTGCACTAATAGACATGGCTTTCCTTTGGAATATTGGGAAAGTTCTAGGTCCCTATAATACTAATGTATCCCATTATTTTTATTGTTAGTGTATCCCCCTTATTGTAATTGTTGTTCCCATGTAGTCCCCATATTATTATTGTGCCCCATAGAAGCCCAATATTGTTATTGTCCTGCCCTTACATTGTTATTATTATGTCGGCTAGGATGATATTGTGACCTCTTGTACTCCTATAAATAGAAAGGAGGTTTTTTCATTTGTATCATCCAAGAAATTTTCATTTATGTGATGTAAAGGAGGTTTCCCCCTCGAAAAGGATGATTTCTAAGTCGGTGATCTATATTTTATTCTATTTTGTGAGTTGGTTGCATAACATTTGGTATCAAAGCTTGGGATTATTGGTTTCTCTTCTTCAAAAAGGACATTGTGGAATTTTCACTATAAAAAAATTTCTACGAGGATTTAGAAGCTGAAATTTTTACCACATGCAAAAATTTCAAACCTTGGTTCATAATATTGTCGAAGATATGGATATTTTATAACAAAAATATACTTGATTGGCTGCTGATCAGACAACTCTATGTAACTATTTCAAACTAGATTTTGACTGAAGCATAGCCTCTTCAGTCTGAGAGGACTCTCTCAAGGGGGTTTATGATATTTTATAATGAGAGTACTAGATGGCTAACTCTATTTGAAAAGTAACTTGTTTTTTATGTATGTAGGTAGAAAAGAATACAGTCTTGCTACCATTGGGCTTATGAAGTCAACAATCAGTAGTTTCAGTGGCAAGGCTTCTTGACATGGAAGCTGAGGTAGATAGGGGTCTTTAACAAAGGCAATTCACTCATAAAACATATGAAAACATAGTCATTTCATTACTAAAGGAAGTGAGAGCATAGAGTTATGAATTTTGAGCAATAGAAATGAAATCTACTGCAAGTGGTAAAACATAGGATGTAGATCAATAAAACATTAAAAACCCCATGAGAATCTCAAGTCTGTCAAGAAGAAAGTCCCTTTTTATTACTGATATAAGTCAAAATACATAAAGCAGCAGTTTGGTGAAAAACATATCCAACCCCTCACTACTTCGATGATTTTCCTTTTAATAGACAATCTTACAAAAGGGATGATCTGCCTGATGGCTAGATTCAATGAAATATCCTATGACACATCACATAACTACAAAACATGACTTCTAATAAGAAAATGACAGCTACACCTTAAAAAAGACATTTCCTAATAGGACTCAAACAACTATTTATTACATCCCTCTATCTTATCTTTGAAACAATTAAATGATGGTTACAACATAAGTGTCACATGCTCGAAAAAGCCATAACATAGTTCATCGCCACTTTACATATTAAAAACTCTCCTAGACATGTGGAACAAAACCCTATTTTTCAGGAATGCCTAATCCTTATGATCAACAAGATCTTTGGTTGATGACCTATCTCCACAGCAATCCCTTCGAGTCATAAATGTTTGATGTTAAGGTCCCTTGACATTTTGGAGGAGTCCAACTATCCAAAAATGCCATTAAGCTGCTCCAAAACCTTCAAAAACAGCTCACTACGAAAAACAGGACAATTTCGTAGCGAGCTTTAGCAGCGTCTAAAATGTAGCTTTTGTACCCAAAAAATCTGCTTCTTTGTTGTTCCATGGTGTAAACCTAGTCATGACACATCACCACCATCATTATCCCTCCTTGAAAACTGCAAAAAGTGAATTTATAGGCAAAAAGGCTGGTACACGTTTTTTCGTCGCGTTTTCCTCGCTTTAAGCCTAGGAAACGCTACAAAACTGTGTAAAAGTGCAGAATTTCCAGATTTGAAAACTATCTCCAAAAAGTGACCTCCAATTGTAAAAACTTGATCTTCAACATGCCATGAACCTTCTAAAACACATTCAATCTAAGCTTAAGGCCCCTGTCATGTTTCCTCTTCATAACTGATCAGTTGAGTTATGGGCTCCTCAACCACAGTCATCTTTAAACATTTCTTCTCCAGCTCTTCATGAATCAATTCTAATTGATCTTGGAGGTCTTTTACTTGGTCCTTCAGTGTCCTATTCTTAGATTGAAAATGCAGGTTCATTTTTCTGATATGTTTAATTTTGTTGAACTCTTAGTTAAACTGAGAGAGGGGGGTGAATTAGTTTAACACATACATGGACTTTTAAAAATTTTCCGTTAAAACTTATTTACACCTTCATTTCATGATCAACTTAATATGTGAGCAATCTTAATTTGTGAGCAGCAAGTATCAAGCAGATTTTTTTATGTAACGACAGTCTTAATATGTAAGCAACATGTATTAAGCAGATTAGATAAACCACATCAAAACATAGACATCATGCACAGAGACACCAGATATAAGTGGAAACCCATAAAGGAAGAAAACCACATCTTATTATTGTTGTGATGCAAAGGCAAGATCCAACTCCCTCTCACCATTGATTTTCTGTAGGCACCAACCTATAGGAGGCTCCTACCTCGATTCTGCAAGCTACAACTTGCAAGAAAGCTCCAACTCCCATCAATTTTTTGCAGGCACCAACCTAAAGAGCTCAGCCTCGATTGACTACAAGCCGGCTTGTTTTGTCAAGCTACAACTTGATGTGGAAGCACCAACTCCCATAAATTTTCTACGGACTACAACCCTACAACCTATGGGAGGCTCCTACCTCGGTCGGCTACAAGCGGCATCTATCAAGCTACAAATTGATAGGGAAGCTCCAAATTCCTTACTCTTTCAAAAGAAAAGCAGTTGTTGATTTACCTTGGATATCATCTCTGTTTTGTATCATCTTCACTACTGTGCATCAGTCTTCATATCTGCCTTATATCATTTCTGCATCTTCTCAGATCCTTTCGGCTCCTCCTTCTTCTGCGCATCTTTCTTTGCATTTATTTGCATTCTCTAACTTTTTACCTGACATCTCATTCGATCCACTTCTTCCTTATCTTCTCTACCTCAATCTTCTATACTTTGCATTCTCTATCCTTACTCTCTCTAACCCCTTTTCATATCAAGGTGATGTTACTTATAGAGATTTCCTGATGACTGTTTGTTTTCCTCTAGGAATTTGAAGTGAATAGTCCTGACTTTTTTCCTTCTGCCTCCTTATTTCTTTTATCAGCTCATTCAGAAAAATATAACAATATATATTAATTTCAAATTTACAGTGGGATTTTTGTTTTCCTCCAGAGACTTGCCAATGCATCACAAACAATGTAAAACAATTAAAACATTTGCATTTTCAGTTACAATATATAAACTTCACTCAGCCCTTGGCTTGCTGGTTTTGTCCTTTCTGTTGCTGTTAGATAACTGATCTGCATAACTCTTTTCACTGCAATTGTGTGCACCTGTGCATGTACACCTGTCAAACCTGCAATCTCTGTTTACCTCTGTCAGCCCCATGCTTCCTCTCTCTCTGTGCATATAAAATGCATATAGAAAATTTGTACTCAATACAACTGTCAATCTGGGTAATTTCAATACTCTATTTTCTGGGTTGGCAGTTTAATTTAATAAATGCGGAAGCTGCCTTTGGAATCAATGGTTAAGACCCTGCAATGCCTATCAAGCGCTCCTTACATTAAATATAGGATTTTGAAACCATACGTGGAAACTCGCTTAACCCAAGGTCTCCTTAATTCATTTCCAAATGAATTCACCTCTTGAATAGTTTTACTACAGAACCTTTGGTTTAATCAACTCTCGGCATCTTCAAAACTGTGGTTAAACCATAATAAAAAACCCAACTTATAATATTTCGAATTAATATTCGAATATTCTGGCCAAACCATTACATAGAAGTCTCTACATATACTCTGGTTTTTATAATTTGACTCCAATGGTCAATAAGTTATATTGAAATCTGCTTTATGAAGGCATGAACGAATATCTCAACTTTGGAATAACACTCAAAGTGATGGCCCACTCGCTCTTCGTCATAATTTATATTTAATTTAAACAAACCTTGGTTAAGAACCCAGTTCTTAACATAACTATACTCGACTATAGCCTACTATTGATTAGGCCTCACGCATATGCAAATACTTTAATAACCTCACCATATCAGCGTATTTCGTATCCAGGCCCACGCATTACATCAAACATTCATATGCACCTTATCATATAATATACATACCAATCATATCACAACGCTCCGTATTATAAAGTGAACCATGCAACATATATCAACCCCAACCTTCTTGAACTTCGAATTGAATAACTCAACGACATTTAAACGAATGTTCAGGCCCACATCCATATAACGTACCTTGGCTTAAGTATTGAACGGATCCAATGATCCATATGACGTCGCACTCCAAGCGTTGATCGGACGATCACTACGCATTTTCACGTTAATTTTTGTTCTGAGATTTAACATCCCAAAAGCACGCGAAATAAGTGGTTTTCGAAAACCACTTCAAACCACGTGTCAAATGCTCAACCGTATTGTGTTGTTTCCCTCAATACAACTTACCACCCTTGATCACACGCGATACTGCCGGATTTAAGCTCTAAACCACGTTCATTGTTTATACCTCACGGTTCCGGTTGCTCCCCTTACTCCAGGTTCCGCCTAACTTCATAACATATTTGTATGGCCTACACCCTTAATACTTAAATCTTGTATGAGTAATATTTGCAAAGGTTCATTTAACGATAATGCATTATAACGATTCTTGAATTTGATTCTAGCGCTAATGACCTTCCAGGGCCCACAACTCACATGAACATACCTTGGGTTGTCTCGCCCTTCTTATCCGACGGCGGAGGTGTTGTCATGCTCAATTTGGTGATCCGACGTCCCTAATCAGATCTCGCTTGGACCATCACGCATGAACTTTAACTCGCGATGAAATTGGTTTTACAAACTTGCTCAGGGACACATGGCAGTTGATGGCATTGATCGCATTCAACTTGGGAATACATCTTTTCATACAAAAGCGGTGCAATATGGTGGGGTTGGTTTCGCAAACCCGCTATCATTGTTCACAGTACTCATGGTTTCGGTTTGCACATGGTTCTGTCTCACGTACTATCAAAAATTCATTTATTTGATTTATAACTTCTCGTTTCGGTTCTTCTTCCTTTGATACATAGCTCCACCTTCTATTCTATTTCCTTCATCGCTCTGCCACTGAATCGTCATTCCACGCAGGCTTCATTCAACTCTGTGTTTTTAATTTCATGTCAGGGCTTGATCTCATCGTAAAGCCGAACATGCCTTCGTTATATACAAATATATATATACTCCGTTCAAATATTTTCCTTCTTATTTCGGCCTTAACATAAAAAACGTGTTTCATTCTTACTTTAATACGACACTACCATAAGATTTAACCCCAAACTCCATTAGGTTTTCACTGCTCGAAGCTTGGTTCCACCTCTTATCCACAGGGTTCCGTCTTGACCTTTCAATGGTTTAGTATACACATTCTGTTGCACTCTTGGTGCCTTTGCATGCTAAACCAACAGTTCTATCAGAAACTCAATGTGCATTCCAAGTTTGTATTTCGAATTCTTCGAAGCCCTTACTGTATTTCCTGTATGTGCAATCTGTTGTTCTACCAAATGTAGACATTTGTCCTTTCATGCTCTATATGTATAGTCTTCTGCAGTTTCTACACATCCTGTCACTGTATTCTGCTTTGCCTCTTTCTCACTCTGTTCTCCTCATGCTCCTGCAAATACTGTCACTATATCCTACTTTGCCCCTGCTGCTGTCCTTTTCCATCAATGACAACATTTCCCAACAGTCTCCCCCTTGGCATTGGAGCAGCAATACACTTCCTCTCGTTTTCCTTTTAGGACCCTTCCTCCGCCGTTTCTCTCCCCTTTGACATCAATGGCAAGGTTGCTCATTTCCAAAGTTGGTGTGCTTTCAACTCTCGCTCATGACTTATCTCATGCTTTTGTTGCTACAATGATCTCCTCGTAATGATATTTTTGTTTCTCCGCTCTCCTCCCGGACCGAAGCTTCCTTTTTCGTAGAGTAGTATCTAAAGACACTACCCCTAGTTTATTGCATATTCAATGGCTCAGCAAGAGGTTTTGTGAATATATCCCCATATTGTGAACAATGAATCAAACCGTAGCTTACAAATTTAATGTAATAATAAAGCACTCCTGGCTGCATCAGACCACACCCTCAGGCACTCAAACCTCATAATGATCACATGCACTCGAGCTACAGTAGATGGTGAGTGCCTTGAGGGTAAATGTCATCAAAGGTGGATGTGTATGAGAACAAAGGGGCAGGACTATCGCAACAAAGTGGAAGCATATGCATGGTCGCAAAGAGATACTCCGCAGGCCTCGGGTTGCAAGGTCGCAGATTTTGCTTGCAGTCAAAAAATGTGACCTATTTCCCATGCGACTGTGCGACCTCTATGAGGTCGCAAGGTTGCAAAATATGTGTCCAAAAGGAACCGATGAAATCCATGACTATGCGACCCCGAAGTGCAACCTTTTAAAAGGCAAACACCCATGCCCATATAAACGTAGAGTCACACTCTCAAAATAGAGCAGACATGCATTTGTATTAAAAAGGGTATTGAGCTTACATAACAGTGAATGATTGGAACACTGTTACGAGAGGCCCCATAATCGCATTGTTGGGGGCACACCAGGAATGCGCACGTATACATGCACCAGCTTTGCCAAGGATGCATCCCATTTTGAAGCCATGCAAAGATCGCACAAGATAATAACCAAGAAGGAAACATGTGAATAGAAGCACACTCGATAAGTCTCAGGTAAAAGGGAATAGGAGTATAATATACAAATCAAATCACCCAATAAGGTGAAGGCGTGGAAAATAGACTACGCAGGATTCCAAGCTAGTTGTTAAAATCCCCCGATTTTATTTGTCAATATGCTCCTTATGCATCTGCGTTTTCTTTTTGTTGTATTTTTATTTTTTCTTCAACATGCATAAACATATTTATGTGGGCGAGGCTATTTTAACAAGTTACACATGGCTAATCTAATATGCTCACACACAGGTAACATGAGGAGATTATGATGATGACCCAGACGAGGAAGTTGGTTGCTTACCCAGAAAATGCTGGTTCACGTGGCGAGAGCTAAGACTATATCAACAAGAGAAATGTAGAAGGGATAAAACCCCTAGGTTGTAGATTTCCTCAGGTCGCCAGGTCACGGAGTCGTGTTCCATTCCAAACGCTCGACAACGCGACCCAGCGACTGGGTCGCGAGGTCGCAAAATCCAAGAAGGTCGCAGGTCGCGGATTGCTGAGGGTCGCAAGTCGCAAGATCCAGTCAAGTTGCAAGGTCACATCAGTGGCTCAGGTCGCAAGTCGCAGAATAGACTGGGTCGCAAGGCAGCCCAATGGTCAGGAAGACGAAAAGTCAAGGAAGCCCAAAGGACAAGCTTTGCTCTATAAATATTTCCTTCGGGAACTTGTAAAGGATCCTTTTTTTGGGACTCGAGCTGAGTACATTGTATTAGCAGGATTATACATCTGAGCATGAATACAAGAATTTTGGAAAATCCCTTTGTGTATCTGGTGTTGTCATATGTATGAGCGTTATTGAGTATTATATTTTCAGTTTCTGAACATCTTTAGATTAAGGGAACTGTATCTTCAATTCATATCACAATTGCATAACAGTTTGCTGAGTATGTTAATGGTGGTTGAGTTCATTTCACTTTCTTAATGAATGTTGATGACTTTGTTTATTAGCATTTGTGTTATCATTTAAAACTTTTAGGAAGTGAAGGGTGTTCTTGCCATAAGGAATTGTTTCTTTTGTGGTCAGAACAGTTTACAAGCATGACCCTAATGAAGTGTTGTTAACAACACTTCCTTCGGTCTTCATGCTTTATTATTTCCTCTTGCTACTCATAGTGTTGCATGTACATTTAATGCATCAATCATATGTCTTGTATCATTTGATTAGGTGTGTATCCACTGTTTTATAGAGTTTAAGTGAGACCCAAAGAAAGGAGAAATCAGCGGTAGCCGGACCCACACCCTGGACGGGATCCCTATTCCAAACGGTTCAAGGTCTAATTGGGACCTTTTATCGGGGAGATCCCTTGCTGTTGGCCCGTCAGATTTTCCCGTCAACAAAATTGGCGCTAGAAGGAGGGCCAGATGATAAGCTGAGCCCTTAGAGCCTGTAGTTAATCTCATATATGTAATGGCTCGTTCCCAAATCATTCTCCCGAGATGTTTGTCGGAGTTTTATGAGCCTTGATGTCTCATTCCCGATGAACTTATGTATCACTTGTCCCAGTTAAAATTCGATGGTGAAAACGGAGTGTCCATAAACCAACACCTTTTAGATTTCTGTGACTTTGGTGAGAGCTACAAAATTGACAATGAAGGTTTGATTTGTTTGCTCTTCTTCCTCACTCTCGAAGGTCACACTAAGCAATGGTGCCACACATTGCCAGAAGCTTCCATCCATTCGTTTGAACAACTCGCCAGTGAATTACAACAATCTTTTCATAGGTAAGATTTTCAAAGCGTATTGATAAAGCTGAATGACATTAGAATGGAACCTCAGGAACCTCTAGATGAATTCTCTATTAGATTTGTTCATTATTGTTTTGAGTTACCTGAAAGGGATGTTGATTGGGAATGTTTAAGTGAACAGTTCAAGTATGTGATTCTCGTTTCCCTTGAACAATTTCCGTTAGATCCTAGTGTTCCCTATGACGACCCGCAAGTTACCGGCTATTCAGACTTTGTCCCTAATGCTTCCTTGTCCATCTCCCTGAGTCCAGACCACATTCAGGCCTCCAAGGAGAGTGTTGCTATTTGTGATATTCTCGCCCCTCCTCCTGAGTTTTCGGGTAGTGGAGTTGTGACCTCGAAATTCCTGAGCAAGAATAGACACTGGAAAGAGGATAAAGCCTATTGCACTACCTTTGAATCTTTCACGCACCATGTAAAATTAGAGCTTGAAAACCATAGTGTCTCATTACCTCTCCCAATTCATGAAACCTACCTCGAGCCCACTCGATGTCTCCTTGGACACAGTCCTAAATCTGTTTCGCATACTGAATACGAATAAACTCCTATCCCGGATGAAGTTGATTACCTTCCAGGGCCTGCCAGATCTTTGTTTTCCCTGAATGACACGGATGTGCATATTGAAATATCTTGTACAGTTGATACCCCTGCGGCACAAAATTATCGTTCATTATTCCATGATTTATTTCACAAGTCCGCCACACCAGTAATTTCTTCAAGACATTCAAAATTTCCTTATAATGGTATTGGCGACAATCATAAGCACGCAGATGGTGTTTCACAATCATAGTTCAAAACTGATGAATCTTTTAAATCTGATATGTCTCACTCGAAATTTTTGGACAACCATAGGGGTGATTTCTTGTCTGGACAACCTCAAGATGTCCTCTTCATTGATCCATCCCAATTGGTAACTCCCGGGGAGCATAACATGCCAGGTACTCGACTTGATCAAATCGATGGTTCCAACGATCACTGCTTATCCGAAAACATGTTCGCTCATACCCTGAAGACTGTCACTCGCATCTCGTTTCCGACCAGATGGAGACACCAGAATTCGATAATTCGCTGTATGAAGATTCGAGTACCCATCAGGGAATTGAAGCACTCCCGCCCTTGCCGACTGTCATTCCTAGTTCTTCAGACCCTGACGAGACTCCTCAAACAACTCCAACTAGGGTTTCTCAGCTTAGGGTTTCTGAAATAATGACTCCCAAGTACCATGCTCCTCCCAGTATAACCATGTCAGATATCATTTCGTCTTGGTGGATTTTTCATTCTAATGAGGTTTCCTTGAGCACATATTCTTGTCCCCCAACAGCTGGTATGCAACAACCAATATACCCCAATTTATTCACTGGTAAGAAAACACCGGCCACTGTCTCTAACCTTTCCAGTTTTTTCCCAGCCAGTACCAGTTGCAATCAGGCACTAACTTGTGATTTTTGACAAACCCCTCAACTGCTCGAAAACCTTACGGTAAATCCACCCCATCCTGGAAAATCTAAAAAATCTAATACATTGGATTATCAATTTGTCAGTGCGCCAACATTTGATCGAATTGATACAAAGCCCACTTACATTTTGCAACTCACCACAATCCATGATCACATCCATTCGCTTGTTGATCTCGCTAAACCACCAAAGTTGGGAACCCCTCGCTTGAAGGTTCAGATTTTGTCCAAAACGGTAAGGAATTGCAGCCTCCACTAAAAGTGGATTCCGATCCTCATATCCTTGACCAATTCCAGGAGAAAATCCGAACTAGTGTTTTCAAAATTAGGGTTTCTACTCTCAGAGTCGCAAGTATCTATAATTCTCCTGGCACATACTTGTTGTTTCCACCCCCTAAAATGGATCATCCTCAACACCATAATGAGGGTGCTGGTTTTTTCGACCAACCCTATTCGGCTAATGTGCCTGCAAATAGGAATTGGCTTACCCATCACCCCTCAGATCCAGGATCGTGCATGAATGGATTTGTGTCATTTATAAATAGTTTTAAGTTTTGAGAATATATTGCTGTGTATCAGGATAAGAGTGGAATTCAGCTTGCACAGTCCATTCTGGCACGTTCTCTGGTAAGTATCCATGATCTTCTTACCGTTGCACATGCTCTTCAGGTAAGTTTTGTTGTTGGTGCATGATTATGTATTCCGGCTCTGATTGCGAACATTGTTGTTCTTGTAGGTCGGGAACTAATGCAGTGGCTGCACTGGAAAGTTGATCTCACATAACCCGACCACCTCATTGGTTAAGCTAGGGTTTTAGGTGTAGGCTAGCTAGGACTTGTTAATAAAAAAATTGTTAGTTCAAAGTTTTTAATTAGGTTTACTTGCCAAATTTTTACTTCATAATTTAAAGGTGTGTTTTCTATTTTTGCTTACAATTAGTATCTTAGGCATCACCATGTTACAAATGTGTTGCACTCATCTCTTTTGGTTTTCTTGTTGTTTCATAAATAATCACTACTTGTATTATCCCCCTTTTCCACCTACAACTGGTAGATCGTTCCCACACATGGCGTTGCATTGCATCTTGAGCGTCATTGATTGCATGGAATTATACACTTTATTCATACAACTTTGAAATTTTCGACATGTCACCTATCATTGCATGAGCCCTCATTGAAACCCTGCCACCTTGTGGACTTGTTTTGCCCCGATTGCTGAAATAGTAACCCCATTGTTTGCGTGAGGTTGTGGTGGCTATCTCAAGAGGCAACTTCCTCGCACGATAAGTCATCGAAGTCACATTCTCAACAAGATGCCTATGAGTCTAAATTTATTAGCCAGGGAGATACGAGCCGATTGCTTATGGGAGACCTAATGAGTTTGGATGGCCCATACCCATAGCCTAAGCCTTGTGCCCAGCATAGTCTTGGACATCTTAATGATTTGTTTTGCACGCTTCGCCTATTGTGGAAGATGGGATGTGAAGGTTTGGCACAAGGGAAAACCAAAATCAGGATATCTTTCAGTTTATGTAAAACAAGAAACAACCTCTCTTGCTTATAAAATAAGTCGGGATCCCTCATCCTCCCATGAAGAATAAGTGCCACGAGCACATGAAAATAAGTGCTACAAGAACATGAAACAAATAAGGATAAAGGATAGAGAAAGGCTTCCTATGCAGAGAGGTGATGCAACGACTCCCCCGGGGTACTGACCAGGCTCGCTGGCAGCGGAGAAATGCTTGTGATTTCTTGAAGTGACTTCGTCGGGGTACTGTCCAGGCCTGCTGGCAGCTGAGCAACACCGGAAACTTACTTTAAAAATCCTGAAAATATTAAACCCGCTGCCTTGCTCTTCACATCATCAACAAGCTGCTGGTTTTTGTGAGCTTTCGCTTTGATGTGTTCTGATTAGCAAGACCTAGCTGAGGCACAAGGACTAGGCATATCTGTAAAGGCCAAAGTAATACAAAGGGTACCCGCAGAACCTGTTCAATATTCCCTTGCATCACTATCTTGGCTCAGAATTTTGTTGTGATATTGACAGAGATGCTGGATTCTACCAGTGATTCGCCATTTGTTGTAGCTGCTACAACACCACCCAAAATTTTGGGTATATTCGAAATTTCGGGTCCCCCTTTTCTCGCTTAGTTGTTAAGGTATTTCACTCGACTTGTAGTCAGTGACATCCCACCGACCTATCCCAAACCACTCATGAGATTTCTCACCATCATGATCAGATGCTGTTGCTGCAATCACGCCGTGTGTGAGAGGGACCATCCATCACACGCTTGAATAGGAATTTTTCTGTGTATTGAGGATGTACATTAGCAGTCCCCCTTGCCATGGGTCATTAAGCATGTTGTTTGAGTACTTCTCCTAAGCTCGTTGGTATCATATAATTTATCTAGGGGCACCATTCTCAAAGAGTAACTGTGAACTAATCAATGTTGTCATGATGTCGAGGGAAATGCACTGAAGCTCAACAACAAGCTCACAGCTGTGAAATATGACACTTTCATCCACATGCCCCGCCTAGGTGGAAAAGAGACATAAGGCTACCTTTGAAGACCATTGTTAAGGCAGATGACAAGGATACACCCACAAAATGAGGAGGAGTAAGTTAACATTATTTTCAGATGAAGGATGGTGTGGTGTATGTTCATTCAGACTGAAGATCAGGGAAACAATCATTCATGGTTGATCGATGCAACAAAACTCTTCACTGATGCACACTGGATTCCTAGACTCATTTCGTCGTGAAATATAACAACCCTGGAAGAGTGTTATGACATTGGCATATCGTAGCATTGGTGTTGTCCATGGCAACTTAAGTATTTCCCCACTTTGTGTCTCCAGAAGCACTTCTGCTGAAGACATTCAACGCTTCGGAAAAGTGAAGAGATACTTGGAGTGTTGCCCTTTGTCTTCCGGACATTAAATTGGGTGCCTATATTCAAGTATGTTTTTAAAGTGTCGAAAGCTGGTGACAATGGCAGAAGTGGAGCTTTGGCATTGTATTCTTGTTATGCGAGTGCACCTAAGTTGGTATGCTGACAAAATTCTTGAACGGCTGATGAGGAATATTCGACATATAAAATGAAGCCTCCTCCCCACATGAGAAAAAGGTCGAGAATAAGATAGATGTTTAAAAAATTTAAAAGCTTCCGGTCCACGCTGCTGGGTGCAGTTTTGCTGGACACTTTTTTGGTCATTGGAGATGGCGTGCTAACACCGATCATGTACATGTATGTATCTTCACATTATGGATGGGGGCATCATAATGTATGGATTTGTGAGGAAAGACGAAATGCTCTAGTGAACGAGCACAACATCGACACCTAATCTCTTATTCTTCTTTGTGTCAGTTTGGTCTCCTCGTGCCTTTCTTCATGGATTTGTCTTTTTTTTTTTTAACAAGACATACTTTCACACAGGGTTTTCTTCAAGACGTTTTCGCTACATACAAATTGGCACGTGATCTATTATTCCGCATTATTTAAACTTGGACGAGACATACTCTCCACATTGGTGGGGGGGGGGGGGGTGCTCTTCATGACATTTTCTTCCACAGAATTTCCGAGTACAACCCCAATAGTGGTAAAAATTTACATTGTGGCTCGTATGCATTCACAGGAGGACATGACAGTTTTTTTTTAGCTGCATATTTGATAATAGTTATTACGTGCAGAAAGCATGGATGTTTCATTGGTGCCTTTTAAAATCCTGCAAGAAGGGCGAGCTCCCTTTGCTGTTTCCATTTCACTTGCTATTATAATGCTAAGTGGAAACCATGCAAGACGCAAGAGATTTAGTACGAAGAATCCCACAGCACGAACGTTGACTCTCGGCCAGATTAGAAACAAATTTTTTGGTCACGCACTTAAACACAGGCACGATGTTACCGAGATAGAGTTTGTTCATATGAAAGTAAGCCTCGAAGGCCGAGCATTGGGTTTGATATGTTAGTAATAGAGGAATGTGTGCCATTCTAAACAAGTCACGACGGCTTATAGAAAGCCCACCCATAGCTCATCCGATCGTAATATGTCATACAAATGAGGGTGATGCGAGAAAGGTTGATAGGCTCGAGGATGATAGGAGTGAAGCCATGTGCTTGTGAGAGATTGCGTGTTGGGCTCAATGCAATGCCAGCTGCGCTCCTAAAATCGACCACATGCTTTAGTAATGGCCATGGCACAAACCAGAAACCACCCATGATAGATATTATGCGCACTCTCCCAATGTAACTGAACCATGAATGCCGCATACTAAATTGAGTATCGCGCAGACTTTCTCTATGGGTGCAGTTATTAGTATTCGCAGGTGGCATGCCCATAATATCATTGCCGCAATGTATGAGAGTAGTCTGGTTGCACCACCTACCTCTGATGAAGCTCACTCCCGCCACAGCCTCGGCATGCCAAACACAACACCATACCTATTTTCGCAGAGTTTTTTTAGCAGTGCATGTCCCTTTGTCATGAGCCGATCCCGTGGCTAAAATATGTGGTGTGCATGCCAACGACTATAGACAAATGAGTTGACAATTTAAAGATCACAAAAGGAAATCAAAGGGAGCCCACAACTCATACGACTCCTTAACCGTTGAGGGCAGAATAAGTCGCAAAGTCACAGTTAAGCATGTCCAGGAGATTTCGCGACTGGTGCAACTCTCTGACTGTGCGACCTCTACACCAGAATTGTGACCCCACACCCTCAGGCACTCAAACCTCATAATGATCACATGCACTCGAGCTACAGTAGATGGTGAGTGCCTTGAGGGGAAATGTCATCAAAGGCGGATGTGTATGAGAATGAAGGGGCAGACCTCTTGCAGCAAAGTGGAAACATATGCATGGTCGCAAAGAGATACTCCGCAGGCCTCGGGTCACAAGGTCGCAGATTTTGCTTCCGGTCAACAAATGCGACCTATTTCCCATGCGGCTGTGTGACCTCTAAAAGGTCACAAGGTCGCAAAATATGTGTCCAAAAGGAACCGATGAAATCCCTAACTATGCGACCTCGAAGTGCAACCTTTTAAAAGGCAAACACCCATGCCCATATAAACACAGAGTCGCACTCTCAAAATAGGGTAGACATGCATTTGTATTACAAAGGGTATTGAGATTACATAACAGTGAATGATCAGAACGCTGTTACGAGAGGCCCCATAATCGCATTGTTGGGGGCACACAAGGAGTGCACACGTATACATGCACCAACTTTTCCAAGGATGCATCCCATTTTGAAGCCATGCAAATATCGCACAAGATAATAACCAAGAAGGAAACATGTGAATAGAAGCGCACTCAATAAGTCTCGGGTAAAAGGGAATAGGAGTATAATATACAAATCACATCACCCAATGAGGTGGAGGCGTGGAAAACAGACTATGCAGGAGTCCAAGCTAGTTGTTAAAATCCCCTGATTTATTTGTCAATATTCTCCTTATGCATCTGCGTTTCCTTTTGTTGTATTTTTATTTTTTCTTCAACATGCATAAACATATTTATGTGGGCGAGGTTAATTTAACAAGTTACACAAAGCTAATCTAATATTCTTATGCGCAGGTAACATGAGGAGATTATGATGATGACCCAGACGAGGAAGTTTGTCGCTTACTCAGAAGATGTTGGTTCATGTGGCGGGAACTAAGACTATCTCAACAAGAGAAATGTAGAAGGGATAAAACCCCTAGGTCACAGATTTCCTCAGGTCGCTAGGTCACAGAGTCATGTTTCATGCCAAACACTCGACGACGCGACCCAGCGACTGGGTCGCGAGGTCGCAAAAACCAAGAAGATCGCAGGTTGCAAATTTATCAAGGTCGCAGGTCACGGATTGCTAAGGGTCACAAGTCGCAAGATCCAGTTAAGTCGCAAGGTCGCATCAGTGGCTCAGGTCGCAAGTCGTAGAAGAGAATGGGTCGCAATGCAGCCCAACAGTCAGGGAGATGAAAAGTCAAGGAATCCCAAAGGACAAGCTTTGCTCTATAAATATTTCCTTCGAGAATTTGTAAAGGACCTTTTGTTTGGGACTCGAGCTGAATACATTGTATTACCAGTAGATTATACATTTGAGAATGAATACAAGAATTTTGAAAAATCCTTTTGTGGATCTGGTGTTGTCATATGTATGAGCGCTATTGAGTGTTATATTTTCAGTTTCTAAACATCTTTAGATTAATGGAACTGTATCTTCAATTCATATCACAATTGCATAACAGTTTGTTGGGTAGGTTAATGGTGGTTGAGTTCATTTTTATTTCTTAACAAATGATGATGGCTTTGTTTATTAGCATTTGTGTTATCATGTAAAACTTTTAGGAAGTGAAGGGTGTTCTTGCCATGAGGAATTGTTTCTTTTGTGGTCAGAACAGTTTACAAGCATGACCCTAATGAAGTGTTGTTAACAACACTTCCTTTGGTACTCATGCTTTATTATTTCCTCTTGCTACTCATAGTGTTATATGTACATTTAATGCATCAATCATATGTCTTGTATCATTTGATTAAGTGTGTATCCACTGTTTTATAGAGTTTAAGCGAGACCCAAAGAAAGGAGAAATCAATGGTAGCCAGACCCACACCCCGGACGGGATCCCTATTCCAAACGGTTCAAGGTCTAATTGGGACTTTTTACCGAGGAGATCCCCTGCTGTTGGCCGAAAAAATTTTCCCCTCAATAGAATTGGCACTAGAAGGAGGGCCAGATGACAAGATGAGCCCTTAGAGCCTTCAGTTAATCTCATATCTGTAATGCCTCGTTCCCAAATCATTCTCCCGAGATGTTTGTCGGAGTTTTATGAGCCTCAATACTTCATCCGCGATGAACTTATGTATCACTTGTACCAGTTAAGATTCGATGGTGAAAACAGAGTGTCCATAACCCAACACCTTTTAGATTTCTATGACTTCGATGAGTGTTACGAAATTGAAAATGAAGGGTTGAGTTGTTTGCTTTTCTTCCTCACTCTCGAAGGTCACGCTAAGAAATGGTGCCACACATTGTCGGAAGCTTCCATCCATTCGTTTGAACAACTCACCAGTGAATTGTAGCAAGCTTTTCAAAGGTATGATTTTCAAAGTGTATTGATAAAGCTAAATGACATCAAAATGGAACCTCAGGAACCTCTAGATGAATTCTCTATCAGATTTGTTCATTATTGTTTTGAGTTCCCTGAAATGGATGTTGATTGGAAATGTTTAAGTGAACAGTTCAGGTATGTGATTCTCGTTTCCCTTGAAAAATTTCAGTTAGATCCTAGTGTTCCCTATGACGACCTGCAAGTTACCAAATGTTCAGGATTTGTCCCTAATGATTCCTTGTCCATCTCCCCAAGTCCAGACCACATTCAGGCCTCCAAGGAGAGTGTTGCTATTTGTGATATTCTCGCCCTTCCTCCTGAGTTTTCGGGTAGTGGAATTGTGACCTCAAAAGTTCTGAGAAAGGATAGACACTTGCTGAGGATAAAGCCTATTGTACTGCCTTTGAATCTTTCACGCACCCTGTCAAATCAAGGCTTGAAAACCAGATGGGCCCAACATCCCTCCAGGTTCATGAAACCTACCCTGAGCCCACTCAATGTCTCCCTGGACACAGTCCTAAATCTGATTCACATACTGATTATGAATCGAATCCTATCCTGGATGAAGTTGATTCCCTTACAAGGCCTACCAGATCATTGTTCACTCCGAATAACATCGGTATGCGAGATGGAAGTCCTTGTACGGTTAACACCCCGGCGGCTCAAACTTATCGTTCATTATTCCGTGATTTATTTCACAAGTCCACCACACCAGTAATTTCTTCGAGACATTCAAAATTTCCTTATACTGGTATTGGCGACAATCATAAGCATGCAGATGCTGTTTCACAATCACAGTCCAAAATCGATGAATCTTTTAGATCTGATCTTTCTCACTCGAAATCTTTAGACAACCATAGGAGTGATTTCTTGTTAGGGAAACCTCAAGATGTCCCCTCTATTGATCCATCCAAATTGGTAACCCCTAGGGAGCCTAACATGCCAGGTACCCAAATTGATCAAATCGATGGTTACAACGATCACTGCTTATCTGAAAGCATATTCACTAATACCGTTGAGGACTGTCACTCGTATCTCATTGCCGACCATATGGAGACACCAGAATTCGATAATCCGCTTTGGGAAGATTCAAGTACCCATCAGAAAATCAAAGCGCTTCAGCTCCTACCGACGGTTACCCCAGGTTCTCCCGATCCTGACAAGACCCTTCAAACAACTCCAACTAGGGTTCCTTGGATTAGGTTTCTGAAACGAAAATTCCCAAGTACCATGCTCCTCCCAGCATAACCACGTCAGATATCATTTCATCTGGGCAGATTTTTCATTCTAATGAGGTTTCCTTGAGCACATATTCCTGTCCCCCAACAGCTGGTATGCAACAACCAATATACCCCAATTTATTCACTGGTAAGAAAACACCGGCCACTGTCTCTAACCTTTCCAGTTTTTTCCCAGCCAGTACCAGTTGCAATCAGGCACTAACTTGTGATTTTTGACAAACCCCTCAACTGCTCGAAAACCTTACGGTAAATCCACCCCATCCTGGAAAATCTAAAAAATCTAATACATTGGATTATCAATTTGTCAGTGCGCCAACATTTGATCGAATTGATACAAAGCCCACTTACATTTTGCAACTCACCACAATCCATGATCACATCCATTCGCTTGTTGATCTCGCTAAACCACCAAAGTTGGGAACCCCTCGCTTGAAGGTTCAGATTTTGTCCAAAACGGTAAGGAATTGCAGCCTCCACTAAAAGTGGATTCCGATCCTCATATCCTTGACCAATTCCAGGAGAAAATCCGAACTAGTGTTTTCAAAATTAGGGTTTCTACTCTCAGAGTCGCAAGTATCTATAATTCTCCTGGCACATACTTGTTGTTTCCACCCCCTAAAATGGATCATCCTCAACACCATAATGAGGGTGCTGGTTTTTTCGACCAACCCTATTCGGCTAATGTGCCTGCAAATAGGAATTGGCTTACCCATCACCCCTCAGATCCAGGATCGTGCATGAATGGATTTGTGTCATTTATAAATAGTTTTAAGTTTTGAGAATATATTGCTGTGTATCAGGATAAGAGTGGAATTCAGCTTGCACAGTCCATTCTGGCACGTTCTCTGGTAAGTATCCATGATCTTCTTACCGTTGCACATGCTCTTCAGGTAAGTTTTGTTGTTGGTGCATGATTATGTATTCCGGCTCTGATTGCGAACATTGTTGTTCTTGTAGGTCGGGAACTAATGCAGTGGCTGCACTGGAAAGTTGATCTCACATAACCCGACCACCTCATTGGTTAAGCTAGGGTTTTAGGTGTAGGCTAGCTAGGACTTGTTAATAAAAAAATTGTTAGTTCAAAGTTTTTAATTAGGTTTACTTGCCAAATTTTTACTTCATAATTTAAAGGTGTGTTTTCTATTTTTGCTTACAATTAGTATCTTAGGCATCACCATGTTACAAATGTGTTGCACTCATCTCTTTTGGTTTTCTTGTTGTTTCATAAATAATCACTACTTGTATTATCCCCCTTTTCCACCTACAACTGGTAGATCGTTCCCACACATGGCGTTGCATTGCATCTTGAGCGTCATTGATTGCATGGAATTATACACTTTATTCATACAACTTTGAAATTTTCGACATGTCACCTATCATTGCATGAGCCCTCATTGAAACCCTGCCACCTTGTGGACTTGTTTTGCCCCGATTGCTGAAATAGTAACCCCATTGTTTGCGTGAGGTTGTGGTGGCTATCTCAAGAGGCAACTTCCTCGCACGATAAGTCATCGAAGTCACATTCTCAACAAGATGCCTATGAGTCTAAATTTATTAGCCAGGGAGATACGAGCCGATTGCTTATGGGAGACCTAATGAGTTTGGATGGCCCATACCCATAGCCTAAGCCTTGTGCCCAGCATAGTCTTGGACATCTTAATGATTTGTTTTGCACGCTTCGCCTATTGTGGAAGATGGGATGTGAAGGTTTGGCACAAGGGAAAACCAAAATCAGGATATCTTTCAGTTTATGTAAAACAAGAAACAACCTCTCTTGCTTATAAAATAAGTCGGGATCCCTCATCCTCCCATGAAGAATAAGTGCCACGAGCACATGAAAATAAGTGCTACAAGAACATGAAACAAATAAGGATAAAGGATAGAGAAAGGCTTCCTATGCAGAGAGGTGATGCAACGACTCCCCCGGGGTACTGACCAGGCTCGCTGGCAGCGGAGAAATGCTTGTGATTTCTTGAAGTGACTTCGTCGGGGTACTGTCCAGGCCTGCTGGCAGCTGAGCAACACCGGAAACTTACTTTAAAAATCCTGAAAATATTAAACCCGCTGCCTTGCTCTTCACATCATCAACAAGCTGCTGGTTTTTGTGAGCTTTCGCTTTGATGTGTTCTGATTAGCAAGACCTAGCTGAGGCACAAGGACTAGGCATATCTGTAAAGGCCAAAGTAATACAAAGGGTACCCGCAGAACCTGTTCAATATTCCCTTGCATCACTATCTTGGCTCAGAATTTTGTTGTGATATTGACAGAGATGCTGGATTCTACCAGTGATTCGCCATTTGTTGTAGCTGCTACAACACCACCCAAAATTTTGGGTATATTCGAAATTTCGGGTCCCCCTTTTCTCGCTTAGTTGTTAAGGTATTTCACTCGACTTGTAGTCAGTGACATCCCACCGACCTATCCCAAACCACTCATGAGATTTCTCACCATCATGATCAGATGCTGTTGCTGCAATCACGCCGTGTGTGAGAGGGACCATCCATCACACGCTTGAATAGGAATTTTTCTGTGTATTGAGGATGTACATTAGCAGTCCCCCTTGCCATGGGTCATTAAGCATGTTGTTTGAGTACTTCTCCTAAGCTCGTTGGTATCATATAATTTATCTAGGGGCACCATTCTCAAAGAGTAACTGTGAACTAATCAATGTTGTCATGATGTCGAGGGAAATGCACTGAAGCTCAACAACAAGCTCACAGCTGTGAAATATGACACTTTCATCCACATGCCCCGCCTAGGTGGAAAAGAGACATAAGGCTACCTTTGAAGACCATTGTTAAGGCAGATGACAAGGATACACCCACAAAATGAGGAGGAGTAAGTTAACATTATTTTCAGATGAAGGATGGTGTGGTGTATGTTCATTCAGACTGAAGATCAGGGAAACAATCATTCATGGTTGATCGATGCAACAAAACTCTTCACTGATGCACACTGGATTCCTAGACTCATTTCGTCGTGAAATATAACAACCCTGGAAGAGTGTTATGACATTGGCATATCGTAGCATTGGTGTTGTCCATGGCAACTTAAGTATTTCCCCACTTTGTGTCTCCAGAAGCACTTCTGCTGAAGACATTCAACGCTTCGGAAAAGTGAAGAGATACTTGGAGTGTTGCCCTTTGTCTTCCGGACATTAAATTGGGTGCCTATATTCAAGTATGTTTTTAAAGTGTCGAAAGCTGGTGACAATGGCAGAAGTGGAGCTTTGGCATTGTATTCTTGTTATGCGAGTGCACCTAAGTTGGTATGCTGACAAAATTCTTGAACGGCTGATGAGGAATATTCGACATATAAAATGAAGCCTCCTCCCCACATGAGAAAAAGGTCGAGAATAAGATAGATGTTTAAAAAATTTAAAAGCTTCCGGTCCACGCTGCTGGGTGCAGTTTTGCTGGACACTTTTTTGGTCATTGGAGATGGCGTGCTAACACCGATCATGTACATGTATGTATCTTCACATTATGGATGGGGGCATCATAATGTATGGATTTGTGAGGAAAGACGAAATGCTCTAGTGAACGAGCACAACATCGACACCTAATCTCTTATTCTTCTTTGTGTCAGTTTGGTCTCCTCGTGCCTTTCTTCATGGATTTGTCTTTTTTTTTTTTAACAAGACATACTTTCACACAGGGTTTTCTTCAAGACGTTTTCGCTACATACAAATTGGCACGTGATCTATTATTCCGCATTATTTAAACTTGGACGAGACATACTCTCCACATTGGTGGGGGGGGGGGGGGTGCTCTTCATGACATTTTCTTCCACAGAATTTCCGAGTACAACCCCAATAGTGGTAAAAATTTACATTGTGGCTCGTATGCATTCACAGGAGGACATGACAGTTTTTTTTTAGCTGCATATTTGATAATAGTTATTACGTGCAGAAAGCATGGATGTTTCATTGGTGCCTTTTAAAATCCTGCAAGAAGGGCGAGCTCCCTTTGCTGTTTCCATTTCACTTGCTATTATAATGCTAAGTGGAAACCATGCAAGACGCAAAATTACGGTGCGTGTGGGGTCTGCATGGGGAAGCACGTTTATAAAACTTGCATGCCTTTTGTGAAACTTGCAAGTTTTGTTGATAATATTTCAAAACAGCACTACCATTGTGATCGATGCAGTATATGTAGAACTGGGGGCGGGGATAATTTCTTCCATTGGTTAAAGTACGGTTGTCGCTATTCGATTATAGTAAAGGATTGTCATCCTTGTGTGGAAGGAGTAATACACCATAGCTGTCCCATTTGTTTTGAGTTTCATTTAAGCCCACAAGGGAGTAATACTACCTTATGGGCACGCTACTCATATGGACTGTTTCAACGAAATGCAATGACACCTACAGCTCTTTTGTCCAGCGTGTTTTAAGTCGGTCTTACTAGGACAAGAAGATCCGGAATATGTTCTGTCGCTATTTCAAACACGCAATTCACATCGAATATTCCAAATAGATGCAACGATTTCAACGTAACCTCAGTTGCATTATTTCATGTTGTTGCACAAAACACCTGAATTGAAATTTGTGTAACACCCGGCAGACCACAGGAAGTCGCACCACAGACACTTGTCGATAATAGCGTGTCGCCTCTGTGATATCTACCTGAAGGTTCTGATGGGAAATCGTAAAAGATGTTGCAGCCATGAATATGATTTATTTTACGTTACAAGTAGCACAATCGTTGACCCTTTGGAGACTCGCTGGCATGACATAACGGGTTCATCTCAACGCTGATGGCAAAGGCATGTGTGCAAGTTGCAATGCACGATGTAGTCACAGCTTGGTAGTAGTGGAAACTTGGGGTCGGAAGGTGAGCATAGATGAAGATGGTCAAGTTGCAGATCAACCTCCCATGCGTCCGTGTGACTCAGACATAGTGCAACTATGCGACCATGGGGAGGTCGCAGTTCAGCCTAGGTCGCTGAGTCGCAGCACACCCAAAGCCCAATGAAGCGTAACTTGCCCAAATTTGCGACTGTGCGACCTTGTGAGGTCGCAACTTCAGCCGAGGTCTCTGATTCGCATATCTGTGAGACCAATGTAAAGTGCGACTTAGTAGTAGTAGCAACCTTGTGACCTTTTAAGACAAAGTCGCGCGACCCCTCTAGGTCGTTGACTCGCTGATCTATGGGGAAAATAAAAGCTGCAACTTGTAATAAAAGATGCACATGATGATTCAATAATCTAATCAGTTCCAGCATCCTGCCTTTTAATGTCCCCACCAGATTAGAGAGGGAAGGAAGTCCTTATTTCAGAGAAAGTCCATCACTGATCAAGAGAAGATGAGTAGTTGTCCATGGGTCATATGCAAGAGAGCGAGTGAGTAAATATAGTGTTGCTAGATTGATAGTTGCTTCATGTGCATATAAAGTGTTATGGGAAAAGGCAGCATGTCTCAGATTCGTCAAAGTCGAGCTTTTTGGTTTTCTCTGTTATACAGATCAATAAAGTAAAAATGAAAAGAAAATTTTAAAGGGTCATGTTGAAAAACGACCAAATAAATTTAAAGTGGAAGATGAAGGGAGTAATGTTGTCCGCCCATTCATGTGGGAAACTCTTGGTTGCACCAAAACAGTGCCCAAGGCAACACCATGTGACACCATGAGTTTCCCTAAAAAATTATTATTATTTGGGGTTTATGAGGTCTACACATACCTCCTTCATGAGAGATATAGGGTACAGTTCTAGCTTGCTACCAAAATATAAAATGGGAACCAGAAATGCATCTCATGCGGTGGGAGATGGCACAAACAGAAAATCTTTGATCTTATCAATGGTTTTCGCTACAAACATTTAGAGTTTAGTGAAGACCATGCCACGGCACAATACCTGACCACACAGCGGTCTCAGTTATTATTTTCATTCTTGTAATTAATTAAATATGTCCCTAACATTATGATTTGTAAATGAAGGTATGTAACCTAAGTTGTGTGACTGCAGGTGGAAGCCGTTGGTCTGCGCAATGAGCCAAAGTTTTTCCCAACAAGAAAGAGGGCCTATTTTCAAACAAAGGAAGGCAGGATAAGGAATATTACTATGAAACCTAGAGAAGGCCACAAGTCGCTGATCTTCCCAAGGTCGCAGGTCACGGATCTGCGGAGGTCGCAGGTCGTGGATGGTCCGAGGTCACAGGTCGCGGGTGGTCTCAGGTCACAGGTCGCGGGTGGTCCGAAGTCGTAGGTCGTAGATGGTCCGAAGTTGCAGGTCACAGATTTTCCAAGGTCGAGGGTCAAAAGGAAACCCAACGATCAGGAAGACGAAAAGTCAAGGAAGCCCAAAGGGCAAGTTTTGTCTTATAAATACTCCTTTCAGGAGCTTGGAAAAAGATCTTTTGTTTGGGACTCGAGCTGAGTACATTGTATTACCAGTGGATTATACATTTGAGCATGAATACAAGCATTTTGAAAAATCCCTTTGTGGATCTGGTGTTGCCATATATATGAGCACTATTGAGTATTATGTTTTAGTTTCTGAACATCTTAGATTAAGGGAACTGTATCTTTAATTCATATCACAATTGCATAATAGTTTGCTGAGTATGTTAATGGTGGTTGAGTTCATTTCACTTTCTTAATGGATGTTGATGACTTTGTTTATTAGCATTTGTGTTATCATTTAAAAATTTTGGGAAGTGAAGGATGTTCTTGCCATAAGCAATTGTTTCTTTTGTGATCAGAACAGTTTACAAGCATGACCCTAATGAAGTGTTGTTAACAACACTTCCTTCGGTACTCATGCTTTATTATTTCCTCTTGCTACTCATAGTTTCATAGGTACATTTAATGCATCAATCATATGTCTTGTATCATCTGATCAAGTGTGTACCCACAGTTTTATAGAGTTTAAGCGAGACCCAAAGAAAGGAGAAATCAACGATAGTCGGACCCACACCCCGGACAGGATCCCTATTCCAAACGGTTCAAGGTCTAATTGGGACCTTTTACCAGGGAGATCCCCTCCTGTTGGATGGACATATTTTCCCGTCAACACACTGTTTCCTTTATTTTTCTCATGACATCCATAAAAGTATCCATGGTTGGCCCAAGCTTTTGGTACACATCTACTAGTTTTCCTAAAGAATGTGTAACTATTTCCAAGCTTTGTCGACTCTCAGTAGGTAGAGTCAAAGACACGAGATCTCCCTGTAATTTTGCATGAAGTTGTTGACACCTTTCTAAGTGCATTACTTCATGTTTCTTTCCCATGGTATATTAGAAATGTCAGCGGGATATGTCATGGTGGGTGGACAACCTTCTTCTTGAATGAAGCGTTCTTCCCTTCGTCTATTTCGACCAACATTTGGAGCATTTTCAGCCTCTGCATCAATATATAAAAAAATTTATATTATAAAAAACACATGTAAACAAATTTGTACAAATTGGATGAAAAAAATATTCAAATTGATGGCAGCCTCTATGTGGTTGGCTAGCATCTTCCCCACTCTCAAACTGTTGAGAACTAGAACGACCCTGCTAAGAACCAACACCACCATCCATTGATTGGCCTCCGGAGGAATAAACATCACCACCTTCACGCAACCTACTAGCACTTATTTATGGCCCTCTAAGGGGATTTTAATTACTGCTAACCTCTCGAGACAAGAGAGAAGGTTCATAAACAAATACGAATTTATACGAATCAATTGAAAAATACATTCATACATATAAATACATGTACATATTCATTGACTAAATTACATGAACCATACCACGACTGGGTGAACTATGGGCATGCTCCATGGATGGAGTAGAGACCCTTCTCCTCTTATCTCCTAAAAAATAAAAAAAGAAACTTATTAACAACTAATTTATCTCACAAAGTCGATAAAAATTCAATTCTATATGTACACACATGTATGGAGATTTAATATTATATTTAAATACCATGAAAAACCATCGATCCCTGAACCCCCCTTTCCTAGAGATATGGTATTTTGTTGATCTTCGTCGTTCACCCTCCATGATATATATATCTGCGGTGGACATTTACAATTATTTTTTTTAATAACTAGAATTTAAAATAAATTCAAAATAAATTTCAGAAAATTAATGTAATTTACTGTACACAAATTATGTAAAACACAAATTTCAAAGCACACTTGGTATAAAATTGAAAAAAACACATTATCATTAAAAAAAAAAGTGAAACTGCATTTAAAGAAAATTTGTGGAAGTCCCCGCATTTTAATTTTTTAAAAATGTGAAGTTCACCAAGTTGCACTTTACATGGTGTGGTGGGAGCACACTTGGTATATAATTGAAAAATGCACATGGTAATTAAAAAAGATGCATTTATAAGTACAAAACACACACATATCCAACATATGTTACAATTTCCATCAATAATTTTTGAAGGAGAGAGTCTTAACACTAATTCATCTTTGAGAGATGAATCTTGAATTTTTGAGGAAGAGCGTATCAAAACTAATTCATTTGTGAGAGATGAATCTTGAATTTTTGAAGAAGAGCGTCTCAAAACTAATTTGTCTTTGAGAGATGAATCTTGCATTGGCATTTCCATGTATAATTCTAATTCATTTATTAATTCATCTTTCATAGATGAATCCTGAATTGGCATTGCCCCATGCACTAGATCAGCAGACATATTATTCACATTTGAACAATGTCTTATACTAAAAATTTGAAATTGGCTAACAATATTGTTTGCTATTCCATGCAGTTCTTTTAGCCTCTCATTCTTAACTTGGTACATGCCATTCATCTGGTTGCACACAAGTTCAGAATTGGTAAAAACTACAATTCCATTTCATCCATACTCCATAGTTGTTCCCAAGCCTTCTATCAATCCAATATAATATGCCTCGTTGTTTGTTGTTCTTCCCGGTATATTCATTTTCCTTTGGATGACTTTTCTAGTCGCAATATTGGAAAGCACATATGTAATCACTGCTTTCCCTGGATTGGGATAGCAAGAAACTTCTATGCATAGTTTCCATTTTTCAACCATATTTAATGGTTTTCTTATCCCTGAAAAAAAAAAAATTCAATAAAAATATATATTAAATTAACATTTATTGCAAATTCATGGGAGAAATGACACATGTGCATGGTTTATCTTAAATTTTGACTTAAAAATTTTATGGTAGAATTCACATCTAGAATTAATGGGAGGAAGCCTTTAGTTTGTGGGAGAAATGACATATGTACATAGTTTACCTTAATGTGGTTGTGTTTTATGGATATTAAAATGAAGAACTTCTATTTAGATCTATTCCATTAACTGTAAGGGCATTTACTAGATGTGTCACCTTTCATAAAATTTGAGATACAGTGACTACCTGGTCTTTTATAGACTCTGCCTATAGAACTTGTAGAATTTAGTTCACTAAATGTCCCAATTATACCCTATGAAGGGTGTAGAGGACTTGTGGAATCACTCACACTACTTTACGTAGACATAAGGGCATATAAGAATGAATTTGTTTTACATTGGATATTAAAATGAAGAAATTCTATTTAGATATATTCCATAGATTGACTGTAGGGGCATTTACTGGATATGTCACCTTTTATAAAAGATGAGATCCAGAGGGTACCTGGACCTTTACAGACTCTTCCTATAGAACTGGTAGAAGTTAACACTATTTGTCCCAATTATAACCTATGAAGGGTGTAGAGGACCCGTGGAATCACTCACACTACTTTACGTAGACATAAGGGTGTATAAGAATGCATTTGTTTTACATTGAATATTTTTCATTTTAAATTAATAATCTATTTGAAACAATTACCTATATAAGGTTAAAACCTATGTTTTGTATCAAATAACTTTTGGTTTCAATGGGAAACTTTTATGGCTTTAATGTGTTTTTCTTGAAATGTGATACACCCCATTAAAATGGGTGATATATCGAAATGATTCCTATGGTGTAATAAAATATAGATGCATAAATTCAATGAGCATATTTTTGAGATATAAAAGTCCAAATGGAAGAGTTGTTTGTGAACAAATATCAATGCCACTATGGACATATCTGCTTCATTAAAATGGATTTTTCTAGAATGATGTCCACTAAGTTGGAAAGAAGGGAAAGTATCACAATTATATGTTAATGTGCATGTGTTTTACATTGAATATTTTTCATTTCATTAAAAATCTATTTGAAGCAATTAACTATATAAGGTTAAAACCTATGTTTTTGTATCAAATTTGGTTTTTCTCGAAATGTTGTTTGTGAACAAATATCATTGGATCACTATGGATATAGATCTGCTTCATTAAAAGGATTTTTCTAGAAGGATGTCCACTAAGTTGGAAAGAAGGGAAAATATCAAAATTATGTGTTAATGCATGTGTTTTACATTGAATATTTTTCATTTTATTAAAAATCTATTTGAAACATTAACTATATAAGGTTAAAACCTAGATGTTTTGTATGAAATTACTGTTGGTTTCAATGAGAAAATTGTATGGCTAATGTATTTTTCTCGAAATGTGATACACCCCATTAAAATGGGAGATATATCGAAATGAATCCTATGGTGTAATAAAATAGTTTCAAATATTTTAAAAATATAGATGCATAAATTCAATGAGCATAGTTTTGAGATATAAAAGTCGAAAATGGAATAGTTGTTTGTGAACATATATCAGTGGATCACTATGCAGATCACTATTGATATATATGAATCATTAAAAGAGATTTTTCTAAAAGGATGTCCACTTAGTTTTGGAGAAGGGAAAGTATCACAAAATTATATATGTTAATGCATGTGTTTTACATTTAAAATATTTTTCATTTTAAACTAAGAATCTATTTGAAACAATTACCTATATAAGGTTAAAACCTATGTTTTGTATCAAATTGAACTTTTGATTTAAATGGGAAACTTTTATGGCTAATGTGTTTTTTCTCAAAATGTGATACACCCCATTAAAATGGGAGACATACCAAAATGATTCCTATGCTGAAATAAAATAGTTTCAAGTAGTTTAAATATATAGATGCATAAATTTAATGAGCATATTTTTGAGATATATAATTCCAAAATGGAATAGTTGTTGGTGAAAAAATATCAGTGGATCACTCTGGATATATTTTCTTCATTAAAAGGGATATTTCTAGAAGGATGGACTAAGTTGGAAAGAAGGGAAAATATCACAATTATATGTTAATGTGCATGTGTTTTACATTGAATATTTTTCATTTTGTTAAGAATCTATTTTCAAAAAAATTAACTATATACTTGGTTAAAACCTATGTTTTCTATCAAATTAATTTTTGTTTCTAAATACTGTACATGTTTTACATTGAATATTTTTCATTTTATTAAAAATCTATTTGAATCAATTAAACTATATAAGGTTAAAACCTATATTTTGTATCAAATCACTTTTGGTTTCAATGGGAAATTTTTATGTCTAATTTGTGTTTTTCTCAAAATATGATAGACCCAATAAAATGGGAGATATATGGGAATGATTCCTATGCTGTAATAAAATAGTTTCAATTAATTTAAAAATATAGATGCATAAATTCAATGAGCATAGTTTTGAGATATAAAAGCCCAAAATGGAATAGTTGTTTTTGAACAAATATCAGTGGATCACTATGGTTATAGATATGCTTCATTAAAAGAGGATTTTCTAGAAGGATGTCCACTAAGTTGGAAAGAAGGGAAAATATCACAATTATATGTTAATGTGCATGTGTTTTACATTTTCATTTTATTAAAAATATATTTGAAACAATTAACTATATAAGGTTAAAACCTATCTTTTGTATGAAATCACTTTTGGTTTCAATGGGAAACTTTTAGGGCTAATTTGTTTTTCTCGAAATGATTCCTATGGTGTAATAAAATAGTTTCAAGTAGTTTAAAAATATAGATGCATAAATTCAATGAGCATAGTTTTGAGATATAAAAGTCCAAAATGGAATAGTTGTTGGTGAACATCTATCAGTGGATTAGTATGGATATATCTGCTTCATTAAAAGGGATTTTTCTAGAAGGATGGACTAAGTTGGAAAGAAGGGAAAATATCACAATTATATGTTAATGCATGTGTGTTTTACATTGAATATAAAAGGTTTTTTCTCTCCCTCATTGTTTGAGACCATGGATATGAGAATGAAAAAATTCTATTTAGATCTATTCCAGAGATTCACTGTAGGGGCTGTCACCTTTCATAAAATATGAGATCTAGAGGCTACCTGGCCCTTTATAGACTCTGCCTATAGAACTTGTAGAATTTAACACTACATTTCTCAATTATACCCTATGAAGGGTGTAGAGGACTCGTGGAATCACTCAAACTACTTTACATAGACATAAGGGTGTATAAGAATGCATGTGTTTTACATTGAATATTTTTCATTTTAAATTAAGAATCTATTTGAAACAATTACCTATGTAAGGTTAAACCTATGTTTTGTATCAAAACACTTTTGGTTTCAATGGGAAACTTTTATGGCTAATTTGTGTTTTTTTCTCAAAATGTGATAGACCCCATTAAGATGGGAGATATATCGAAATAATTCCTATGGTGTAATAAAATAGTTGAGTAGTTTAAAGATATAGATACATAAATTCAATGAGCATAGTTTTGAGATATATAAGTCCAAAATGGAATATTTGTTGGTGAACAAATATCAGTGGATCACTATGGATATATTTGCTTCATTAAAAGAGATATTTCTAGAAGGATGGACTAGGTTGGAAAGAATGGAAAATATCACAATTATATGTTAATATGCATGTGTTTTCCATTGAATATTTTTCATTTTATTAAGAATCTATTTTCAAAACAATTAACATAGTATAAGGTTAAAACCTATGTTTTGTATCAAATTACTTTTTGTTTCTAAATACTATGTGTTTTACATTGAATAATTTTCATTTCATTAAAAATTTATTTGAAACAATTAAACTATATAAGGTTATAACCTATGTTTTGTATCAAATCGCTTTTGGTTTCAATGGGAAACTTTTATGGCTAATGTGTTTTTCTCGAAATGTGATACACCCCATTAAAATCAGAGATATATCAAAATGATTCATATGGTGAAAAATAGTTTCAAGTAGTTAAAAATATAGATGCATAAATTCAATGAGTATAGTTTTGAGATATAAAAGTCCAAAATGGAAGAGTTGTTTGTCAACAAATATCAATGGATCACTACGGATATATCTACTTCATTAAAAGGGATTTTTCTAGAAGATGTCCACTATGTTGGAAAGAAGGGAAAATATCACAATTATATGTTAATGTGCATGTGTGTTACATTGAATATTTTTTATTTTATTAAAAATATATTTGAAAAAATTAACTATATAAGGTTAAAACCTATGTTTTGTATCAAATCACTTTTGGTTTCAATGGGAAACTTTTATGGCTAATGTGTTTTTCTCGAAATGATTCCTATGGTGTAATAAAATAGTTTCAAGTAGTTTAAAGATCATATAGATGCATAAATTCAATGAGCATAGTTTTGAGATATAAAAGTTGAAAATGGAATAGTTTTTGGTGAACAAATATCAGTGGATGACTGTGGATCACTATGGATATATCTGCTTCATTAAAATGGATTTTTATAGAAGGATGGACTAAGTTGGAAAGAAGGAAAAATATCACAATTGTTTGAGTCCTGATCTTATAAAAGGTTTCCACTAAATCCATCCCTATTACTTTTCATGTGAACCACATTCCCAAACCCACACATATATGTACCTAAGAGCCAAGCCAAGTGTAAAAAGGGCTTATTTAATATTCTAATTTAACACATATGTGATTAATTATCGTTAGAATTTTATGGTAGAAATACGTATAAAGAGTAATTTCCTTAGTATAGATCTAATTTGACTTTAAGGAATAAAGGGAAGTTTTTTAGAAAGTTTATCTTAGGAGGTAGAACTAAACCATCTATAACCCACAAAAGAAACCATGGCCCGTGAGCATCACATGCAAACACAAGTTACTCACATGTTTGAAACACCACCTCACATCATCAGAAGGGTTCGAAACCACTAAGCAACCCATACTAAGTTCCCTAGAAGGGATGACTATCATATTTAATGATTGGGTTTGCCTCCAAGGTCAAAAGGAAAATCAAAGTTACGAAAGGGAATTAGAATAGAAATTAAGGTAATACCATGACCTTTTACCCAATATTGAATGAAGGTGAGCAACCATATATATCATGAATGATGTTCAAGAAATATTATGATAAGAAATATTAAATGAAAATCAAAGTTAGGAAGTTAGGAAAGGGAATTAGAATAGAAATTAAGGTAATACCATGACCTTTTATCCAATATTGAACGAAGGTGAGAAACCATAGATATAATGAAGGAAGTTCAAGAAATATTATGATAAGAAATATTAAATATTTTTTGCAGAGGCTTAAACTCTGAGTAAATTTAATTTAACTAATTTTAATATGATATATGAACAGTCAATTCTTAGCAAAAGAAATGTCTGAGTAATTTTAATTTAACTACTTTTAATATGAGATATGAACAATCAATTCTTAGTAGAAGCAATGAGCCTTACTCTCTGACACAACTGAATATCATGAAGGAAGTTCAAGAAATATTATGATAAGAAATTTTAAATCTTTTTTGCAGAGGATTAAATTCTAAGTAAATTTAATTTAACTACTTTTAATATGAGATATGGACAGTCAATTCTTAGTAGAAGCAATGTGTGAGTAAATTTAATTTAACTACTTTTAATATGAGATATGAACAGTAAATTCTTAGCAAAAGCAATGAGCCTTACTCTCCGACACGACTAGATATCATGAAATAAGTTCAAGAAATATTATGATAAGAAATATTAAATCTTTTTTGTAGAGGCTTAAATTCTGAGTAAATTTAATTTAACTACTTTTAATATGAGATATGAACATTCAATTCTTAGCAGAAGCAATGTCTGAGTAAATTTAATTTAACTAATTTTAATATGAGATATGAACATTCAATTCTTAGTAGAAGCAATGACTGAGTAAATTTAATTTAAGTACTTGTAATATGAGATATGAGCAGTCAATTCTTAGCAGAAGCAATGAGCCTTACTCTCTGAGACAACTCCATTGAGAGATGATTTGTTATTTGCTTAATCTCTTATATCCAGGTTACGTGGATGGAAAAGCATATACAAACAAGTTTCAAGATAGGTGATTCTTCCAATTACGCTATAAATAAAGTAAGCTAAGAAATTTGGTGCCAGGATGTCCAGCTAGGGGTGTTGTTGGGGATGTTCCAGCTGAATCTAATTCTCCGAATGTAAGGTATGCACAATAATCTAGTTGTTCTTTCTCTATAGCTTAAATATTATTCACTTCAAATAATGGGTAATTTAACATAATATATGCATATCTAGTTGTTCTGTCTATGCAATAAGACCGGTATAGCTCAGATCAAAGTGCTTGAACTCAAGAAGAGTATCATAAGGCTTGTTTATATGGGGACCAAAGCTAATACTAAAAAGCAAGTGTCCAAGGGGCTAGCAAGTGTCTTTACAAACATGGCCATTAATTATACTGGATAGGAACATACGTACCTGGAAAGTCACAGCAGCAAATTGGCCGTTAATTCGATCCTTGAAGACGCTGAAGACGATCCGTGAAGACATCGTGGAAGAACTCTGTGAACAAAAATAATCAAAGTAAAATCAAATTAAAAAAAAAAACAACAACAAAAAATAATTACATAAAGTAATAAAATTAATAAAACTTACCTCCTTAGCACAACGTAAATCAACAAAAATCCCCTCCTCAGCGCGGTGCAACACCAAATCAACTAAAATCGCGTGAGACAGATGTGAGCACAACACCAAATCAACTAAAATCATGCGAGACAGATGTGAGTGCAACACCAAATCAACTACAATTGTGCGAGACAGATGTGAACAAGAAAACTGGAGCAGTTTGTGGGCGATATATTTATAAAATAATAGTTCGGTCGAACTTTGTTTGCCAGTTTTCCAATCTCTGGCCAAAAATATGTTTTCCATTGCCATCAGTACACCATCAATGTAAAAAATAGAACAATTTCGGTCGAACTAATTTCGAAAGTCGGTCGAACTCCTGAATAGTTCGGCCGAACTATTGAGGAAAAACGTTTTCCGCCACGAATTCTCACAAAAGTGTTGCCCATCTTCACATTTTTACCCAACTATCTGGAGAATATGCAGATTACCCCAACTGATGTTCTTTGCAACAGTGGGACGAGTAGTCAGCCACAACAGTTCAAAGTAAACTTATGTCATTGTGGTGGTACTCTTGCCAAAGTAAACTTCTGCCACTGTGGTGGTACTCCATGAATTTTGTAGATCGTGGGTTTGAAAAGTCTTTAAGGTTCCATAGCTACAATGGTATGGGATGAACTCAATAGATCGTGTTCCAACTGTAGCGGTATGGTCTCAACTCAAAAGTTGCGGAAGCCTTCCACTAGTCCAATTTACACAATTGTTAAGTGTGACGCAACCATCTATGCCCCATATAGACATGATGCAATGTTAAAGGGCATGGTTCACACTTTATGCTATGCTATGTTATGGAGAAGAAGACAGAAGTTTTGTTATGTTATGGAGACAAAGACAAAAGTGTTAAGGCATGTGGCGTTCATGCGTTTCTCACATGGTTCATGGAGTCTATTTTAATTTTTAAGTATTTTATTACCCCTTACTTTTCAAACCCTCTCCCTCATTTTTATTATTGTATTCTTATTCTTACACTCTGGCTATCTGATCTAGGGTTACAACCTTACAATTAAAATCCTTTCTTTTCCTATTGTTAGACTTGCGTTCAAGTATCGTGACCTGTTGATTCGCCTCGGAGCTGTGATCTCGTGGCTAGTGATTTTTTTTCATCTCATTGGATGGAAAACCGAGGGTTTTCACTGAACAAGATCAGTGGATTTGTAAGTTCAAATGCTCCTCTATTTATTAAATTCATTTTCATGTTTTGCGCAAAATTTTGTTAAGAATTTTAGGTTTTTTTAATGCTTGTACAATATTAAAGTCCCAACTTCAAAATATTGTAAATTGAAGTTAAATTTTAGTATCACTATCCTGTATTTTGGAGAACGTTCACTTAATATTACATTATGGCAAAGTGAATGTGAATTCCATTGATTCGCCATGTGCTGCCCAAATTCTACTCAATCAGCACATCTGTAAATAGTGTTTAGTTTCGACGTCCTATCTTGCCCTCGTTGTTACTGCTCTAACTGGGATGTAGTACGAGTATATTTGGATACTATATTTGTCATGCTTAGATTATTTCAAGGTTTTCTTCTATAAACCATATATTTGGGCATTGAATTTTAGGTATTAAATTGTTGCCTTTATTCTCTCTCTCATGCTTCCCAAGTGAAATAAAAGCACATATGTGTGCATTAGCTCAATATGTGGTCTTCTATGGAACCTGCATTGCATCCACACTCACTAATGCAATCAGCATCAAGTTAGTTCCCATCAAAATAAATTTTAATCCATAATAACATTTTATCTTAAATAATTAAAAAATGTTATATCTGTAAGATTCCATTCCTCTACCTTACTCCCTGACTATGCATAAATTTACATTTAGATGTTTTTTGTTAAAGTGGATTGTGATCATGAGCTCTATGTTTGATCAAGATGCTTACACACCAATGGTGGGTCTTCTAATAGATATATATTCCCATCAAGTTAGTAAAGAAATAATGTTTTTACATAATTTTCCCTCTGTGTCCCTTAGCCATTAGTCCGTTCAAGGTTTTTTTCATAGATGTTGCCAATGCTTTATTCTCAACTAAAAATTTAAAACAAATAATAATTTCTCAGTTAAAGAATTTGATTGGAAAAAATAACTAGTATAGAAAAAATAAGAAATCTTATTTTTAATAAAAATTAAGGTGCAAGAGGATAGCCAGAACAACAAAGAAGAACCACCTACTACTTTGGATAGTAGTGTTTCTCTAAAATTCTACTTCGGTCACCCGTGTTTCTCTAAACTTCTTAGTTTCTTCAAGGATTTTTTCACAGATGTTGTCAATACTTTATTCCTAACTAAAAATGTCAAAACAAATAAGAATTTCCCAGTTAAAAGACCTTATTGGTTAAAACAACTAAATGATCGCACAAAAAAAGTAAGTAATTTTTTTTTGAATAAAGATTGAAGTGCAAGAGGATAGCGAGAAGAGCGAAGGACCATATGCTACATTCAAGATTACAATGAGAATGACAGCCTATACACTGAGATATATATTTAAATTTAAAAACAATACATTGACAACTACATATTTTCATATTGTAAATTAATCAATTTATATTTCTTATTATTTAAAATATACTTTGAAATTTATAAATGAATTTAGAGAATTATTTAAAAAAAACTATTTACTAGCTCAAATCTATTATTAGGATTAATTATGTAACCTTCCAGGGAGAATTTATTTTCTACATTCTCTTATCTGTATTCATGGTAGCTTACCATTGTGATTCTTATCCTTGTGGCCTTTATCTCCATTTTCCATATTTTCTTTGTACCTCTCATATTAGCTTCTTTGGATTTCACTGGATCCCGACAGAGCGAAAGCTTGGCTAATGCTTCATCATTAATAAAAAACGTCTCCTCCATAGGTGATAAGAATATTGAACAAGATCAATACCCACGGAGTCATGATTATGATGGAGCAATTCTTTACAGAGATGCACCATGGAAGACTGATATCAAAAAATCGTTATATAGTTGCCATGATATTGCAAAACCACTTTACATCAATGAGGTTGGGATCTCACATCCATTTCTATATTTATTTCCACTTTTGAGGTTATTTCTCTTTTATTTGAGAAGCCATTGATTGATTTTTCATGTTGATTTGTGCAAACTGTCAGTGGCAAGAATTGTAAGCATGGCTGTAGTGGTCATGGAATTTTTAATAGTGAACTTGGAGGGTGCCGATGTTTTCATGGCTATGTAGGTTTGTAGTCCACCCCTATTTATCCTCGTCCCTTTTAACTAGTGTTTTTGGCTTCAAGATTCCATTAACCATCATTGTGCTTAGTTTTCCTATTTCATTTCAGTGTGTTCTATTTTTCAATTAAGCTTAGCGGCTGAAGATAACTTGGTGCTTATTGGGTACCTACCTTATCACCTTGGCTTGTGAAGGCTGCATCTGGATATTGAAATCAAAGAGCTCTATGGTACTTTAATTGTATCTATTTTTGTTTTCTTTCACAGTAGACACAAGTGATATTATATGTTTTCTAAATTCAACCACCCCATTACCTATTTGGATGAGCATTGTTAACTGTGGAATTGCATCTTGACTAATCTTGAACCAACAATGTTTTTGACTGAATACTCGTACTAAGGTTCACCTGCCCTTCTATTCTGCTAATTAGCTTTGGGCTAGAAGATATTTATTAGCTTCACTTTCTTACAACTATAGGACCATGTGTGCCATGCATCTATTAGGGTTTTCTGAATATCTAAATTTCTGCAGTAGTTTTATTTACAATTATTATTTAGTGCATATATATTCTTACTGGTTCAAGTGATGTATTAATGTATACTTAAGATGTGTTTTTCATTATATATATTACTAACAAGGTCTTTGTATCTCATTGAAAATAAAAACTGTCCCCTGCATTACTCTACAATTCATTTTAGCTTCTTTCTCACCACATACAGATATATAGTAATTTGAATGAAATTTTCAATATGATGCTTTAATATGTCGATCTAGAATTTTCTTATTGCAACAGTAGATTTAAATGAAGTGTAGTGTCATGACGTGCTTGGAGAACCCAACTTGCACACTCGTTGCCTGATGAAGAATCTATTCATAAATAATCTTGAAGACTGCTTTGTCATGCTTATTATCTGATGGCTTACATTAGCACTTGCAGTATGAATCAAAAGGTATATCTCCTTTACAAACATAGCTTCTAATTGTGAAATAAAACCCATATTAGAAGTCTGAAATAGTACAACTCTGAGAGTGGGGTTAATCACTGACACAAATGCATAAAATTTTTGCATGGAGTGTGAGTCCTCTTTGCCTGTAAATACTTGTGAAGTACTACATATTTCCCTCCTGATGAAAAATATGGCAGGCCAAGTTTCAAGATTGTGTTGAGTTTAATTCATATTCTAAAAAGAATTGTTTTCTTACTCTATTGCTAAAATTGAAATTGCATCTCTAAGCACTTGCAACAAATCTATGTAGTTTATTCTTTTATTTTCTCTGAATAAGAGTTAAAGAAGCTTGGTATTTTAAAAATAGCATGATTCGTGATACTGGGATTAATGTTATTCAACAACTTTCAAATGTGTTGTCTACATCAGAAACCTCTTGAGAATTGTCTCTGGGTTTAGCTCAACAGGTTGTGCAGCTTTGCGCTAGCCAGGTAAATTCAAGGCTCATATTACTTAAAAGTATTTGTACTTAAGCATGCTCAGTTTCTTGCTTTTAATCTCACATGTCCTCATTTTTTGCACCTTATTATCCATTATTTTTCTAAATAATATAACCATTATAACAATTAAAATTATTATATTTCATGTAGTATTATAGGTTTGCTAGCTAGAGTACATTTCAGTCTTTCAGTTTTGAAAACCATGGTTACATATTTCATCAGTTGCGTGCTTGGGTAAATTTCTACCTTTCAAAGATGGAATTGACACTAATGCATTGGTTCTTCGAATAATTTGAGAGGATTGTACCAAAAGTCCTCCCAAGGTCAACTGCTTTTTGTGCATATTGTTGGGCGAAACTATTGTCGTCAAATAATTTCCCTAAAATAAATTATCAATCCGAGGAATTCATAGACTTACGAAGCATATGCACTGTATATGCAGTATTGAAGTTAAATTAGCATAGTCTTATGATTTTGTCTCTGATTTAAGATGCAATGAATGAAGGAAGAGGCTCCTAAATTAGGAGGTCCTATTTTTCCTTCACCACAGTACTGTCCTCAAGAAGAGAGACTAAAGAGAAACTGTTTGTGATGTGTAGAAAGAAAGAGAAGAGGCTCCTAACTTAGGAGTTCCTGATTTTCCTTCCTCACAGTTATACACCAACAACATTACCATCACATCATATCATAAATTGGAAATGTGCAATTGTATAAGAGAAAAACAACATGTGAAGAGCAACCTATGTGACAACATATGTGAGCTAACATTAACGATGAACAAAAACAAAATCTTATTACATCATGATGGTTAAATTAAAGATTACAAAACCAAAAATTTATTCTAGACTCTAATTCTCAATTCAATTTTCTACTTCTTCATTCCATAATTTCCTTATTCAAATGAAGATAGAGCACTCTCTTTTATACATGAGATCTTTGAAAATAATATAGGCAACTCATAATTACAAATCCACTTTTATCTCAACCAATATCCCTATAATTACAAAATATGATCCCTTAAAATCCTCACTTATCTATCACAAATATTGGGTAAGATATGTTATCCAAATATCCATGATATTCTCCTTGGAATAAGCTTGAACTATCATCCTTTGAATTCTTGATATGGTGGAGGAAATATTCAAGAATATTTTTAAATAATCCTACACATTACAAAGCTCATCCACATTTGAGATATTAATGAAATATGTTAATTTTTCCAATAATTAACCATAAATTCTCTTATAATATAAAAGATAAATAAATTGGGAAATTATGAGGTAAACCCATGAAAATGGTACGATAAATGGTTAAATGAGGTGATATAATGTGAGGAATGGCGAGGAAAAATATGATAAAAATGTGACAATTATGAGACCCAACATACCCCCCAACTGAACTTGTTGCATGTACTCATGCAACTTTGCATGGATTAAAAACTTTGGCTTTGCATGATTATGGTTTCTAACAATGTATCATTCCAGTATGTGAAATACATGTACTCCAACTGATATTTCCTATGGTTGGGTCTTGTGTCAACAACCATGAATATAGCAAATGTTGGTTCTTGTGTTAACAACATTCATTTTTTTTACTTGCTTTTTTTTTTTTTTAATATTACATGTACTGGAAATGATAAGTCATTAATATGTATAAGAAAACATGTTCTCATATTACATTTTTTTTTTCTTCTTTTGGGATTCAACTGCATTAATTTATATTTTTGAATCATTCCGAAATAGATATCAATGTATTTGAATCAACTGTAATGAAGTGTAGTTTGTAAGATTCATGTTGGTCGACAATATATGAGGTGATGAAGGGAATCAAATGGTAATGAATACCCCCCTCCCCCCGTGAACTGAATATGTGTTAAGTTTACAAGAAGGGCAAAGATAATGTAATATGGTGAGGTAATTTTCTAATTTCATTTATTTTTAACCTGTAAGAAATTGTTTGATTAAAAATTATAAAATAACATACCTTCACTTACCGAAACAGTTGATGAACTATGTAATATAAATGTAGCTTCTACTACTTATGAATCAGGAAAATTTCATGGTGATTTTGTTGGATGAGAGAAAATGTCATGCTACTGGATAAAGTGAAAGAATATGAATTGTTGTTTGGTTGTATGAATGAAAAGATGATGTCTGAAAGTGGAACTGTGGTACTCTCATATGGCTGGAGATATATTGTTGCAATTGTTGATGGAGTCATGAAAAAATATATAGTCTTCTCCTGCTACAAAACCTGATGGTACAATTCTAGTCATGCAAATGAATGTGTCAGTGTAGAGCATGAAACTAATCCATTTGATTACCGACCATTAATGGGTGTCATTAACCAATGTGAGGCAAACTCACCATTGATGTCAATGAGTGCCAAGGTACCCAAGTACATCTTGCAAATTTTGAATAAGTGAGTTGACGTTGAACTACTTGCAAGATCCAACGATCAAGGGAAATTGATGTATTCCCATGATTGTTAGCGAGAGAACTTTCCATTAAGGAATTCAAGCCTCAAGGTACTTAATAGGGAATCTAGTCTCTATCCTAGATAAGGTGCTGAGGTTGATGGGGAAATACTTGTTGAAAGGCTGGCCTTAAGGAATCCCACATCAATTAACATGAGTTTGTAAAAAATGATTGGTAGGACTATAGATGAAAAATATTGTTGGAGAAACAGGTTTTTAGGAAAAGGATAGCAAGGCAATGTAGTCATGGAAAAATGAGTTGTTTGGTTTTATTTATGAGGAAAAGAGGAGCTGGAAATGATGAAATAATGTATGCGACTCATAAAGGTAGGCATGTGTGAAGTCATAATTAAAGGGAGACTCTAATATGGATGACTGATAAGCATAGAAGGAGGAGAGTAATTGAACATGTCATGGCATAATGGGTTTTTTCAAATATGTATGTGTGACAGACATGTACGATGAAAAGATTAGGCATGTGTGAACTCATAATTAAAGGTAGACTCTAATATGGATGACTGATAAGCATAGAAGGAGGAGAGTAATTGAACATGTCATGGCATAATGGGTTTTTTCAAAGATGTATGTGTGACAAACATGTACGATGAAAAGATTAGGCATGTGTGAAGTCATAATTAAAGGTAGACTCTAATATGGATGACTAATAAGCATAGAAGGAGGAGAGTAATTGAACATGTCATGGCATAATGGGTTTTTTCAAAAATGTATGTGTGACAGACATGTACGATGAAAAGATTAGCTCGTCTTGGCTTTCATTATTTCATGCTTTATTGTGATTTCTCAAAATCACTTCTGCATGAAATTGGATCGTTGTCGAACCTGAAAAATCTTAGCACTATTCCTACATAAATACTATGAGATATTTGAAAAACATAAATTGCAGGAATACTAAAAATAAAATGCATCTTACTTGTTTTCTTTATATTAGTTCTGTCAATAATTCTTGTATGAAGTGGCTCAAAGAAACGAATTATCGTAAATACAATTTTCAGGAATTATGAAATGTCCATTTGAAAAAAAAAAAAAAAAAAAATATTTTTGTGTTATAATTTTTATTACTATTATTTATTTTAATTTGGTGGCTTATAACCACAAGACGATGGCATGGAATGCAATGCCTCCTATATTTTGCATCTCATAACTAACTACAACAGACCTATATTTTCAGAGTCAAATAATAAAACCAAAAACTAATAATTTCAAGTGGAAATTACATGTGCATAAAAAATAAATACCAACCATCTGTGTGCTCTTAATACTCTTGTCCGAGGGAAAATGAACTCGGTTGTGCTCACTGAACCAGCTATACTTTTCCAATAGCGCCCCTAACATATTCCATCCAAATTCCATTGACGATTCCTTCTTTTGGTTTTTCCTGCATTCATATCATTATTGAAAGGAAACTTTACATTTCAATCCATCTCTCGATGTAGGTCAGTTTCTGGAAGGTAAGGCAATCTTGACCAATAAGAGAAGAAATCCGGGACCAATATGTTTTCCATCCCAATATTACAGTGCCATAAATCGGGGCACTATGTTCTCCACTAACCAGAAGTCCTCATCTAAATGTCAGATATTATATGAATATTTCACAATGATCACAAAGATAAATATAAATGTAAAATTCAGGATTAAATTGATCGTTATAAGAAAATTTTAGAGGACTAGCATGTTTCTGTAAGCACGTTGAAATTTCATGGGGCTATACACTTGTTATAGCCAATGGAGTTCTGCAGTAGAACCAGAGTTTCGTGGTCGTTGTAGTTTTGCATGAGACAGGTCCCTGTAATAAACTAATGAATATGACAATGAATGGTATAAAATATATACACGACGAGGATATCATGGACCATCAACTGTTAACCATGGTTTGGTATTATGGATCCCCTCATTAATTACAATTTTTCCAAATCTTGAGTTGTTCACATAAATCGATGCCTAAATTGTGGGGATTTCATTGAGTTTAATATTTTCGGCACATAGGTCATTCCTTGATATACTTATGTTTTCCGTCTTCTTTTCGATCAACCAAGTGAGTCATAAATGAATGCTCAGCCACTAAAATGAAGCGAGTAGCCTCCTTCAAGCATGTAAGCTTTCAAGATCCTTTCCTGTTTATAGTTGCACCATTGTTCCGGGTCAATGAATGTGGTTCTTCGGGTCTGAGTTGTGCGCCCATAAAAGGCCAAGCTACAGTGATATACACGCATCAATTTGCACAACTACCATTTAAGATAGTCTCACCCAGCCCATAACATTCGGTACGTCTTGATGAAAAATAGCTATAACCAGAAGCATCGGTAGCTAAGGCATAGGCATTGTATTATGTGTATTTTTAGCATGACACCGGTATGTAGCGAATTCATGCGTTTAGCATTGATTAAAGTGTCAAACAAGGTTGGTGAATATATCCTTAACGAAATCTGGATTTCACTTCACGGCTTCACGAAAAGGAGGGAGCAAATCACAGTCACGCTTTGACATCGCTCTCGGGAGGCCAGGCAGATTTACAGAGCTAGGATGATCGCCATTATTATATGACAGGGGAAGGATGGTGAGCATGGAATATGAGAGACACTGGCTGTAATCTCCCACAATGGGGGAGTAAATGGTATATACGTTTCATTCGGTAGCAAGATCTGAGAGATAGTATGGCCAAAAATCGAGAATGATAGAGGTGGGACGAAGGCAGATGAGTACTTTCATATATGGTTGCGTCTCCTCCATGGCTCGAAAGAAATCTCCAATGCGATCGGGGATGCGCTCGATGTTTTTGATGTCGTGGGGCAGTCCTGAGACAGCAGGCATCGATATATATACAACCCTAATGCCTGAACCATAATGTTGAAAAATGTCTCCTTTCTGTTGGAACCTCTGAAGGGATTTTTTACATATTTCATCTCATAGATTAATATTCCTAGTCACCACCAGTCCACTGGAAAGGCATGACCCGTGCACCACAAAACTTGAGGTGCGATGTACTCTACTATGCCTATGAATAAATGGGACTTCATGGTTCCTTCAACTTTCCTATCAATACTAGTGGATCTGGATGACTTCTCATCATCCGAACTGGAATTGTTACTAAATACAGACTCGTGTTCCGATCTGGTTTGATTAATTTATGAAGATAAACGAAGGGAGAGATAGAAATTAGTAAGCATTCTATGACCGTTGTCTTCGACAGATATGTTATCTGGCTTCATATCTCTATACACTATCCCTTGCTCATGCAAATAATCTAGCGCTAGTACCACTTCGGCCACATAAAATCTGTGCAATATCAAATCTACGCATAAACTAGCAGTTTTCTAGCCACACACTCATTCTCATTATTTCTCTAAGGTCATCTCATTGTACCATCATTATTTGGATCTATCTCCCTCCTTCATCCAGACAACTAACCAAGATCATTTTCAAGCACAAGTAGGTGAATAGATCATCTGTCCAGCTACACGATGGATAACGGACACATAGTCTAGGGTCGAGGTAGGGGGCATGCATATATAAGTTGAAGCAAAACATGCCTGTATTCTTCGGCTAGCCAATGATTTCTTTATCCTGTGCTATTTCTTATGCCAGCTAGTGTTGATTCGACCAGAAATTGCAGCAATCCTAGCAAGGTGATAACTTCTTGGATCACCTGAGTAATCGAAGCGAGGCAAGTTTCGTAGCAGGGCACTATTTTAAATGCAATCAAACGCCATTTTTCATAAAGTCACACATGATTTGAAATTTTTAGTTGGGTATAAAATTAAAAAGAAAATTTAAATGAAATTTCTTTTAATTATTTTATTTTTATTTTTCATTTTTTTCTATAAAAAAATGAAATTGGAAAAATTTAAAACAAAACTAAATTTTTTAAAGAAATTAAAAAAAAAAATAGTAAATGGAGATCCATATATATATATATATATATATATATATATATATATATATATATATATATATATATATATTCCTAAAAGATATTAGAGACATCATTTTTTTCAGAGATTGCATACTTATTCAAAAACTAAAATAAAATAAGAATAACATTTTTTTATTCATTTTTCTAATCTACTCTACCCTAATTGAACATTTAAAAATCACTTATGTATAATAAAATTTCCAATGTAACCATGCACACAACAAATAATAAAAATATATTCACTTTCAATTGCCCACATGTATGGAAATGTTCAAAAATAACTAGATTTACTTGTTGTAACTGTGATTTAGTTAAATAAAAACAAAACGAGTGATCTAACCTCATACTCACTTGGAACCATTGTTCAATAAGATTTTCGTAGGCGTGATTTTCGTCCTTCAGATCATGCTGCCACTCCGCATTTTCCTACTTGACTAATTGTTTTTTCATCAAATGTACATGATTTTTTGTATGTAGATTCATTCTATTTTGGAGGAGTAGCTAAGCTTTCCGCAGCTGTCAAGATCTTCTTTTCATAGGAAGAGGAGATCCCAAGTTTTGTTAGGATCTGAGTGAGTTGTTCTAAACTTATACTCATTTTTAAATCATGTTTACAAAAAAAATAAACTATTGTCATAGAAATAAAAAAATAACAATCACTCTTCACGGTTGTAGAAATCAAATGCTCTTGCACAAAAAAAATGGAAATCAAACTTGTAGAAATTAAATACGTTTGGTGAAATTGAAATTCCTATTTGAAAAAGTAACCTATACCTCAATCCATCATGATTCCCCAACAACGGTGCCAAAATGTAGGGCAAAACTATCGTCGTCAAATAATTTCCCTAACATAAGTTAACAATCTGAGGAATTCATAGACTTACAAAGCACATGCACTGTATATGCAGTACTAAAGTTAGGTTATCCTAGTCTAATGATTTTGTCTTTGATTCAAGATGAAGTGAACGAAAGAAGAGGCTCGTAACTTAGGAGGTCATGATTGTCCTTCCCCATAGTACTGTCCTAAAGAAGAGAGACTAAAGAGCAATAGTTTTTGATATGTAGAAAACAAGAGAAGAGGCTCCTAACTTAGCAGGTCCTAATTTTCCTTCCTCACAGTTTTACTCCAACAACATTACCACTGCATCATATCATAAATTGGAAATGTGCAATTGTATAAGAGAAAAACAACATGTGAATAGAAACAGATGTGACAACTTATATGAGATAACATTAACGATGAAGAAAAAAAAATCTTATTACATCATGATGGTAAAATTATAGATTACAAAACCAAAAATTTATTCTAGACTATATTTCTGAATTCAATTTCTACTTCTTCCTTCCTTAATTTGCTTATTCAAATGAAGAGATAACACTCTCTTCTATACATGAGTTCTTTGAAAATAAGGTAAGAAACTCATAATTACAAATCCACTTTTCTCTGAACTAATATCCCTATAATTACAAAATATGATCCCTTCAAATCCTCACTCATCTCTCACAAATCTTGGATAAGATATGTTATCCAAATCTCCATGATCTTCTCCTTGGAATAAGCTTGAAAAATTATCCTTTGAATTACTAAAATGGTGGAGGAAAAATTTAAGAATATTTTTGAATAATCCTTCCAAATAACCCTACACATTACAAAGCTCATCCACATTTGGGATATTAATGAAATATGTTAATTTTTCCAATAATTAATCGTAAATTCTCTTATAATATTAAAAATAAATAAATTGGAAAATAATGAGATGAACCCATGAGAATTTTATGATAAATGGTTAAATGAGGTGATATAATATGAGTAATGGCAAGGAAAAATATTATAAAAATGCGACAATTACGAGACCCAACACATATAAAAAATAATACATTAAAAAAGATATTTTAGGAAATTTCCATCTACACATCAGAAATCACTTCTTTTCTGTAAAACATGTGCCCTCTTTGCTCTGAGCTCACTACCAATTTCATAACTATTGGTTGTAGTGTAAGTAATACTACTTTAGACTACTTGCCTTAGTCCTTAGAGTAAGTTCCATGGAGTTCAAGCTAGACTACCTAAAGCCATAGAGTGAAAACCTTAAGCAGTAAGTTCCAGTGACGAAGCTATAAGGTAAGGTAAATTCCATTATTAGAAAGAAAGAGCTCTTACTTAGCAGAGCTCTAGCGAAGAAACTACAATTTGTATCCTTTGAATTAAATAGGCACTATTCCATTTTAGCTTACGCTAAGTTGTAGTTCAATTTGAAATGAAATTGAGAATTAGTTCTCAGCGGTAGTGAAGGAGTGCATAGTAGTAAAATAGAAATGATATTGTTGTTCTATATTATATAGTTAGTCCATGTAATATGATCCATTTCAAGCCTTAAGCCTTACCTTAAGCCTTAAGAATTCAATAATTAAATTAAGCTCCATAGAGTTCAAGCCATAAGGTTACTTGCCTTAAGCCTTACTACTAGCCCATGGATACTACCTTAGGTAGTAGCTCTAGATCTAGCCTTAGTCTTAGCCTTAGAGTTCAAGCTTATGAGTAGTAACTGTAGGCTAAGGTACTAGTGCTTTAGAATGACTTTAGACTTAGTCAATGTCAATGAGCCTTAGTGGTTGATCCTTATAGTTATTGATTACCTACATCTACAAATAGGGGCACAACATCTACAAAGAGGGAAATTCCCCATTCCTGGTTTTACCCATTCTTTGAGTCTTAGCCGTGTGTTAGCTAATAATATGAAGGTATCCATTGTATCAGCTAGTAGCAGCTCACAATCTCATCAGTGTATTGGCTAGCAGCCATCAGCAATGCCCTTTTGTCCGTCTGTCTATGCTCTAGAATGCTTGGTTATTCTATGCTCTCTCCTTGGCTCTCTATATGTTGTTGATACAATTTCTTTGCTCAGATTTATATAGGATGCTTTGCTCTATATGCTTCGCAATGCTTGCATATTCTATATGTTATGCTCAAAACGGCTAATATATCCTCTTTATGTTAGGCTATGTAACATTATATGCTTATCTACGCTAGGCTATGCTATATAATATTCTGCTAATTTGGTGGCTAATTTTTTGCTACTCTATTTGTTGCTATGCTCATTTTTGGCTACGTCTAGTATGTTGAAATATTAAAGTCACCTGTTGTGCCTTTGTACAGGAAGAAAGAGAGTACAGCAGCAGCAGCAAAGTTTTGAGTGCACAATACTCTGCATTCAAGAAGAATGGAGAATCCGTAAGGAGAATTAAATGTTAATGGGCCGCAGCCAAGTATTGCAGAAGAGAATTAATTTGGTATTATGGGCGAAGTCATTTCACAGAGAAATGGAGATTTCCCGAAGATTTAAACTACGGAGGAGCAGAGGTTTAATGAAGAAAGTCATTTCGGGCTTTAACGCCCTCAACAACCAATATGAAGAGAAATGAATGAAAATGTGTTTAAAATAGGCGGAAGTCCTTGTATTTATGAAAGGGAGTACAAGTGGTCCCTACCACTTAAGTGCTTTAGCGTAGATCGCAGAGCGTAGCTTTCAGTTTTGAAGAGGAAAGTGTCTTGTTGATATGGAAATCTGCGATATGCGATGGTTGCGTCATCGCATATCGCAACATCGCAATATCGCAATATCGCAATTTTCCCTCCGCCATTTGCAATGTTCTGCCGATTTTTTTGCGATGCGATCGCACCACCGCGTGGATCGCAGATCGCACATCGCATTTTTTATTGTTCCGCCATATATGTTGATTGCAGATATTGCGATTGTCACACCATCGCGCCATCACAATATCGCACTATCGCATGTCGCAAGTTTTGTGTTTGTTCCGCTGTTCCGCCATCGCAAACCACAATCTGGCTGACTGCGATGTGGTCCCACTCATACGTCGCGCCAATGTTATATTTTATGATGCGCAAAGGTCATTTCCTTTGTATTTTGTTTTATTTCATTGTTTTTGGGTTTTGGTCCCTGCCGCGCCATATAAAATGAAAAAGGCCTGCGCGCAACGTAATGTAATGTTATTTTGAGTATTGTTTCGCACAGCAGCGCGGAGCAAAAGAAAAACACAGCAGTGTTGTAGTGTTTTTGAAGAGAGACAGAGATTTTTTTTTGTGGAGCATTGCGTGTGTAGCAGTCTCTATTTATATTTTGTGAATCTCTCACTGTTGAGGAAGAATTCTGTAATAGTTTTTTTTAAGTTCTGTTAATGTTTATGAAATAGAAAGCATTTTCATGCCATCTCTGTTTGAAAGCGAATTATAGTTTTTAAGCTTCTCTATGTTGAAGAGGGGAGTTTTATTCTCTCCATTTATATTGTCTGGAATTTCCCAAAATTTCAACATGGTATCAGAGCTAGTTCAGGCTCTTTGAAACTTTCAAAGAAGCTGAAGAAGAAGAAGAATTGTTGCGGCATTTTCTCCAGCAGTGTGAAAGCCCAACAGAGGTCAAAGTTCAGGTATTTCTCAAGGAAAACAGAGTTGTTGTTTTTGTTTAAAAGAGTTTGTTCCTTCAGAAAAGGAAAGACAGTTTATTTAAGTTCAGAGTTCAGATTAAGAGCAATGGCTGGACCAAGCACAGGAATGAACATTGGAAATGTTCAGCTTCCACAGTTTAATGGAAAGAACTATGATTATTGGTCCATTACCATGAGAGCCCTGTTTGTCTCACAAGACTTATGGGAACTTGTAGAAGATGGTTTTGTTGAACCAGCTGATGAGCAGGCTTTTAATGCCTTAACTCAAGCAGAGAAGGATTTATTGAAAATCAATAGGAAGAAAGATGCTAAAGCTCTCTTCTTTTTGTATCAAGCTGTAAATGAGAGTGTGTTTCCAAGGATAGCAGCAGCTAAGAAATCCAAGGAGGCATGGGAAACTCTGAAAGTAGCCTATCAAGGTATGGATAAAGTTAAGACATCAAAACTTCAATTGCTGAGAACAGACTTTGAAACTCTTTGCATGAAAGAGTCAGACAGTGTTGACACATTTTTTACACTTGTGATCGGGATTGTAAATCAGATAAGATCACATGGAGAAACTCTTGAAGAAAGAAGAATTGTGGAGAAACTTTTGAGATGTTTACCCTCAAATTTTGATGTTATTGTAACCACCATAGAAGAGACCAAGGATCTCTCAAGGTTCACAGTAGATGAACTTCATGCCTCACTCATAACTCATGAACAGAGATTGAGCAGAGATGGACACTCATCTCTTGAGCACGCCTTCAAGACCCAGATGCCTTCAGGAAGAGGAAGAGGTCAAGGCAAAGGAAGAGGAAGAGGCAGAAGCCAGAATAGAGGTGGAAGGAACAGCCCTTCACATTCACAAGGAAGGAGCAACGGTCAAAGTCAGAGCCACGGCCAATGCAACAACCAGCAAGGTGGACATCAACACCAACATGCTCATGGACAGAGGTATGACAAATCCAATGTCCAATGTCATTATTGCAAGAAATATGGGCACTATGCCAATGAATGTAGATAGAAGCAAAATGACATGAAAAACAAGCAGAATGCTAATGTAGCAAAAGAAGAAAAGAACCCAAGTAATGTGCTGTTAGCTTGTAATGTAGCACAAGATAGAGAAGATAATGTTTGGTTCTTAGATTCAGGTTGTAGTAATCATATGACTGGAAACAAAGCAATGTTTGCCAATCTATATGAAGAGATTCTGAAGTGACCACAGGGACTGATACTAAGATCTCTGTAAAAGGAAAAGGTAGAGTTAGTATTCGAGCAAGGAATGGGGAGCAGAAATTTGTTCCTGATGTGTATTATGTTCCAGGTCTGAAGTGTAATATTTTGAGCATTGGGCAGCTCATAAACAAAGGTTACAATGTAATTTTTAAGAATGATGTGTGCACAATAAAATATATACCTCCAAGCAAGAAGATCCTTGCTAAAATCCAAATGACCAGCAATAAAATGTTTCCGCTCAAGATCAATATTGACTTGAAGGGAAAAGGAAAGAGCATAGCAACTGTAACACAAGAAACCTTCCAGAAGGAAGAGAAATATGAAAATTGGTTATGGCATCTGAGATTTGGAAATCTCAATTTCGGAGGATTAAATTTGCTGCACAGAAAAGGAATGGTAAGAGGTTTACCATTGATTGAGAAGCCTGACAGCCTATGTGAAGGCTGCATCTTGGGAAAGCAACACAGAGAAAATTTTCCTTCAGGGAAAAGCATAAGGGCGAAAGCACCCTTAGAAATCATTCACTCAGATTTATGTGGGCCGATGCAAACAACATCAGTTTCAGGCAGCAATTACATGCTGACCTTCATAGATGATTTCACAAGAAAAGTGTGGGTTTATTTCTTAAAATATAAGAGTGAAGTCTTTCAGAAGTTTTGCCACTTTAAAGCTCTAGTAGAGAAACAGAGTGGGTTGTACATTAAAGTCCTCAGAATTGACAGAGGAGGAGAATACATATCAAAGGAATTTCTGCGTTTTTGCAGAGAGAACGGCATACACAAGCAGTTTACCACAAGGTACACACTGCAACAGAATGGAGTTGCTGAAAGGAAGAATCGAACCATAATGGAAATGGTGAGAAGTATGTTGAAGGCAAAGCATTTGCCGAATGAGTATTGGGCAGAAGTAGCAAACTGTGCTCTGTATATTTTAAATAGATGCCCCACAAAAGAAGTGATGAACAAAGTTCCAGAAGAAGCATGGAGTGGCAGAAAACAGGGAGTCACCCACATGAGAGTTTTTGGATGTGTGGCATATGCACACATTCCAGACAAGTTGAGAAATAAATTGGACAGTAAGGGTGAGAAGTGATTTTTCCTTGGATATTGTGAGGATTCCAAAGGATATAGATTGTATAACCCATCCACAAAGAATTTTTTGATAAGCAGAGATGTGCAATTCATTGAAGAGGAAGCATGGGATGGAAGCATTGAGAGAACAGTCAATGTTAAAAACTGTTTGTCTCATGATGAAGATGAGGGAGATGTAGTTGAAATTAACAACTCATCCGTAGCAAAACCTCCACCAGCACAAGGACAACAAGGGACACCTCAAGCGGCAGTGAGAACACCCTTGAGAAGAAGCGGGAGTGCATCTCCAAGCACACCACATGGAGCAAAAATGAGTGCTTCATCAAGCACGTCTACACCAAGTGAACGAGGAACAAAATTCAGAAGTATTAGAGAAATCTATGAGCAAGGAGAAGCAAATGAACGTATGAATTCCTTATTTGCTTTATACTTTCAAGTTGATGATCCTATTCATTTTGAAGATGATATTAAAGATAGAAAATGGATAGAAGCTATGGATGATGAAATTAAAGCCATAGAGAAGAACAAAACATGGGAGTTGGTTGATCTCCCAGAAGGCAAAGAAGTCATCGGAGTTAAATGGGTCTATAAGACCAAAAGCAATGCTGAAGGAAAAATAGAAAGACACAAGGCCAGACTTGTTGTCAAGGGATATAAGCAGAAGAAAGGGATTGATTATGAAGAAATGTTTGCACCAGTTGCAATAATGGAGACAGTAAGAGCAGTGCTGTCAATAGCAGCAAAAAACAAATGGAAAGTATATCAGATGGATGTAAAATATGCATTTTTAAATGGAGTTTTAATGGAAGAGGTATATGTGGAACAACCTCTCGGCTATGAGAAGAAAGGCCAAGAGCATAAAGTCTGCAGATTGAAGAAAGCTCTTTATGGGCTGAAGCAAGCACCAAGAGCATGGTACAGTAGGATAGACTCCTATCTACTGGAAAATGGATTTGAAAAGTGTGAGGGAGAACCCACCCTCTACATCAAAGAAAAAGATGGTAAGCTGTTGATTGTTGTTTTATATGTTGATGATTTAATTTTTACAGGTAATGATGATTATCTTGTTGAAAATTTTAAAACAGTCATGAAAGATGAATTTGAAATGACTGACATGGGTTTATTAAGATACTTCTTGGGAATAGAAGTGGAGCAAGGTGAGAAAGGAATTTTTATTTCTCAAGAAAAATATGTGAATCAAGTTTTAGAAAGATTCAACATGCAGGAGTGCAAAGCTGCAATTACTCCCACAGTAATGGGATTGAAGTTGAGTAAGAATGACAACAGCAAGGATGTTGATCCAAGTTTGTATAAAAGCATAGTTGGCAGCCTCATGTATTTGACTGCAACTAGGCCAGATATTATGCATGTTGTTAGTTTAATTTCCAGATTTATGGAGAAGCCAAAAGAAGCACATTGGCAAGCAGCAAAGAGAATTCTGAGGTATGTGAAAGGAACTAAAAGATTTGGCATTTTATATACCACTTCAGAAAATTCAGAATTAGTTGGATACACTGACAGTGATTGGGCTGGAAGTGTAGATGATCAGAAGAGCACTTCCGGTTATGTTTTTCATATGGGTTCAGGAGCCATTTCATGGGCTTCTAAGAAACAGCCTATTGTAGCATTATCTACAGTAGAAGCAGAGTATGTGGTAGCTACAGCAGCAGCTTGTCAAGCAATTTGGATGAGAAGAATGTTGAGAAGTCTATGTCAAGAACAGGTAAAAGGGACAGTGATTTATTGTGACAATAGCTCAGCTATTGCATTGTCAAAGAATTATGTGTTTCATAAGAGAACGAAGCACATAGACACAAAGTTTCGCTATATCAGAGAATTGGTGAACAATGGAGAAATTGTTTTGCAGCATTGTGTAAAACAGAGGAGCAATATGCAGATATTCTAACAAAGCCATTGGGACATAAAACATTTGAATTTTTGAGAAAATGTTTGGGTATGATGGATAACCCAGCAGCTGACTTTAAGGGGGAGTGTTGAAATATTAAAGTCACCTGCTGTGCCTTTGTACAGGAAGAAAGAGAGTACAACAGCAGCAACAAAGTTTTGAGTGCACAGCACTCTGCATTCAAGAAGAATGGAGAATCCGTAAGGAGAATTAAATGTTAATGGGCCGCAGCCAAGTATTGCAGAAGAGAATTAATTTGGTATTATGGGCGAAGTCATTTCATAGAGAAATGGAGATTTCCCGAAGATTTAACCTACGGAGGAGTAGAGGTTTAATGAAGAAAGTCATTTCGGGCTTTAACGCCCTCAACAACCAATATGAAGAGAAATGAATGAAAATGTGTTTAAAACAGGCGTAAGTCCTTGTATTTATGAAAGGGAGTACAAGTGGTCCCTACCACTTAAGTGCTTTAGCGCAGATCGCAGAGCGCAGCTTTCATTTTTGAAGAGAAAAGTGTCTTGTTGATATGGAAATCTGCGATATGCGATGGTTGCGTCATCGCATATCGCAACATCCGCGCCATCGCAATATCGCACTATCGCATGTCGCAATTTTTGTGTTTGTTCCGCCATCGCAAACCGCAATCTGGCCGACTGCGATGTGGTCCCACTCGTACATCGCGCCAATGTTATATTTTATGATGCACAAAGGTTATTTCCTTTGTATTTTGTTTTATTTCATTGTTTTTGGGTTTTGGTCCCCGCCGCGCCATATAAAATGAAAAAGGCCTGCGCGCAACATAATGTAATGTTATTTTGAGTATTGTTTCACACGGCATCGTGGAGCAAAAGAAAAACACAGCAGTGTTGTAGTGTTTTTGAAGAGAGACAGAGATTTGTTTTTGTGGAGCACTGCGTGTGTAGCAGTCCCTATTTATATTTTGTGAATCTCTCACTGTTGAGGAAGAATTTTGCAATAGTTTTTTTTTAAGTTCTGTTAATGTTTATGAAATAGAAAGAATTTTCATGCCATCTCTGTCTGAAAGTGAATTTTAGTTTTTAAGCTTCTCTGTGTTGAAGAGGGGAGTTTTATTCTCTCCATTTATATTGTCTGGAATTTCCCAAAATTTCAACATGGTAGGCAGTGAATATGCTCATTGGGCAATGGCTATGCTCCGCGTATTTATGATCGGGTGTCTTTGATCGAAAATTATTAGGTGACTATGATTGGGTGGCCCTTCCCTGTGTACCGTCACGTCGCGTTCTGTTGCATGTTGTGCCATGTTGTCCCATGTCGTCACGTACCGAAGTATGAAAAAATCGTAATCACTTATTTTCTATGAAAATTGTCATCTCTTTTATCTATTGAATTGTTGGATTACTATGAAATATGTTTTTTTGTCTTATTTTGAATTTGTGATGCTCTAGAGCTTTTAATTATTTTAAATTAATTTTAAATTTTTTTAATTTTAATAAAAAAATGGAAAAATCAAAAATATCTGTAGCGATGTGCAGACTTTGGCTACTTTTTCAAAATTCTTAGAAGCATATCCTCAATGTTTTCTGCAAATGACTAAAAATTGTGTAACAACCTCATAGTTATTTAAGATATTTTCCCTTACCAGTTCTTGTTGACATAGTTGTTGCAGTTTGGCTTTCTTCCTTACCAATTTATCGTTGTATCAATAATCTACATTATTGTATTGTTATTGAATTGTTGTAAGTAAAGTAGTTTCATGATGAGACATTAACATTCTTGCGGTTTTTTGCAATGAATTTTCTTGCAAGATCTAATTTCAAGGTCTTGAGTGTGTGGCAAATGGGCTCTAAACCTTGAAAAACTGTGTTCAATTTCCTTGTAAAAATCACACTTAGAAAAGTGGCTCCCACTTGTATTCTTTTCATTTTTGAAATCAATGGTTACATATTTCATCAATTGTTGGCTTGGGTAAATTTCTACCTTTTGAAGTTGGAGTTGACATTAATGAATTGGCTCTTCCAAGTATTTGATTGGATTGTGCCAAAAGTCCTCTCAAGATCAACTGCTTTTGTGGATATTTAGGAAATTGCAAGCTACACATCAGAAATCACTTCTTTTCTGTGAAATATGTTCCCACTTTTCTCTGAGCTGACTGCCCATTTCATGGTTGAATTGCAAGACAATATTGAAATTTGTATTTGTTTTCTTTAGAGCTTTTCATGCTCTAGAAAAGCTCGTAAAAGTAATATTCACTTATTTTCTGTGAAAATTGTGATCTCTTTTCTCTGTTGAATTGATGGATCAATATGAAATATAATTTTTATTTTATTTTAAGTTTGTGATGCTCTATAAAACCCATTAAGTTGTTGGTGGGGTCATCTGGGGATTTTTAGCTATATTTCAGTCTTTCCATAATGACTCTCCTTGTTTCATTTTGACCTTCTTACTTATATCACTAATTCATGCAACATTCAAGGTTTGATAGCTAGAGTATATTAAGCATGATTGTGTTGTTCAAGCAACAATAACTACGGGAGCCATTGCAACTGCTGTTGAGTTTCTGAAAAATCTCACTCATTAAGGATTGCTTGTTTTGATTCTGGTTCACATCATACTTCATAACTACATAACTACTAATTTTATTTTGGTTGCTCCAACTGAGGGTCAAGGCAAGGACTAGCTGCCTTGTATCCATCCTTTTTTATTTAATATGATTAATCTTCAATCCTATTAGTCCTTTCCCAAAGGGTCAGAAATTACTCATAATCGGTTTTTGTTTTTCTATTATTCTTGTACAAAAATCAATGGTCTTTTCATGAAAATGGATTTTCCTTCCATTGTTTTAGAAAAAATTAGAAAATCATATTCAAAATTTTCAAGACCATATTTTATTTTTAATGGAAGTTTAATTTCACCATCCTATTTTTCCTCTTCCTGAGGTAAGAGGCATGATATCTTAGTCTAAATTTGAGTAAAAAGATGCATTTAGTTGAAGTTTTTTTCAAGTGCATTACATCACTAGCATTCAATAAAAATTTAATGTTTCATGTTCAGTGGCTATATTATAAAGTTCACCCAAAAATAAGTGGGAGTGGACAAGTGGATATAGACTAAACTTCAATGTAGAGTTCCATAACCCTTATGCCTTGGATTTTGTGGTGTGGCATTCCAAGCACTGTCATGATCTTTCTTCAATACTTGTGTCCCTGATGACGTCAATTTTTCCACAGCTTAACATATCCTCTCCTTGGCCTCACCAGTAACAACATGGGTCTATTCCTTCTCACCATAATGATCTTGGATATTTAGAGCTTGCTTTAATACCATTATGGTGTTTTTTTTTTCATCCAAGTCAAGAAATTCGAAAACATGATTGTTGAGAATATAAGTTGCATGGGAGTACATAATATTTAAACTACAACATCCAAAAAAATAGAGAAGCCGTAGAAATGGGAATAGTCCATAAAATATTTGAAAATTAATTACCAGTACCCATAGAAAATTAGGATTCAATTGACTGGACATGGATGAGAATCAATTAATTTTTTTTCTTGAATTCATGAGAGTTTTTTGCAGACCCATTCATAGGTACACATACTCTCTTCACTCTCATACAATGCAACCAAAATATTCTTCACCATCTTAAATCTATGACCCTTTAAACTTTTCACCAACAGGAATTGAACAAAAGGGAAGATGGATTGGCTTACATCACTTTCTAGCTCCTACGATTGATTGTATGCCATTCTATAAATACTAAAAAAATGTTGTGGATGCAGAGTACACCGTAAAAATGCTTAATATTATATTAATTTCTTTTTTAGTTGTTTTAATATGGTTACCCATGAAAAAATTATAATTCATTATAATTGGAAGGTTTTATGTACCATAATCAATTTTAAATTCTAATTTTATCCAAATTTTATCAAATACTAATCATATGGAAAAGAAAAATCCTAGTATCCTTGCTACTTTTGAGACTTTTCTTGTTTTCAAATTAGGGAAAAAAGCACAAAATATTGGGGAGTACCAGACTTTTCTTGTTTTAAAATTAGGGACAAAAGAACAGAATCTTGGGGAACCTACTTATATAGTTCAGAGAAACCAAAATTACATATTCATTATCTATTTTAATCTAATTACTCCCCCAGTATAGAATCGACTTGTTTAATAAATTTCCCTTTTGGGATTAGTTTTACTGGACATTGGATAAACCAACACTCCCCATTTGTTTCATAACATGGATCAATTTCCTCTCATGGATCCTTCTCTTTGGCAATGTAATCATTGACCAAAACCTGCAGGTTTTTGTCTAATGAAAATAATGATTCCCAACAACTGGTATCAGAGCGTAGGTCACAAGTTCGATACACACCTGGCTCACATTGGGGAAGATATTTTTGTACATTGGATAAACCAACACTCGTGTTTTTTGTGACATGGAATAACTGCCTCTCGTGGATCCTTATCTCTGGTGATGCAATCATTGACTAACACCTCTGGGTTTTAGTCTAATGGAAATCGTGATTCCCAAAAAATTTAATATGATCACCATATTCACAAGCCTATATTAACATTAAGATTCTTACCTCCATTCACACTTTCCTTCCAAATCGAGTGAATCATGGTAGACACCTCGTCGTCTCACAGGAACTAGAAGTACTTGATTCTCCTAGAAGTCATGAGTTCTAAGACATAAATTGTGTTCATTTTCCACTAATAATATCCATAAGGATCCAATGCCATGTCTCTAAAATTTTAAGTTAAGTACTTCCCTACCTCCGATGCAGGTTGGTTGGCAAAGAGAAGATTAGTAGTTTCGAGAAAATGTTATGGTAGCCAATACCAATCTTGTAATAAATTTCTCTTATATATCCATTTTTCCTATGCATGAATGTCGCTATTGACTACCCTCTTGCAACCAACTATGTTGGATGCATTCTTAGGTTCACTACTGAATATTTGTATATACGGTATTCAATTGCATATTTAAATTGTAAGGCATAGAGGAAAATTTCAATCGTAGCGCAGGATCAAAAATGAGTTAATCAAGTTGAACGAAGACTCCAAGTAATCACATGCCATCCTCTATGTGTTGCATGGTTTTTTTTGGGAATGGATTAATAAGGCGTGTGTCATTAATGTGGGTTACACATGGTTTGTGAAGGTCGTAGTTTATAATTTTGGTTCAAAAAAGCACTTTTGTCACTTACATTGTCTGCATGGATTACAGGTGCCTCACTATGAATTCCCAAGGACTATGCCAAGGAGGGACTATCAGCAATGTTAACTGGCTATGATAAATAATATCTATCAAGAAAACATATCCACATGTATATTTTCATGAAGAAGTAACCAACATATGCCATAAACAGGGAGTACACTTTACCACGAGGTAAGGAAAGCCAAAATGCTTCAGCTCCACTACCATTCATTAGGTTCATTGTTGGTTTCCCACCACCTTATCTAACCATCTCTATTAATTAGGTTTCTCAAGCCCTATTGTGCCTCTTATAGGATAGAGAATACAAGCATCAAAGAAAGGATATGGTCTAATGTAAGGATTATAAATGAAGGTAGAGGCAGTTAATCCATCACCAACAAAGGAAAGGTAAGTTGTTTGAGGCAAGGAAGATAAATAAAGCTTCATAGAAAATTTATCACAGTACCTCTGTATGAAATCGCTTAAGGAAACTATGGAACTTATAAGGCATATCTCCATATCATAAAGATATTTTAGTTCCCTCTATGCAGTCCCAATAAGTGGGATGGTGTTTATCTAAAGGGGAAATTCTTTCGGTTGCTCTACCTCTCGTGAACGCCTGGTTTTATGCTATGAGATATGGGTGGTGGAAGCTCGCATGTTGTTGGATTTCAATACGTGTTTAGAAAGGTATTCTACCTTCGGTGGTGTTATCACATTAACTCTATTTTTTTTTAAATTCAAAAAATGTTGACAGTTTCAGTGTCAGCATTTTAGTTGTAATAAACAAGTTAATCATCGATAACAAGGCTATCAGTGATTTAGTGTTGCAATATTTTTCTTTGAATAAATTTGATGGCAATGGTATTATGAGAATTTCTGATATAATTTATAGGTCGACTGTGAGCGCAAAAAATGAATTTAAAATTTAAATTTTGGAATTACGTTGACCACTTCAGTGACAACGATGAGGTTTTTAAAGCATACCACGGGTAAGTGTCATGTTAAATCATTAATTTTTCCACCACCATCGGTATATCATTTATTGATTAATCATCATTTAAACTGTGAATTCACCCCGCAATGTATTGATTTCCCCAAATTGTAATGATTTCCCTTCTTCACCAATTAAACTCATTTCACTTTGTAAACTGGTGATTTCGTTTGTAAGTTTGGTTATTTTGTTGTGAAAGTGGTAATGTTTGGCAATATTTCATCTGACTTCTCTTGAAAATATGTAGGAACAATCCTGATGTTTTCATTTCCAAATAGAATTTTATGATGGGGAAAGGCAGTAAGGCTAATCAGGCTGAGCCCAAAGCACTCGATATTTTGTAGGTGCATCCTGATATCCAACATCAGTTTCAGCAGCCCGATTGCTTGAGTTTTTCCACCGCTTCACCGACTACCATGATGTTGTGGCTCATTCATTTTCTTAGAATTTTTATGGAAACTAGGTGGAAGTTTGTGGGCTCTCCTTATCTGTCACATAACAGCTAATATCAGAGTCCACATCCTTGCCAGCAAATGGGGAACCCATTTTTAGAATCCATTTTTTGGCAGGAGTTGATGTGCCCTTCTTTATCAAGGAAGAGTTCAGGAATCATAACTTGAGAGTCAAGGTTCAAAGGGTCTGGCTACAAGCCAAATGGAACTAGATTTTGAACATCACCCAGTCGTATTTCACCTGTGAAGGAAGGTTTAACAGGGTAAACCCCTATCACTTCAATTTTCTTTCACACTTATTTTTTCAGGTTAAAATGAACACTTGTTTCTATTTTTTGGAGAGTCTCGAGCATATGGCAGCTCATTTAAGATTAAGAATAGACCCCTCCTCCCATTATTTCTATCACAAATCCCTCATTAAGTTGTTGATTGAAAACCTGTTAGACAAAGTAGGGATAACCTAGATCCACTTCCTATATTGGGTAGATTTTCAACCTCATCCCCCTAAGTCCTTAAGAAGAAGGAAGAAAATTGTTGAACATGGGAAAAAGATTCACAAAACAGCCCCCGTTGAGCCAACTCCTAGCCAAAAATATACATAGGTCCCTTTTACATCATATGGCCCTAAAATACCCAAGGTATAACAAAGAAAAAGTGGCATGCTTAGTAAACTAGACCCTACATCCCCTGTAAGCTTACCTTCTACTATTAGTTCTCCCCAATCCATGAGTTCACCTGTTGAAGCCTCCCGTGTAGTCACAACTATGCCAGAAATAATTAAAGGAGAGGAGGTTCAAGTTGAGACCCAAACTAAAGAAACGATGTCTGAAAACTTTAGAGGAGGAAGACAAGCTCATACAAGGCCAAGAAATAAGTTAAGGTTTAAAATTAAACTGAAAATCAACCTAGATTTTTCCAAGGAGGTAACTGATTTGAATAATGTTCCATTAAAGGACCACATCATCAACAAAAAGAAGACTGCAGGCTCTGAAAAGAGCAGAGACAAAGATACTAATGAAAAGTTCCTATGGAGATAAGGACAAGAAAGAAACATAGGTTGGAGAAGGTGGATGTGATTCTTAAAGCAGCCATCACCCTCAACTAGGATGATTGGGGTCACTTTGAAAAAATTTGGCTATGCACTTAAGAAATAATATCTTTTTGTTTTATCGTTGACTATGTGCTTGAAAATGCTTTACATATAGCAGAGCAGGGAGTATATGACATCCCCACTGTCAGTGTTTTTGAAAGCAGTAGAGCTAGCATTCCCACTTTCAACAATTTTCAGGAACAAGAGTTGACATCCCTATTGTCAACGACTTTGAAGGGGAGCGTTGACATCTCCGTTGTCAACGAATTTTGAGCAAAATAATTTGCTAACATTCCCACTGTTAGTGAATTCTGAAAAACATGAGGAGAGTAAATGTGGAAATTCAGTCTGTCGGTGAAATATTAAACTTAGGAAACCATAGAAGTCGACAACATTAGTATCAGCAATTTCACCAAGAAGCCCAAGAGGAAAGGAGCACTAACAAAAAAGAATTTTTTGGTGAAGGATTGAAACTGTCTCGCAGAGGGACCTGTTTTCCAGCAAGTATTTAGTTTTATCATTCATGGATCTATTTCTATTTTCGAGGAAGATATTACGAAGATACTTTTTCTTAGCCTATATTTTAGCATATTTTCCAGCAGATATTTTATTTGTTAAAAAAGTTAATGTAATTAAAGATATTTTATGCATGCGTGAAATTAGAATATTTTTGATATTTTTGGATTATTGTAATTATGTTTGAAACTTTAATCATGTTATCAATTTATGTAATGCTTATAAAGAAAAAATTTTAAGGATGGAAAAGGGTTGGATTTTATTTATAACACATTTGCATTCTGGTGTATTTGAGCATATCTTAATTATATTGTCGTTCTGTTGAGCATTTTCCGAAAATTCATGTGTTGTAGTTCTGTGTCTATTATTTCTTTGTTTATAAAAAATATTCTTCATATGTAGAAACTTCATTCTTTTATATCTGGATTCATTCATGCTCCTTTCTCGTATTTATTAGTCATTATTACTTGTTTCTTTTGTCAGCTATTATTCTCTTTTACTTTCATTTTTCTTCTTCTAAATATCTCAAATTGTCAAAGAAGATATTACTAAGTTTCTTTTTGTGTCCTGATGAGATATGTAGCATTATTTTATAATATTGGACTTCATGCCTAATTTTGTGTTTTATATACATCCCATCCAAATTTCATCATGTTTCAGACAAATATGGCCACATACCTTAAAGTAAACCTACTACTACTATGACTTAGGGTAGTTGTGTTTTAGGGAGAGATCTCTCTCAAGGTTGAAGGGCCAGCTTTCAACTTAAAAGAGGTTCGAGTCTACCTTATAGTCTTTCCATAACATCTAGGGTTTATTTAAGATATAACATGTGGGATCAATTTTCCTCTTCATTTCGCGGCTTCCAACGGCCATAGTGAGGTGATTGTATTCTGCCTTCGGCTTGTACTCTGTTGTTAGTTGACTTCTAGATAGATATTTGATATTACTTTGTATATGCTACTATATTATTCAAAGTTGTGGAATGTGAATAAATTGTGACCTTGCTCCTCAAACATGGAGTTGATGTAAATTCCAAGAATTAGTGTGGCCAGGTATGCTTATTTACCCCATTTACTAGGTATTTATAATCCTCTTATCAAGTATACAATTTTACATTAGAATCTAAACACTACCCTTAGATTTAGAATCTATTTTATTTCTCTATGGGTCGAACATACCCGTCCTAACTTTAAAACCTATTGACTATTTTATCTGACTAACTATTTACACTCAGAAAAAAAGGAGAAAAAATCACTTTTCCAATGAACTCTGCAAACTGGAACATAAAAAACACTTAGGTAAAAACCATACATTCAACACATTCTCCCCGAGAAATTTTCTCATTATGAAACGAGTCATATTTTTTGAATAATAACTGCCCCTGTCTCTGATTTACTCAAGATGTCTTAGAATGTTAGGTGACATTTAGAGAAGAATTCAGTTTACACTATAATAAACCCATCTAAATATAGGTTGCATTTTCAATTTATTTGTGTTTTATTGTTCCCAATAACCATTGATAGAATTTATAACAACCATGATAGACATTAAAATATATACACTTTCTTTAGAGATTCCTTTACTTTTTTCATGCCCAACTTATTTCTCAATTGTGCACTTTATGTAGGGAGATCAATTGTTAAAATATTTCAATATCAACGAAGTGGTTGGAGATTCAAATGTGCCCGTTGTCAAAAATTACATTGTAATGTTACTCAAAACATTCTTGAGGTGCAATTTTTATGGGCTGGAAAGGGAACCTATTGCATACCATCACCCCACACGCTTGGACCGTTATTCTCATCAATTAGACTCATTCGTAGTAGTAAAAATATTATGTAATTTCCCATTTATGGACATTTGGACCTTCATACATTCTTTATATGGAATTCTCTAATCTATTTTTTAGTTGCCTTAAATGTGGAAATTGTTTGCTTGAACATGATCCCTGCAATTGTATAACTATTATAGCACCATGTGTTTCATTGATGCATAAAGAGTAATGGTCTAGCTTAGCCACTAAGCTCACAAATATTAATTATTTTTGCTTGCTTATTCCTAATATGTCTAATGTGAATGTCCCTTTATTACATATTCATCACTACTTTATCCATGAAACCCTTATAGAGGATCCACTCCAGGCTGCACATCATTGTAGACTACCGGACTAACACAGAAGTCATGTAATGGGAATTCAACCTTCTTACATTTTTCATGAGGCTTCAATTATGATTTTCATATTTCTAATGAAACGCGCCTATTCCAAATTGGATGCAAGGGCGGTCTGTTATTCTTAACAGGGTGAGTAGGTTTGTAGAATTTGGAATGACCCCAACACATATAAAAAACAATGAAATAAAATAGAAAACATAGGTCATTGCTCAACTTGTAATTCTCATATTTAATCATGTATGTAAATACATTCTTATATAATAAACCTATTACTAATTCTATTATTTATCAACTACTAATTATTCATTTTGACCACTGCCAATGATTCTGAGCACTAGCCATCCTAATAATTTGTTGCACTAATTTTTAATAACAGAGAATCACAAAATCTTCTGACTAATGTCAGTAATTACATGGCGAGATTTAAGAATTATTCTCAACACTCTCCCTCAATTATTAATGAGGGCTTACTAACTTATCTCTTAGTGCAAAAAAATGATCTTTTGCAACTACTTTGGTGAAGATACCTGCTAGCTGATGCTTAGTATTTATGTACTTCAATTTAACATCATTCTTCTACACCAAATCCCAAATGAAGTGATATTTCATGTCAAGATGCTTTTTCCTGCTGTGATGAATTGGATTCTTTGCTAACTTGATGGCACTTACATTATGACAATAAATCACTGTAGGTTGAATTTTCTTCTCCCCAATTTCTTCCAAAAAAAAATTTCCTGCTGAAGTAATTGCAACATACTCCGCTTGTGTGGATGAGGGGAAAAAATGCTTTATTTTCTTGATCTCCATGTAATCAAACTAGAGCCATAAGAGAAACAATTTTCAGATGTGGACTTATGGTCATCCACACTACCTCCCCAATCTGAATCACTAAATCCAACGAGATTGAACTTTTCAGTAGAGTAGTAATGAGTACCAAAATTTAGAGTGTCTTTCACATACCTTAAAATTCTCTTGGTTGCCTTCATATGTATTTCAGATGGATTTATCATATACCTTGAAACAAGTGAAACTGAAAATGAAATATTAGGTCTTGTGTGGGTTAGAAACATCAAGCTCCCCACTATAATTATGTAAGTTGTCTCATCAACTAAATCAAGACCATCATATCTACATAATACTACTCCATGAGCACTCGGAGTAGGGGATCCATTACAATCAAGCATGCCAAATTTCTTCAACATATCATGTGCATATTTTGTCTAGAAAATGAAAATTTCATCCTTAATTTGATAAACCTCCATTCCTAGAAAATATTTCATGAGATATAGATCTTTCGTCTAAAATTTATTCATCATAGAAAATTTGAACTCATCATTCATTTTAGAACTACTACCCATATACAATACATCATCAACATACAAACTTTTGATTAGAATATCAATATCTTCTTGTTTGTAGTAAATCGTAGGATCACTCTTACTTCTCTGGAAGCCATTTTCCTCAAAGTATCCATCAATCCTAGCATACAATTCTCTTGGTGCTTGCTTGAGCCCATACAAAGCCTTCTTCAACTTGTATACATTATTCTCTTTTCCTTCCACTTCAAAACCTTGTGTTTACTCCAAATATACTTCCTCTTCTAAGTACCCATTCAAGAAGGAACTTTTCACATCCATGTGATGTAGGCTCCACTTTTTTTGAGCTGCTAATGAAATCAACATTCTAATGGTCTCCTGTCTTGCTACTGGGGAAAATTTCTCTTCATAATCAATTCCATACTTTTGTGTGAATCCTTTTGCAACTAATCTTGCCTTGTGTCTTTCAACACTCCCATCACTGTTAAATTTGGTCTTGTAGACCCATTTGGTGCCAATATTTTTCTTGTCATGTGGAAGCTTTTTCAATTCCCAAGTGTCATTCCTGTAAATGGAATCCATATATTCTTGCATGGCTTGCACCCAAAACTCATTAGTACATGCATCTTCAAAACATGATGGTTCAAAATCAGCCTTGGATAGCAAATAAAATCTCACTGTCTCACCTATTGGGTTTTCTTCATGTGCTTTATTTTCACTCCTTTGATATATATCACTCAATATTCTTACCTTCCTTGTAGAAATTGGAGAAGAATTTGGACTTGAAATTGATGCTACAGCAGAAAACAATAACATAGTGGCTGAAAGTTATGATAAAAATAAAAATAAAAACATCCACCCTAATCCCAAACATAGTGGTGATAAAAGTAGCACTAGAAAATCGGCTAGTGCTCCTAATAAATTTTTTTTAAATACTGTTCATAATAAAAACCAGCAAGTTGAATTTGTTGTGAAAATAGTGGCTCAAAAGGCTGATTTAAACATTTCCAAAACTCAGACACCTTTCAGTATAGAGAATGAAATTTCCAAGATTAAAATCTCCATCCCTCTTACTTAATTAGTCACTCAAGATGTATATAAAACCCAACTTTTGATGCTTTAAATATAGGAGAAAATGTTGGTTCTGTTAATTGAAATGATGACAAACCTGAGCTTCTGTTTGGACCAGAAGTGGAAGGGAAATTTCAAGAAGGAGGTGTTCCTCCATTTTATGTCAGTTTAAACATCCATGATAAAATTTTGCACAATTCCATGTTAGACTCTGGTGCTTCACACAACCTTATGCAAAAAGTAGTGATGGAAAGACTAGGCCTTGAGATAACTAGACCATACAAAGATTTATACTCTTTTTATTCAAGTAGAGTTAAATGTCTAGGCCTAATCAAATATTTATGTGTCAACCTAGCAAAACTACCAGACAAGAGCCTAGTAATGGACATTGTAGTGGATGATATACCCCCAAAATATGGCATGCTCCTTTCAAGATCATGGGGTGCTAAACTCCAAGGAACCCTACAAATGGACATGATTTATGCAACCATCCCTGTCTTTAGTCAACCAAGAAGACTATATAAGGAAACACATGGTTAGCAGTCAAGAAAAACCAAATAACTCCCCTCTTTATTCTATTCACACTGACCTTGATTCATTCATTCTTTATAATGGTGAAAACCTTAATAAATAGGTGACAAAAAATCAACAAACAGAAGTAGAAAAAGAGGAAAAGGAGGAGGAACAGTGAGAACAGGTTGCCCAAACAGAACATTACAACAAACATTATGAAGACCATGGGCAACAAAGAAACCATCAACATAGGCCTGAACATGAAGAACAAATAAAAAACATCCAACATAGTGGAGATCATGATAAACAAAACAATGATAAACATAGTGTAGACCCTAAAGAACAACATGGTGAACAACATAGTGGAAGCTAATATAAACAACACAATGAGGATAACAATTACTCTAATGACAAATCTGAAATTGGACCTCTATGGAGTATGAGTTTTGATGGTTCTTGTAGAAAAATGGGTTCAGGAGCAGTCATATGGGTGCATAATACAGAGAACAATCATGCAAAAGGTCACTCATACAAGCTAAACATTCAATACACAAATAACATAGCTGAATATCAGGCACTCCTCTTAGGACTACAATTACTGAACAAATTAGGAGCCAAGAGGATAACTGTCCATGGAGATTCAGAGTTAGTCACTAGGAAGATAAGTGGAGAATACATAGCCAAGAATCCTAGATTAAAATCCTATAGAGATGATGTTATGGACCTCTTGAAAAAATTGACAAAATATGAGCTTAACTTTGTCCCTAGAATTCAAAACATCCTTTCCAATGGATTAGAATTTGCTGCCAGTACATATCAAAAACCTTATGAAAGCAAACAATACACATTCCAAGTCAAATATAGACCAACAATCGCTAATAATATAAAATATTGGCAAGTTTTTGTAGGAGATAAACAGATAGAGGATTTCCAGTAGTCCAAAAATGAGTTTGAAGTGCCAAATTTAGACTCAGAGTACGAAGATGACATGATAAGAAGGATAAATCATACTGTACAATTGCAGCAAACTAGAGAGGAAGTATATAACATAACACAACTAGTGCAGGAAAACATTAAAATGTTGTTTGATAAGAGAACCAAAGCAAATGATTTCAACATTGGTTACAAAGTGCTCAAATGGGACTCAAGGAGAGAAGACAAGGGCAAGCATGGAAATTTTGAAAATATATGGAAAGGCCCATACATCATCCATTCTGCAAGAGGTAACAATGCATTTTTTTTGCAAGAGATGGATGGAACAAAACTATTTGGAGGTCTTGTCAATGGCAGGATGCTCAAGCATTATTTTTGTTAAAAATATCAGTTTAAAGCTTTATCCATTGTATATAACATTGTTTGAAGAAAAATGTTAGAAACATAGACACAAAAACAAAGAGGAGAAGGAAGAAAAGAGGGCAGATAAAAATAAAAGGTAAAGCCCCATACAAAAAAGAATATTTTTTAAAGTGTGCAAGTCCAAATGCTACTACTTTGGTAAAGGAAGTTTTGTTCAGTCATACAGCCTAATCTTGATTGAACAAGTTTTAAATTTCTACTGATAGGTTAGTGAATGAAGATTTACCAAATTGTGCTTATGAGTAGAATAGATTAGGAAAAGATATTGGTTCCAATGTTCAAAATTTGAACCAAGAAAGAAAGAGAGGGATGAATAACAAATTCCAAATTACAGCCCTCAATGTTTTTAGTTTTGATTTTTTTCAAAATAAAATCTGTGTGCAGATTTGTACAAAATGCCATAGCCCGTGACAAATCAAACTATCTAACCTTGATTTGATCATGTTTTAAATTTCCTGTTCTTAGAATAGAGAATGAAAATCTATCAAACTGTTTAATCTTGACAAATAAGTAGATTAGGTAGAGAATAAAAAGCTCATCGGTTTAATCTGAGCTTTTGGATGATACACTATAATAAAACAGCACATTGGTGAGGGTCATGCTTGTGACGGACCTTTAAGGTCCATCACCAATGTCACATATGGTGACGGTCCTTAAAAAACCATCACTGTAAGTGTATATAGTGATGGTCCTTTATGGTCCGTCACCAAAGACATTTTCAATGACACTTTTGGTGAGGTTCGTTAAAGGCCCATCACTAATTCTCTCTTTGGTGACACTTCTAGTGACGAACTTTTAATGACCCTCACCAATGCTCTTTTTGTTACTTTTGGTGACGGTCAAAAAATGTTCGTCATCATTGATCACTAAAAACTGTCACTGTAAGTGTATATAGTGATGGTCCTTTATGGTCCGTCACCAAAGACATTTCACTTTTGGTGAGGGTCATTAAAGGCCCATCACTAATTCTCTCTTTGGTGACACTTCTAGTGACGAACTTTTAATGACCCTCACCAATGCTCTTTTTGATACTTTTGGTGACGATCAAAAAATGTCCATCATCATTGATCATTCCAATGAGTTTTTGATGACGCTATGTGCCTGTTAATATATTTTTTGTCAAAAGATAACGATTTAATACCATTATTGTGGAGCATTTTTTATAATATGTCCAAGGCCATAGTGGTTAGGGTCAGTCAATTTTTAAGAAGTAATAAGTGTATATCATTTCCCTCAAGTAATGACTAGTCGAATAGAGATTTTCTATGAGTCAACACATGATTCATATCTATTAAGTTAATTATCTAGAAAATTCCATTTAGATAAAGTTCCACTATTGTGTGTAGGAAATATATTATTTAATACATAATCGAGCTCTGACAATTCTATTAATGAGAAAGACCTAACAATCCTCAACAATCTGAGCACACCTTAAATTAATGCTTTGGCACACACTAACATTTCTTAGCACCCCACATGTCTTGGAACATCTTTGTACCTAGAACATCTTGTGATGACACTGACGCCCAAGCACATGGTGGCATGTGCTAGCACAACATGGAACTCTCCTAGCATGTGTTGGCATGCTACATATAGTCCCTAGCATGCCCTGGAACACCTTGGTCGAATGCATTGACATACATTAGCACTTGGCACACAATGCCACTTGGCATGTATTGGGACCTATTATTAGTGTGCCTAGCATGCCCCTTTTCAAAAAGATAAAGTATTGACTTATTAACCCTCTTATTGGTTCTTCCTTTTGTTTCCTTGACACATATTGACATACCCTGGCACGTTGTGCCACATCCTTAGCACCTAGCATGCATTAACATATCTTGGCACTATTCATTTTCACATGATATAATTAGCACACCCTGGAACTCCCAAGCACACTTTGGGAATTCTTGACATGCCTTGATATTCCCTAGCATTTCTTACCAATTCTTATCATACCTTATCACTACCTCCTTAGCATGACAACTAACACTCATTAACACTAGTCTCTGGCACAAGTTCCTCATATTCATTATCTTCCATGAATTTTTACCTAGTGCTCCCTTAATGTTTTTTCCTAGTAATCCTTAACACTGATCAACATGCATTATCACTCTCTAGCACACCTTAGCACTCTTCAACATTCCCTTCCACTTCATAACATGCTTAAAACTAGTCCCTGACACATATTTGCGTTTGGCATGTGTTGGAGCTTGGAAAGTCTTAGCATGATTGGAATACGTTGAGATGCCTTGGTATGATTTGGCATGGTTTAATATTAAATTTATTTGTGATGATCAATTGTTGGAAAGTAGATGAGAAGCAACAAAGGAATACTTGGCACTTAGAATGCACTAAGACTTTGCATTTGGCACCTATTGATCCCTAGTGTTGGTGTGCCTAGCATGCCCCTCTTGGAAAAGGTAAATTGATGACTTATTAAACCTCTTATGTGTTCATTTCCTTGTAGTTTAACTTTTTTTTGCCCTTTTTTGTCTCGACAGTCCCTAACACACATTGACACACCTTTGCACATCTTGGCATGCCTTATCACTTGGCACATCTTAGCATGTTTGACATGTATTCCCACTGTCTAGCACATCAAGGGGGTGAAGAGAGATGTAGTCCTAAATTAGGTCGAGTACGAGGGCCAAGTAAGGTTGCTAAAGGGAGGTCATGATCATCCGCCAAGAGCAAGATCATCATGTGAGGGTTCAAAAGAATGTTGCATACCTTAATGATCAGTTTGTGATAGGAAGTAGGATGGCATATTTTTGGTTTTCTTCTAGCAGATTAAGCTCAAGAGAGGTTTCTCATGAGAATCTGGGCATGTGATTTCAATGGTGTCTTTGCGTGAAGGCCACGTCAAATTCTGAAATGTTGAAATTTACAACAAGAAACAGTGAGATTTGAAACTAGAAAGGACAAAAAAAAAATGCACCCATACTAGTGAGGAATTTTGATGCACCAGGAGTGAGGAATGTGGGGCGTCTAATTCATTTTTCCCTTAAATAAATTGGACAATAAATTGTAGTTTCATCTCATAACAACTTATGTCAGTTAATTAAGTCATGATGACCAAGTTAGCTCAAGAAATTCAAGTACTTGAGGGTCTAAGATGAGGCATCTAGAGGGATTGTAATATTTTTGGGGTCCAGTTGAAGTTGATGCATTAGTGGGGTGCAAGTGTAATTAACTCAATTAAATGAGTTAAAATTAGTTTAACTAGTTCTAAATGAGTGATGAGCTAGTGAGAGGTCTAGTGAATTAAATTAGATTTAATTCACAATGAGTGATCAATCATATAACTGAAAATTCACTATTAATAGTTGCATGCATGTCAGTTTTGAGGAATACCCAGCTGAGATAGAGGTTAAAGGGAACATAAATATCAGTTGTATTCAAGGAACATTTCCCATGTGAAATTATAAAGTCATTGGGATGCCATGATGGATTGCGCAATCAAGGAAGACTGATTTTCCTAATTAATGAGTTAATTCCTTAGGAATTGCATGAGCAAGGTAGGTTGAAGTAAGGATGAGAATTGGTTAAGTACTAGACTGAGTTTGCCTAGATCAACGGGATACAATTGACAGAGTGCTGGAGAATCTCATGAGAGATTAAGCATTAATGTATTGTTTCATGATTCCTTGACTTAATACACAATAGAGATAGAGGGGTTTTGAGCAGTTTCTTTCCCCAAATACATCATGTTGTTGTGCAATTGATAATTTATTTCTCTTACTTATATGTTATTGTGCGATCATGTTTTGTTTCTGCAAATTGTAGGAAGGATTCAATATCTTGTTTTATTTGATTACAAGATCAGACTGAATCTCGTTGGTTAGATTTTCTACATGGTATCAGAGCAGGAATTTTTTGGGCAGTGAGTTTGCAGAGAATATCTAAATATATTGGTGTAAAATTTTCAAAAACAAATATAATATTTGGATTCCTTGCAAAAATCTACCCAAATGGAAAAAAAAAAATTAAAATAAAAATAAAAAAAATCGGTTGAATCGGAGCTCGGATGAGGGAGATATCATCGATTTAAAATCAACTCTCTTTTAGAAAATTTTTGTAACGTCGGGACAATTACACTATGCGCAAGTTAAAAACCTATATGTACTTGAGGTACCAGATGCATGCAAAGCTTTTAGGAGAAAGGTAGAAGTTAAAGACTTGGTGGTTTAGAGGGAGCATAAATTACCTCTCAACATGCATCCTCATGAGAAGCAGAGAGGAGACCGAGTGGAAGCATCCACTCAAGAAGAGACCTCCATTAGGGGGAAATTTCGAGCCAGATGGGAAGAGGGAGTAGCCATACCTCGAGGTGTATGGTGGGGTGATGTGTAGACACAATCCCAAGATAAGAAGGCAAGGTCCATTGAGATGGCATGTCTCATGGATCGAACCTGGCTACGAGGAGCCCACAGTACAAAAGTAGTAGGAAGGATCAGTTAGATTGATGTAGTCAGGTGTCAGCAAGACAGAAATTAGAGTGACAGATGTCAAATACTGGAGCACAAATTAGAGTTAGCAACAGTTCAAAGGGCACAGATGCAGATGTCAGTAGCAGCGCAGAGAATCTAGTACTAGACAGGTGCAGTAGCTAGCAGCGGTCAGAAGACTTTGATGACAGATGCATTATACTGATTCAGTTTTTCGGAGGCTATTCAATTTTAGGATTTTTAGGTTCAAACAACATTAGAGAAGTGTAGCATGCGAAACATTCCAAAGGTACTGGATGGGGATAGCTTGAATTCCTTTCTTGTTGAGAGGAAGTGTTGAAATTTGCAACAAGAAATAGTGAAATTGGCAACTAGAAAGGATAAAAAAAATGCACCCACACTGGTGAGGAATTTTGATGTACCAGGAGTGAAGAATGTGAGGCATCTAATTTATTTTTCCCTTAAATAAATTGGACAATAAATTGTAATTTCATCTCATAACAACTTGTGTCAGTTAACTAAGTCATGATGATTGAGTTAGCTCAAGAAATTTGATTTAAGGTGATCGAGGTGGATATTGGTGGCCACCCGCCTATTCCACTTAGGCCCTCTCCATTGTCTCTTTCAGTTTTTCAGTTTCCTTAATTATAGCACAAGTTACTATTTTTGTCAGTTTTTTGGGTCCTGAACTTCCAGAGCCATTTTGAGGCCCCAAACGACATTTTTTTGGCATGAAAGGTTTCATGAATTCATATAAATCACATTATTAGTTGTAGTCCTCGGAGATATCTTTATAACGATGTATCATGTGTGTCAAACGAAGATGATATGACCAAGTTACGACCCCGGGAAGTTGGCTGCCCAACTAACCCCAATGGGGCCCATAAAATCTTGGTGTTACATCTCCTTGGGTTAGGTTTTTGGTTGTTTAGGGTTTAATCTTATTTTAAATAATAAAAATACCCTTCATCCTTATTGTAACACAGTTCAAAGGAACATAACTATCAATTGTATTTATAGAAAATTTCCCATGTGCAATTATAAATTCATTGGGATGCCATGATGGATTGCGCAATCAAGGAAGGTTTATTTTCCTAATTAATATGGAGATAATTCCATAGGAATTGTGTGATCAAGGCAGGCTGAAGGAAGGCTGATAATTGGCTAAGTATTAGACCGATTTTACCTAGATCAACAGGAGACAATTGGCAGAGTGCTAGAGAATCTCAAGAGAGATTAAGCATTGTATTGTTTCATGATTCCTTGACTTAATACAAAATAGAGATAGAGGGTTTTGAGCAGTTGCTTCCCCAGATACATCTAGTGTTATGCGTTTGATAGCTTGTTTCTCTTACTTATATGTGATTGTGCGATCGTGTTTTGTTTCCACAAATTGTAGGAAGGATTTAGTATCTTGTTCTAGTACATTACAAGATCAGATCGGATTCTGTTGGTTAGATTTTCTACATGAAATAGAAGAGAGGGTTGATACCATCTTGCCTTGTGGTGGTTAGTAGGCCGCAAGGTCTATGATAAAGACCAACATAAATGGAAGAGGGCTTGCACTGTAATTTAGAGCCATAACAGAAGTCGACACGAGCATAATATTGATTGAGTTAACCCTAATTTCAGGGTCGACATTGAGATCTAAAGTTCATGTCAAGATTTAGTCAAAGAAATTCCCAGAATCTATGGATCCATATGAGCTAGGTCGAGTCTCTTATGGAGGCAAAATTCATGTTTTCTCTATGTGTGAATAGGGTTTGTTATACAACAATTAGAAGTACATAAGTATAATTCTCTAGTTAGGACAGTTTCCTAGCATGTTTAGTTCATAAGGTATGCCCTTAAGACTGTGAAAAATTTGCGTAGAAGAAGACGGGTTGTGACCCTTAGAGTGAGGTTTATTTATAATGAAATAAAGACCACAGATCTAGAAGATGGTTTGCAAATTCAGTATGTGTGGAGACAACAGATCCAAAGGAGGGTGGAACCTCAGTAGAAGATTGAGCATGCAGAAGAAATGTTCCATATGAAGAATGGATTGACATGTAGAGGAGTTGATTTTTGTGGACTTCCATATAGTTTTAGACAAATATCTGAAGAAACCTATGAAAAATTAGTAAATGGACTGTTAGTGGCTGATTTGTGACCCTAGTTCAGTCATCTATAGATTGTTAGAAGTATGATAAGAGGAGTATTTCATATTTGTTCATAGATTGGACAAAAAATTAGATCAAATTGTCGATACACAAGAACAGTGATCTTGAGAGGACTCAAACCATTGTTAGGTGCCAGATTTGAAGAGCCCTAGATGAAGACAATATTCTGGGCCTTAGATCAGTAAAAAGAATTGACTGTGGTTGGGTATATTGATGGTAGTCCAATTACAGTTGGAGGGTTGTTAATTTTGTTGGCATATGTTGTCCTTGATGGCAACCTACTTGATAAAGTTGATGGTAACCTACTTGATGAAATAATATTGCTGGCAATATGATGTAGAGTGTTGTCCTTGATGGAAACCTACTTGATAAAGTTGATGACATCCTACTTGATGAGTTAAAGGGGAGATTGTTGGCAATGTGATACAATGTGTTGACTTTGATGGAACCTGCTTAATGAAGTTGTTCTTGATGGAAAATGACTTGTTGAGTTGTTAATAATGTAAATCTGATGTATCTACAGATCAGTTCAGAAGTAGTAGAAGAAATAAATTCAGAAAGTGCCAGAATAATGATAAATAAGTTATGCTACAAAGCATACGCGGGTTTGTTAAGGTGAAGTAGCATATGCACGCGGAAAAGTACGTGCCAAGTTGCTTGTGCCCATTTGTGCTCTAAATTTAGAATACCAAGGGGTGTTACCATGGTATTGACCCATTGTATTGAGCGCTGGAATATCTATTTGATCCTGTCTAGGAATACCATTAGTAGTTGAGTGGTTTTGGCTCATGGTATTGACAAAGGCTAAATCTATATAAGTAGAAGAAGATCATGGTGCAAGGGTGAGCAAGTGTCTGGGCTTTAATGAATACCTCACTCTGAATTATATCTGCATGGTTGAACTCTGTTCTTAATTGATCTGAATCTATGATGCACCTATGAATATGATGAAGGTTCAAGATCTCTAGATATAGAAATTATGAATCTCTAGGATGATCTGAAAAGAAGTGATGAAGACCTGGCGCAAATCTGATGAAGAAATTGAAAAATCTAGGTAAGTTCATAGATCTGATCTATTCTGCAAAGTTTATCTTTTATAGATCTATACGGAGGTTTGTTTCATGAAAAGCATGTGTATACGTGGATTTGATGAAATAAAAGCGAGTATGGGAAGTTAGGGTTTTCTGAGAAATGTACAGATGTATACGCGGGTTCGTTTCATGAAAAGCACGTGTATACGCGATTCTGATTAAATAAAAGTGCGTATGGTATCTGAACTTATGATTGCTAAAGGTTGAATGTGTTTCAGCATATCTATTCTGAAGTCTGGGTTATCTCTGATATTCTGGTTAGAGTGGTTTCACTATTCTGTTTGAAGCATTGGGCGAAGTAAATTTGTTGATAAGTGAAGGGTTGTGTTGAAGTCGTTTGATCCAGTTTGAAAATTGATGAAACATGGTCGGCAGTGGTGCTGAGGGTCAAAGCCTTCAGTGAGGGGGTAGTAGCTCCCTTCCAGTGGTACCTGGTAAACGAGAGCAGGGGGTAGTAGCTCCCTTCTAGGAGAGGCTGGTAAATAAGAGCAGGGGGTTGTAGCTCCCTTCCAGGAGAGGCTGGTAAACGAGAGAAGGTTGTAGCCTTCTGCAAGTGGGTGCCTGCGTGCTGGTATGAGTCTGCGCCAGTACATGATTGTAGAATAAATATTGAAGACTGAGACGACGGCAGCAGTGGTTTTCTCCCGAATTGGGTTTCCACCTTAAATCCTGGTGTTCATGTGTGTTGCTTATGTGTGGTGATTTATTCTGTTCTTACTGCACCTCTTTACTTCTTACTAAACATCTGATGAATGAATGATGCAATGATCTAAGTTAAGAATTAAATGCATATTTAGATCTTTGAGCATACGCGAGTTTACTTAAGTAGATCCGCGAGTTGTGTTCATTAAAGTAGCGTATGGGTTTAAAAGCTAGAAAAAGTTAAAAAAAAATTCAACAAGACTAATATCGATTCACACCCCCCCCCTCTCGCATTTTTTCCAACAATTGGTATCTCGTTGATCTAGGAAAATATGTCCGGCCAACAGTAGGGGATCTCCCCGGTAGAAAGTCCCAATTAGACTTTGAACCATTTGGAGTAGGGATCCTGTCCGGGGTGTGGGTCCGGCTACCACTTAAATGAATATCTCTTCGGTCTCGAGCAACCTGATTGAAACTGCAAACATACACTTATTCACACGATACAGAATACATGACTGATGTATCAAACCAATATATGACACTGTGCGTAGCAAGGTAATAGATAGCATGCATACACTCAGGAAGTGTCGTTAGCAACACATCAATGGGGTATGCATGCAGGATAATCTGACCACCAAAGAAACAGTTCTTTATGGCAAGAGTATTCCTTAACTTTCCGAGAGATATAACGAAATGCTAATAAAACAGTTCATTAACATTCATCATAAGAGTAAATAATAAACTTGAGCATCATCAACACAATCACAGATAGCTATGGTGCATGAATGACACTATTAATAACACATATTCATTAATCAGAAGATATTCTGAAACTGTACGCAGAATACACACAATGTTGTCACAGCTAAACACATCATCCAATCAAAGGGTTTTAACATGTATTGTATTACATATATCAAGAGTATGATTCTTCAGTTACAATGCAATATTGCCTTTCAGTCCAAAAAAGAGCAGCCCTTTACTATGTGCCCTACAGGGGTATTTATAGTTTCAAGAAACACGCACTTATGGCTCTCCGATGGTTCACTCCTGACCTGTCAGCCTTCCCGTTCACAAAATTGCGACTCGCGACCCGGTCGCAAGTGCGACCTGGCGACTGTCGCGGGTGCGACCCGCGACCAGAGTCACGCAGGGGCGACCAAGACCCCGCGTTTGAAGCTAAGAAGGTGGTCGCGCAATCGAGGTCTCTGGAGCGTCAACTTTCTTGCCTTTGATGAAGTCTTTCCAAGTCTGGTAGTCCGCCGTTATAGGAGCGACGAGAGGGCTTTCCTCTTTTATCAGATGCATACATTCAAGAGCATTCGGCACCAGAGTCTCTTTCTTCTGGGAGATCATCATTGAGAGAGAAGCAAGATTGGTGTAGATTTGCACTGGAGTGACAAGCAACCGGTTCAGATTCTCTTGTGATGCCTCGAATTCCGGTGCGGCAGCAGCTTGTCTTACGGGCTGCATAAAAGACTGAATTTCCTGCTCTACCTGTTCCCAGCCTTTAGTTTCATTTAGTGCCCCTAATGATGGAATGTGATGAAGAGCGTTCATGGAGTCAATACCACTGATTAGGTGATTATATGCAGACATCACTTTGTCCAGATCTTTGGACAGCTTGTCTTTGGATTGCATACTCATCCGAATTTGTACTTTGGCCTCTTGCGTATGACTCCAATCCTTCCGAGGCACATGCTCGGGAGCTTACTGATACTGCGCTGTCCAGTTCATCATTTTTTCCAAGGCTACCGATGCTTCCCTGAGCTGTTCGTGTTTCTGCCTGGTTTCCTCTCGTGCTTCTGCTAACGGGGCCACTGTTTGTTTCAGGATGAGCATTTCCTGGTATACTTGCCTCATTGTCATCTCCAACACGTCACACTCTTTCCTGACCGCCAGTGGGACCTCATTCACTTGGGCGGGCCTACCTTGAAGCTGCAGCATCTCATTTTCTAGCCTTGATTTTTCCTGCTCTGCCGCTTTTAGCCTGTTCTGTAAAGAAATAATTTCTCTGCTCATCCTAGTGACATTTTCCTCTGTGGCCGCGGAAAAAGCGGTGCCTGCTGACGCTATCATAACAGGATTAGTCCTTGTGTCTGGGACTATGTCCTTTCCGGTGGCGACCGTAGAGATGGCGGGATGGCCTTGCGCTAAGGATTTCCTTTTCTCTTGCTGTATCTTGAAAGAGAATTGGTCAAATGTCAATCTGGTCAAGTCGAAGACTTCTTCTTCTTGCTCCCCGGGAAAGTCATCAACATTGAGGGTACTTTTCGCGCCACCTGCAGGGATATCCAGGGGAGATAGGTCAATGTCATCTATTAGCTCATCCTCTTCATCCTGCGTTTGACCCTTTTCTTTCTCCTTTTGCCGGCGTTCTTCTTCCGCCTTGTCGTGTTCTTCTTTCCTCCTGCGTTCTGCCTCTGCCTCTGCTTCCTTTTCAGCTTTTCTCTTTCGCTCTGCCGCGGCGGCTTGTTCTGCCTTCTTTTGACGATCGAATTTGTCGAGTTCTTCCTTTAGTGCTTTCTCTGCCGCCGCCTGTGCCTCCTTCTCCTGTCTTTCCTTTTCCTCCTCCTTTTTCTTTTTTCGCTCTGTCCTGGTATCTTTCTTATGTTTCTCTTCATCTTCTTTCATCTTCTTCTCCTCTTCCTTCTTGGCTTGGGCTTCTGCTTCCCTTTGCTGATTTGCGGTGTCAGGCCCCGTACTGGTCTGTGTTTTCTTATCTTTGGAGGAAGAAGAGCCTCCTAAATTCTGGTGATCCTCTCCTTCTCAGTCAGAGTCGATCCCTGGAGCTAGATGCCTTTCTGCGTTGTACCAGTTTCTTTTTTCGTCCTCTGCCGAGTGCTCGACGTGTTGATAACTCCATCTAAAATTGGCCCTTTTACAATGCTCAGGAACTATCCTGACTGGGTCATAAGTTCGGCAATCCAGATTTCTGAAGTGATAACTTTTTACCTCTTCCCCTTCACGCGCTACTTCCCTGGAGTCCTTGACTGTATAAGCACCAATGGTGAGAGGTAGAGCGGGCCAAGGTTTCTTCTTCCCTTTGGAAAGGATGTTAGAGAAGCCCGAGGTCATCTGGAAACATACCTCCTGCATGAGCACCTTATCGGTAATAAACTTAGGCAGAGCATGTGGTGCTTTAAACGAGCCAAACACTCGGATGATTGTGAATTCAGCGAATGGGAACCAGTGTGCCACCTGACCTAGTGTCTCCATTGCTCGCCAAGACATGCAGGGGGTGTCTTGACCGAATAGTTTCCCGTAGAGGGCGGGAATGAATATATGAGAGATTTGCTCGATGTCCGACTTGTACCTGGATTCCCAGAATACCTTGGTCTGCAAATGTATTGCTTGGGTCTGTTCGGAGTCCCAGTTATGCGGCCATCCTTCAACATGCAGTTGGGCACAGACAGCGTCTAGCAGATACGAAGCCATATAGAATTCTGATGGCGCTCCCTCATCTGGGGCTAAAGCTGAAGCCAAATTTGTGTGCATGGAGCCCATTAATATACCGGCCCAATTGAACCGAGTGCCATATACTGTTACGTGTTCCATGATGGTTTCCCATGTTCCATTGAAAGTGGTGGCGTCCGAACGCCCGTATATTCTGCACAGCATGGCGGCCACTAACTTATACACCTTCCTCAGACTGGCCACCGGGTACTCCTGGTCTTTTTTTATTTTGAATTTATCTGGTTCTGCCCACCATTTTCTGATTGTATCAACCATTGGCACTTCATTTGCAGAAAACCATCTTGGGGTGAAGTTCACCTCTGGTTTGGGTAGCGAGTAGTAGACCTGTGCTTTTGAACTCTCCAATGTTGCGAAGGCTTTTCCTGCACTATCTCGGATTGTGAAGTTCTTCGGATCCGTCTTCTGTATGATCCAGTCCAACATCTCTGGGCATGGAAAGATGGCGGGATGTGACCCTGCTAGGTGCAATTTGGACTTCTTGACTTTCAGGTATACTTCCCGGTCCGGGAGATCTTCTGGAAACTCATTCTCTGGCATGGCGAACTCGCGGTATACTTCATACCACCTAAGGCTGTCCTCCTTTGCGAAGGTGCAAAGGGTGTCTCTGTATATTGGTGGAGGCGATGTTTGTATGTCTGTGTCTGACTCTTCCTCCACTACCTGCCTACTTCTCCTTTGGGATACCCGGGGTGCCATGTTGCTAGAGTCGGAGAGGACCGGTACAGTGTCTGTTCTAAATTCACCTGTTGCATTCAAGACAGAATCCCAGGATAAGAAAGACATGATGATAACAGCTAAAATGAAGTCCACACACACAAAGTTTAATTGACTGTTTTCTGGGAGTCGCTGGGTCGCTGATCCATAAAAGGGACTCATACGCGACCTCGCGACCTTGCGACTAGGTCGCAGGGTCGCAGAGTCTCTGAGAGGGAGTTTTGCGACTTTGCGACCTTGCGACCTGGTCGCTAGGTCGCAGGTCGCACTTGCGCCTGCCGGGGGGTTTCGCGCGCGCGCGACTTTGCGGCTAATCTTTCCCTAACGGGAAAAGTATGCGGCTTGAAAGGGCCTAAACTGACAATAAGGCATAGCCATGAGGAATTAGGCAAGAGACGGGTGACCTTGGGGTTTGTGGGAAACAAAACAACGGTGAAACTCAAAAGAAAAACCCTACATCCTTTCCAGCAAATAAATAAGACCGTGGGGAGGCTTAATAATGGCAAGAAATGCTTAAGAGGGAAACATAGGGAGGAAAAGGCAACTTACCCGGAAGAAAACGCGCCAGTCGACCTGTCAGAGCAATTCCACGATTTTCGCTGAAAGCTACAAATGCGACCTAGCGACCCGACCTTATATAAAAAGGTCGCACGTACGAATACTTAATGAGGTCGCAAGTTGCAAGTTTGCGACCTTGCGACCTCGCGACCTTAAGGTCGCTGGGTCGCAAAGGTCGTTGAGTCGCTAATTTCTTTAAAACTTCACTTTGCGACTTTGCGACCTTGCGACCTTAAGGTCGCTAGGTCGCAAGGTCGCCAATTGATTGACTTCCGACTCTTGCGACCTATGCGACCTTAGGGTCGCAGAGTCGCATAGGTCGCATGGGTCGCAAATAATGGATCCGCGACTTAGCGACTTGCTCTTAAAACTTTACTTGGCTTTTTTTCCTTCTTTAGTTTCAAAGGGGGCTCCAAAAATTTTGAAGTGTGTGTTATGATTTTATGTATTTTTGGAGGGTGTTGTAGGAGCTACAACAAATGGCGATTCACTGGATGAATTCAGAGTCTCTGCTGATGAAGGGTCGATGAGGGAGGAGGGAGGGATCTAATGCCGGCTTGTTCTTTAACCTCAGAGTTTACACCTTCCTTCCTTTGCCACCCCGCATAGTCGCCTGCCCTTTTGGCTTGTTGGGTGCAGATCAACCGAATTTTAATTCCTCACGCTCCAGGATCGAGAGGGTCGGGGAAACCTTGGACAACTGCAGGGTCCGGTACAATTATTTCGTCCTCATGGTGTTGCTCCGCTACCAGCGAACCTCTCGGCTCCGGCGGAGTCACTGCCTAAGGAGTCGTGAACGTTGCTCCGCTGCCAGCGAGCCTGGTTAGTACCCCGGCGGAGTCGTTACAACACCTCTCTGCGCAGGAAGCCTTTCTCAATCCTTTACCCTTTATTTGTGTGCGATTGCACTTATTTGAGAATGTGCCTATAGCACTTATTTAGATGGGCATATTTTGCCTGGGCGGATGAGGGATCCCGACTTATTTTGCTTGCAAAGAGGTTGCTCCTGGTCTCATATGAGGACTCGGGTTTTTCCCGGATGACCTGCAAATCTCTTGAGTTAGCCTTGTTCCCTCACGATCTGGTTGCTGCTATGCAAGACCTTTTCTGCCTGCACCCTTTTAAACCGCTAGGTGGTTCCTAATGCTTGAAGACTCTAGTAAGACCGTGTATTATCCTTAGGTGCCCATCACAAGCGAGTTTCGACTGCCCCATGTTTTGGCGGGAAGGGCCTTTCATCAGCATAGAATCTCTTCAAGGAGTGAGCCGGTTGCGGGTAGCTTAGACAAGGTTTTCTTTGAAGAGTTAGAGAAAGAGTTTTTTTTTTTTTTTTTTTTTTTTTTTTAAGGGGGTTTAAGTAAAGTAGTGTTTGAGGTCATGCCCGTTTACCGGGAGGACCTCGACTTTTCCTTCCAGAGTCTGCAATCGGAAAGTATGGGAACCTATCTTTTCTTTAACCTGAAAGGGACCTATCCATAGTGGCTTGAAATTTGGCATGTTTTCCTTTCTCTTCAGCTGCTCTTATCCCACTCTTAGGACAAGATCTCCTAATTCAAATTTTGTTATCTCTGAGACTTTTTATCGAACCATTTCTTGATCCGACTCGGTGACGATGGCGAATTTCTCCCTGTTTTCCGCCTCTTTCCTCTTCTAGTTGCCTCAAAGCGAGGTGTCACGTGGTTTGCACATGTGGCAAGGGGTACCGTGGGCACTCTTGAGACAATCAGAGAGTCGGGAAGAGACAAATTGGGTGGGAGGACGGCTTCTTTCCCCATACACCCAGAAAGTACTATGGTGAGGTGCTCAGGCTATTGATGACTCTGGGGGTGACGCGATCAGCCCAAAGTGCTTGGGAGAGCATTATGCTGGCTGCGCGACAGAGGCGTGCTTTTTGATGATGCAGATCGTGTTTTTATTTGTTGATTCCGTACGACACGATTTCCTTTGGGGATAGTACTTTGCAGGCAGTGTTTAAGAACAATGCCATTTTCTAATGCAAAATCATATAATTTAAAAAGATGAAACACACGTTGCATTATCAAACACCACGAAGTTGGAACGCAAACCCTGGTAATGATGGAGTGAGTGACAAATTGCATTACCTCCCGATCGTTGACTTGGCGTAATGGTACCCAGCTTCAACCCACCCGGTGAAATAATCAAGTGGGCCGTCGAATGTACCCGTGTTGCTTAGAAGAGTGGGGTAAAATCTCACTAATGATGTCCAAACCCCATTGTTGAAAAAGGTTCTTCTACTGCTACATCGACAACAAAGGGAGCAGCCGACGCGCTTTCGGCTTGCAAATTTCTACAGCATTGAATGCATTTCCGAACATATGCGTGGGCATCTCCTCGAAAAGGGTTGGCCAATCAATAACCTCGCACGCATAATTTTATGGGCAGCGTAGTATCCCGGCGAAATGACCTCCGTCGGTCCATCGTGCAAACGCGGTTAAGACTTTCTCGAGCTTCATCATGTTCTAGGCAAGCCGTGAACATTACTCCATTGGAATGTTTCTTGAAAAGCTTCCTTGGATTAACCAAGTAGGGACGCGGCTTTGAGTCCGATTGCACGTCACGGCATCTAGATTTGAGTCCAATACACCGTGTGCCAAATATCCTCGAGATATCCGAAAGTACCAAGACTGGGTTCCTTTCCTGAGGCATGACGTCGCTTGGTACATAGTACAATCTCTTTGCTCCCAATTATCTCTCTTCTACTCTTTTGGGAACCCCGTGCCTCTCGCAGCCATTTGGCATAAACCCCTGTCCTTTAACCGTACGTTTGCTTAAAACTCTAAGTCGTACTCTTTGCATACACGCAACCCGCCTTTCCCTTTCTCTCGCCCCAACTCTTGTGTGCATGAATCAACGTAAGCTTAACAATGGATGGGGAAACGTATCGTGACATGGTTTTTCAAGATGTACGGTCTCGAAATGTTTGACCGGCTTTAAGTATCATGTATAAGCTCCGTGTTTCTCGATTTCGTCAGATAATTTAATTCAGCTCCCCGCAGCACTGCTCTCATGAAAACGAAATGGGACGCTCGTCATTATTTCTATCCTTTTGTGTGAGTACGTGGCTACCAGGGATGAGTCTCAGAAACAACGTGTACAGCTGAAATCTCGCACAAATCCGGGGCTTTCGGGAGGGAAGGCTTCAGCTATAGCTTTCTTGATCCTGGTCGAAAGCTTCCTTTTTCGGGTTGATTCCATTTCGAAGGTGGCATTTTTCTTTATCATTCCCTCGCAAAGGGTTTCACTATCTCGGGGAGAAATTCGATATGAACTTACGTACAAAATTTATCTTTTCCCAAAAAGGATCGGCATTAAGCTTTCTATCTAGCTGGGGAGAAATCTGAGCAATGGCTTTCAGACAGTTCTGGATCAACGACAATGCCCTCGTTTAGTGAGTGAGTGTGACCTAGTAGATTTCCTCCTACTACGCAAACGCTTTTCTTTGGTGGGGTTGAGCGCAGATACCGTGATTTCTCCGCATCTTTCGAGATCCTGTCTCGAGGTGACGCAAATGATCCCCTCAAGCGTTTAGAGAATACTCGTAACATCATCCAAGTAGACTACCACATTTCTGCCTATCGTGCCCCCGAATGCTATATCCATAGCCTTTTGGAATGTTGCTCCCGCGTTGATTAATCCAAAAGGCATGCTGCATCAGAAGCGAAAGTTCCCCACTTAGTCCGAAAGGTAGTCTTTAACCTAGTCCGGTTCGGCCACTCGCACTCGATTGCAGACCTCGTAGAATCCATCCAACAGAGAGAACATCTCCTCGACCCGGCACATCGCCTCGTAATATTTGCTCCATAGGGGAACTCGGGTAATTGTCTTTACTCGAGGCCCCGCTTTAGGGCTTTCTGGAAATCTACACATAGTTTAATTTCACCTGACTTCTTCCGTACCGGAACCAAATTGGACACCCATGTGAGTGGCGAACTTTGGAAGATAATGTGCGGCATCCAAAAGTTTTCTGAGTTCTTTTAGAATCAAGTGGTTCCATCAGAGGGTGTACTTTCCTAAGCTTTTTGTTGAAATGGTTTGACATTTTTCTTTGATCGGTATCACGTGTTGTATGATTCGAGTATCGTATGTGCGTAATTCCTCATATGTCCAAGCGAACACGTCTGCGATACTCGCGACAGCCGAGTGAAACTCGGGCCTCTTGGGTGGGGTGCGCCTCTTCCCGCAGGCTCGGGACGACTTTAGGATTATCCTCTCGATCCCAAATTCACTTGTCGATGAGCTAAAATAGAGCTCGTACTTTTTGCATTTGGGGGCCCACGGGAATGGGGTTTTGCAGATCGAAAAGCTTTTTCAAGTGATACCACCCCTTTAGGCATGTGGGTTCCCTTTGACTTGCTCTGTACTCTTATACTATGGTCGTGCTCATCTTCATCTATAACGCAAATTGCCTTTGAATATCTCTCGAGTTGCACATAAATTCCAGCACCCGTTGATCATCATCAAAAAACACGCAAATTAGTGATATTGTCCGTCACGACGATGGTTATGAGCATAACTTCAATAGAAAACTCGCCGTCCCCTCAAGGGGGTAAAACTGCGCAGCAAAGATTAGCTAGAATATCTCACGTCAGCTATACATTCTGAAACCGTACTTAACTTTCAAAAGTTGCTCAAAAGCAGAAATTAATCGCCATACCTCTTGCTGATTACGCCTTCAAAATGTGGAGACAAACAAATGAATAGTGTTGCGTACTCGCTGAGTGATAATCTCGGAGTCCTCAATGACCCGTAAGCATTTTACCTTCAAATCCAGCGCTCTTTTTAAGCCCAAGGATCAAAGTCGCACTCGGGGATGCTGTTGTTAGTGCATTGAAACTCGAGTCGACAAGCAGACATCGAAGAATTTTCTTATGCGGATCAAGAAAAACGCAGCCACAGCGCTGCGTAATCCATCGAGGTTCTTGGAACCGTCGTAATACAATGTCCATATATCATCTTCCAGGTCCCTTGGGGGTGGTGGTCATGCGAGGAATTTCGCGGTTTGGTGTAGACAGCTTTGGGCTTGTTCCTCTCGCGCACGACGAGTCATTTTAGAAGGACCTCTGGGACTACCGCAGACCGGGAGGTCGGTAACATCCAAAAATGGAATCTAGAAAACACATACCAAGTTCCTCCCGGGGCGAAGTCGATGGGTTCTATTTGTGTGCGTCCCAAATCAGTTTATAGGTGGTAGTTTCAGTGTATGGTTCACTTCTCGACTCGATTTGGTTGTTTCTCCCTTTGTAGGTAGCCATAAGTGAGACCAATCATGCGCGAAGTATCCTTGCAATTTGCTAGACCGCTTCTCTACTAAACAAGACATCCATAGGCTTCGGGATGTCAACAACCACAATATCAATACATTGATGAACCCTAGAGTCTGATGGAGAGGCTGGATGATGACATTGCTTTAATTCTCCAACCGCTCGGTACTCTGTGATCCCTGGTCCCGATGAATGATTTTATGTCGCGGCTTTTCTCCGGGAGGATGTTGAGTTTCTTGCACACAGATAGAGCATGACATTCGTGGATGCACCCGTGAGTCAACGAGGCATATTGTGGACGTTGGAAATAAACATCTCAAAAGATAAGAGAAATGTGGAGGGGTGGATCCTCTCGAACTTGTAGTCGGCAGCGTTCACTATAGATTGATGATCTCGACTGGTTTGTGCAGGCGACAGGTATATCGACGTTCAGCCGTATTTTGGTTGTTGGCGAAAGCTTTTAGATGGGTGTCTCCTTTTGGTTCATGGATGCGGCCAACTCGTAGAGCGAGATATTAGCCCTGGTCTTTTTCATGTCCTCCACTATGTTGTAGCTAGTATCGGTTTGGGGACCGGGGTTCATGGTAGGTTTTCTGTAGGGTTCCACCTGGGAGCTTGGTCTTTGACTTGCTTTGCTATTACATATTCATGGGCTTTTCCGGTGTAGCTTGCTCCCTTCATTTCCGAGAGGAAGAATTTTCCCTCAGAAAGCCCTCTTTTTCTTATCCTCATATGATTGTTCCGTGAACAGAGCCTTTCGCTGTCTAAGAGTGTAGTTTCGAGTGACTGAGCCTTGGGACCGCTTCGCCATGTTGATATCAATGGGGAGCAAGACTCTCTCCCCCGCATGGATTACATCGAAAGTTAAGACACGCAGGCTCTCGATTCCCCCATCTAGGAGTGAAACCTCATCTCGATCGTAAACTTCATCCTCTCGTCAAGCTTCCCTGAGTTTGATCATCCAAAAGTTGGTTAACCATCGTGGTCATGCCGCCAAATCATCAGTGCATCGTTTTTTCTTGTAATGGGCAAAGTCTTGGTGAAAAGAGAAAAAAATTGTCTTTCCCTATCTCCTCCACGTTGAGAGCGGCACCTGTGTTTGACTTCGAGGCCTCGCTGGTGTTGGGATTGCTTTTCTTGAAAAAGGGTTTCGGAGGTTTATTTGTAGTTGAGGTTGAGCTTGCAACGCCTTTTCTCTTTAAGTCGAGACCTCATTCGTTAATAGTTTAGAGGGTCTTCACATACTTCTAAAATCGAAAGTTTTCTCTCTCTCGATTTGGGGGTGGAAGATCGACCTCTTTTGTAAGTGGTTGATTTGTGATCATCCTTTCCGTCATGGTCCATGACTCCTATCGACAACATGTCTTTTTCTACCGCGAGAGCAGCAGCGTAATTTGCTGTAAGAGTAGCGCGGGCCTCACGTTTGACGAAAACGGCAATACCCTTAGGGAGGGATTTAGTATAGTAGTCGATGGTGATAGAATCGTCCAATGCTAAGTTTGGAGGAAATTTTTGCAATATGGTGGCGAAGCGTTGGTTAAAGTCTTTAACTTTCTCTTTTCTATGACACTTGATGGTGCTTAGTTCTGTGAGGAGCATAGAGGGTGTTTTATCTTCTGCAAACTTTTGCAGGAACACATGACGGAACTGGTCCCATGAAGTAATAGACGCACTGGGTAGGGAGTGGTACCAGGTGGCTGCCTGGCTTACAAGAGTGTGTGGGAAAAGTCGACATGCAACATCATCGGACTGAACTCTCATGATTTGTAGAGACAGATAAAAACTACTAATATGGTCTTCTGCCGATGTGCCTTTCTCTGGATCGAACTTAGGAAGATGCTTCTCTGGGTGTCTGGGCATATCATGGAGAGGACCTAAGAGGGCCAAAGGGGATTGAGCCATCCAGGCCAAAGGTTGCACCCTCCTGGGGCGCTGATGGTGTCGGGTTTCTACTTCAGACTCACTTCCCGTCCCTGACACCGATGTTCCTTCATGATGACGAGAGTGTTCATCTCGGTGTCTTTCACGGTTATTCACGTTTCTAAGCAGCTCCCAGTTGTAAGGGGGGGGGTCTATTTTGGTTTTGGTGGTGATTATGGTTGGCGTGGTGTCTCAGGTCGCGAATGATATTTCCTCTACCACCACGACCTTGACCCCTGTTGACTCCACCTTCATTTCTTCGAGGCCTATTTCCTTCCTCTGCATTCCTTCGGGCCGTGTTACCTTCTCTTTCGTTTCTTCTTTCCCCTTCTCCTTCTCGTGGGGAATACACTTGGTTGTTGGTCCACTGATGTAAGTCAGGCTGCGGTTCGGGGAAAGGTTCCGTATCAGGGAAACCTTCACTATCGTGGGTAACGGGGTCATTTTCCTGGACAGCCCGTGCAAGGTCCTCAATCATGGTATTCACAAGTTCAGGTATCGTGCGGACCAGCACGCCATTGCGAGTGATGTTATCAGCAGGGGTCCTAGTGTGGGCTAGGAATTCCATGATAGGGGCATACCGTAAATCCCTGATGAGATTACGGGCAACTGGGCGTAAGGCTCTCAGCTGTTCGTTAGTGATTTCAAAGTATCGGGCTTCCACCGTTGGAATATCCTCTAACGGGGGAAGGGTAACTTCTTTATTTATGACCTCCCGGTGGGGAGTTTGTGATGGAATGTCTGTTGTATGCTGGGAGTATGCCATGGCCCTCCTTCTAGCGCCAAATATGTTGACGGGAAAATATTCCCGTCCGGGGTGTGGGTCCGGCTACCACTTAAATGACTATCTCTTCGGTTTCGAGCCACCTGATTGAAACTGCAAACATACACTCATTCACACGATACAGAATACATGACTGATGTATAAAACCAATATATGACACTGTGCGTAGCAAGGTGATAGACAGAATGCATACACTCAGGAAGTGTCGTTAGCAACACATCTATGAGGTATGCATGCAGGATAATCTGACCGCCAAAGAAATAGTTCTTTGTGGCAAGAATATCCCCTAACTCTCCGAAGGATATAACGAAATGCAAATAAAACAGTTCATTAACATTCATCATGAAGCAAATAATAAACTTGAGCATCATCAACACAATCACAAATAGCTATGGTGCATGAATGATACTATTAATAACACAGATTCATTAATCAGAAGATATTCTGAAACTGTACGCAGAATACACACAATGTTGTCACAGCCAAACACATCATCCAATCAAAGGGGTTTTAACATGTATTGTATTTCATATATCAAGAGTATGATTCTTCAGTTACAATGCAATAATGCCTTTCAGTCCAAAAAAGAGCAGCCATTACAATGTTCCCCACAGGGGTATTTATAGATTCAACAGACGCACTTATGGCCTTCCGACGGTTCAGCTTCCCGTTTGCCAAAATTGCGACCTGCGACCTGGTCGCAAGTGCGACCTGCGACCTGGTCGCGGGTGCGACCTGCGACCTGGTCGCAGGTGCGACCTACGACCCAGTGGTTGAACTATGGAGGTGGTCGCGCGATTGAAGTTTCTGGAACGTCGACTTTCTTGCCCTTGAGGAAATCTTGCCAAGTCTGGTAATCTGTTGTTATAGGCGCGACAAGAGGGCTTTCCTCTTTTATTCGATGCATACATTCTAGGGCATTCGGCACTAGAGTCTCCTTCTTCTGAGAGATTAGCATTGAGAGGGAATCAAGTTTGGTATAGATTTGCACTGGAGTGACAAGCAACCGATTCAGGTTCTCTTGTGATGCCTCGAATTCTGGTGTGGCAGCATCTTGTCTTACGGGCTGCAGAAAAGACTGAATTTCCTGCTCTACCTGCTCCCAGTCTTTAGTTTCATTTAGTGCCCCTAATGACGGAATGTGATGAAGGGCGTTCATGGAGTCAATACCACTGATTAGGTGGTTATATGCAGACATCACTTTGTCCAGATCTTTGGACAGCTTGTCTTTGGATTGCATACTCATCCGAATTTGTACTTTGGCCTCTTGCGTATGACTCCAATCCTTCCGAGGCACATGCTCGGGAGCTTGCTGATACTGCGCTGTCCAGTTCATCATTTTGTCCAAGGCTGCCGATGCTTCCCTGAGCTATTCGTGTTTCTGCCTGGTTTCCTCTCGTGCTTCTGCTAACGGGGCCACTGTTTGTTTCAGGATGAGCATTTCCTGGTATACTTGCCTCATTGTCATCTCCAACACGTCACACTCTTTCCTGACCGCCAGTGGGACCTCATTCACTTGGGCAGGCCTACCTTGAAGCTGCAGCATCTCATTTTCTAGCCTTGATTTTTCCTGCTCTGCCGCTTTTAGCCTGTTATGTAAAGAAATAATTTCTCTGCTCATCCTAGTGACATTTTCCTCTGTGGCCGCGGCGAAAGCGGTGCCTGCTGACGCTATCATAACTGGATTAGTCCTTGTGTATGGGACTATGTCTTTTCCGGTGGCGACCGTAGAGATGGCGGGATGGCCTTGCGCTAAGGATTTCCTTTTCTCTTGCCGTATCTTGAAAGAGAATTGGTCAAATGTCAATCTGGTCAAGTCGAAGACTTCTTCTTCTTGCTCCCCGGGAAAGTCATCAACATTGAGGGTACTTTTCGCGCCACCTGCAGGGATATCCAGGGGAGATAGGTCAATGTCATCTATTAGCTCGTCCTCTTCATCCTGCGTTTGACCCTTTTCTTTCTCCTTTTGCCGGCGCTCTGCTTCCGCCTTGTCGTGTTCTTCTTTCTTTCGGCGTTCTACCTCTGCCTCTGCTTCCTTTTCCTCTTTTCTCATTCTCTCTGCCGCGGCGGCTTGTTCTGCCCTTTTCTGACGATCGACTTTGTCGAGTTCTTCTTTCAGTGCCTTTTCTGCCACTGCCTGTGCCTCCTTTTCCTGTCTTTCTTTATCCTCTTCCTTTTTCTTCTTTTGCTCTGTCCTGGCATCTTTCTTACATTTCTCTTCATCTTCCTTCTTCTTCTTCTCCTCTTCCAGTTTGGCTTGGGCTTCTGCTTCCCTTTGATGATCTGTGGTGTCAGGCCCCGTACTGGTCTGTGTTTTCTTATCTTTGGAGGAAGAAGAGCCTCCTAAATTCTGGTGATCCTCTCCTTCTCGGTCAGAGTCGATCCCTAGAGCTAGATGCCTTTCTGCGTTGTACCAGTTTCTTTTTTCGTCCTCTGCCGGGCGCTCGATGTGTTGATAACTCCATCTAAAATTGGCCCTTTTACAATGCTCAGGAACTATCCTGACTGGGTCATAAGTTCGGCAATCCAGATTTCTGAAGTGATAACTTTTTACCTCTTCCCCTTCACGCGCTACTTCCCTGGAGTCTTTGACTGTATAGGCACCAATGGTGAGGGGTAGAGCGGGCCAAGGTTTCTTCTTCCCTTTGGAAAGGACGTTAGAGAAACCCGAGGTCATCTGGAAGCATACCTCCTGCATGAGCACCTTATCGGTAATAAACTTGGGCAGAGCATGTGGTGCTTTAAACGAGCCAAATACTCGGATGATTGTGAATTCAGAGAATGGAAACCAGTGTGCCACCTGACCCAGTGTCTCCATTGCTCGCCAAGACATACATGGGGTGTCTTGACCGAATAATTTCCCGTAGAGGGCGGGAATGAATATATGAGAGATTTGCTCGATGTCTGACTTGTACCTGGATTCCCAGAATACCTTGGTCTGCAAATGTATTGCCTGGGTCTGTTCGGAGTACCAGTTATGCGGCCATCCTTCGACATGCAGCTGGGCACAGACAGCATCTAGCAGATACGAAGCCATATAGAATTCTGATGGCGCTCCCTCATCTGGGGCTAAAGCTGAAGCCAAATTTGTGTGCATGGAGCCCATTAATATACCGGCCCAATTGAACCGAGTGCCATATACTGTTACGTGTTCCATGATGGTTGCCCATGTTCTGTTGAAAGTGGTGGCGTCCGAACGCCCGTATATTCTGCACAGCATGGCGGCCACTAACTTATACACCTTCCTCACACTGGCCACCGGGTACTCCTGGTCTTTTTTGATTTTGAATTTATCTGGTTCTGCCCACCATTTTCTGATTGTATCAACCATTGGCACTTCATTTGCAGAAAACCATCTTGGGGTGAAGTTCACCTCTGGTTTGGGTAGCGAGTAGTAGACCTGTGCTTTTGAACTCTCCAATGTTACGAAGGCTTTTCCTGCATTATCTCGGATTGTGAAGTTCTTCGGATCCGTCTTCTGTATGATCCAGTCCAACATCTCTGGGCACGGAAAGATGGCGGGATGTGACCCTGCTAGGTGCAATTTGGACTTCTTGACTTTCAGGTATACTTCCCGGTCCGGGAGATCTTCTGGAAACTCATCCTCTGGCATGGCGAACTTGCGGTATACTTCATACCACCTAAGGCTGTCCTCCTTTGCGAAGGTGCAAAGGGTGTCTCTGTATATTGGTGGAGGAGATGTTTTTATGTCTGTGTCTGACTCTTCCTCCACTACCTGCCTACTTCTCCTTCGGGATACCCGGGGTGCCATGTTGCTAGAGTCGGAGAGGACCGGTACAGTGTCTGTTCTAAATTCACCTGTTGCATTCAAGACAGAATCCCAGGATGAGAAAGACATGATGATAATGGCTAAATAAATTCTACATATGCAAAGTTAAATTGACTGTTCTCCGGGAGTTGCTGGGTCGCTGATCCACAAAAGGGCTCACACGCGACCTCGCGACCTTGCGACTAGGTCGCAGGGTCGCTGAAAGGGAATTTTGCGACCTTGCGACCTTGCGACCTGGTCGCTAGGTCGCAGGTCGCACTTTGAGCCTGCCGGGGGGTTTCGCGCGCGCGCGGCTTCGCGGCTAAACTTTACTTACAGGGAAAAGTACACGGTTTGAAAGGGCCTAAACTGACGATAAGGCATAGCCATGAGGGATTAGGCAAGAGACGGGTGACCTTGGGGTTTGTGGGAAACAAAACAACGGTGAAACTCAAAAGAAAACCCTACACCCTCTCCAGCAAATAAATAAGACCATGGGGAGGCTCAATAATGGCAAGAAATGCTTAAGAGGGAAACATAGGGAGGAAAAGGCAACTTACCCGGAAGAAAACGCGCCAGTCGACCTGTCAGAGCAATTCCACGGTTTTCGCTGAGAGTCACAAATCACGACTGGCAGTTATGACCTTATATAAAGGTCGCCGCGATGCGAAAATGTAATGAGTGCAGTTGCAAGTTTGCGACCTTAAAACCTCATGACTCCGTGTGGGTATAAAGGTCGATGAGTCGCTAATTTCTTTAAAACTTCACTTTGCGACTTTGCGACCTTGAGACCTTAAGGTCGCTAGGTCGCAATTCGCAAGTGATTGACTTAGACTCTTGCGACCGCGACCTATGCGACCTTGGGGTCGCATATGCATGGTCCCAAATAATGGGATCCGCGACTTAGCGAATTGCTCTTAAAACTTTACTTGGCTTTTTTCCTTCTTTAGTTTCAAAGGGGGCTCCAAAAATTTTGAAGTGTGTGTTATGATTTTATGTATTTTTGGAGGGTGTTGTAGGAGCTACAACACTATTTCAAACCAATCTTTTGATTGAGGCTTAGCCTCCTCAACCTGAGAGGGCTCTCTCAAGGGTTAATGATATTAAGTAAAGATATAGATAGATGGCTAACTCTATGTGTCTTGATTTTGTATGTTTACATGTTGAAAATATGGAAGCTTGTTACCATTGGGCTATGGAGTCAGTGACAGGGACAAAGATAACAATAGCTCTTCTTATAGAAACTGAGGCTTGTATATACTTCAATGAAAGAGTGACACATTCAGGAAAATCCCAATAAATTGAGGTTCAAAGGAAGTCAGAGCATGTGATATATGAATTCGGAGTAATGAGACATCAAGGTATTGAAAGGAAAGTATTAAAATAGATTCATCAAAGATCAACACTTAAAGGAAGTAAGAGCATGAATAACCATGAATTCTGAGTAATTAGCATTAAAACATTAAAGAAAACCTTTCAAAGATAGGACCCAAAATCTCATTTGACCATAGTTCAACACTTAAAGGAAGTCAGAGCATGATAAACCATGAATTTTGAGTAATAAGTATTAAAAATATGAAAGGATAAAAATTCAAAGATAAGATATAAACTCTTTGAAATACACTAAGAATCTCAGGTCCAGAAAAGTTAAATTGCTTTTGTATATGTCAGTTAATCCAGAGCTTTACAAAAGCAGTATTTTTGATAACATTTTCCAACCCTTCATACATCGAAGTACTCACTACGTATAGGCATCTAGCCTTTACATCCAGTCTTCCAAGTGGCTATACCATTAAACTCTTTTATTGACACCAAATCTAACCACTAACTATATTTTTAAAACTAGAATTGACACCTTTCAAATTAGGAGTTAGAGTCCTACTATGAATCAAACACCTACTTATTATATTTAATCTAAATATGATCCAAATATTCCTTGGAAGGAATCATGTATTTCAACCATGATGGCCATAAAAAAGAATTGATATTCTAACTGTCTTCATGAAGCTGCTCTGCCTACTATTAAGGAGCTGTTAGTTTGATGATATGGCAACATAGTGAGCTGGTATCTTCGAACTATATCCATATCAAAATTTCTCAAACTAGAAATATTTTGATCTGATACTCTTTATCATTACTTTGATACTGTTTTTCATTCCTCATGGAGAACAGATTTGAAATATTTATTTACTCTTCACCATCTTCCAAAATTTGACCTTGCTGTAAAAACAGAGTTTTGAGCTACTTTCGTAGCAAAAACAAAAAATGTCATCTATGATAATCCTATGCTATTATTGACCATTTGAGGGTGTTAAATGATCAAAAATAATTAAACACAATCCTTAAATCTATTTAACCATGTCATTTGAAGTGATTTAAATCCGAAAGAATTCTTCAGAAATTTCGCAGCAAAAACTGGGCTTCAAGCCTGGGACACACTGCAGAATTGCCTAACTGCCCACAAACTTCACATAATTTGGATTTTAGTCCTAGAAAAGGTCTATTGTTGTGTGAGATGATAGTTTGAAGCCTAATAATGAAATTTTGGTTAAAAATATCTCTTACCCTCCTCAAGAAACAACTTTTTCACCTTCAGCCACTTCAATAACCAATAAAAATGACTCTGTTTTTCCTGAAAAAGAAGGCTGCACTCATGAGATCCTACCTCTCGATCCCTGATATCTGTTACAAACATGGAGGAGGTTTTTTTATATAATAATGTTTATAAGAAAAACCTCTCATGTTTTTTTAAAAACCAGCTTCAGTTGTTCGGAATCAGCATTATAAAATCATATATAAAAAAGGAAAAATTCAGAATTCAGAAAATAGGTATCAAAGGAAACTTCGAATATCCAAATTGGTAACAACTGTGAGAAAATTGAAAGAGGTTTTTTTTCCTGGTTATGTTATTAGAAAAAACCTCCTTCATATTTTTGAAACTCATCTTCATTTTCCTGAAAATTCCTCTTGAAACCAACAACTCAAACAGTCCAAGAAACACAAAAATCCCTTTGTAGCTCCTGGTAGAAAAACATGTAACCTGCCTCGATGAAATATTGTGTGAAGATAAGGTCATACATGATTAGTTAAAACTCCATAGTCTCCTATCCAAAGACATAGCCTCCTTTTTATGCTTTCCTCTTCATGAAAATTTCCTTTTATAACCCAAACTGCCCTCTTAAAAATGTAACAACTGAATGGCAGACCTCCTTTGTTAACTTTCTTTGGTGTAGCCATTTCTTCTTGTTATGTAGTGGTGGCCTTATTTATGTATTTACATCTGTTCAGGAAAAAATTTTGATGACAGCAAGCTATTATGGTAGAGGAGGGCTGGCATGACAAAGGATTTCTACGGGAGATGTTGATGACAACAAGTTGCTTTGGTAGAAGCTTACAAAGTGGGAAAGAAAGTGTGAGGAATGAGGGATGAATTTGAAAAGAAAAATGAGATAGGATTTATTTAGAAAATTATCGTTGATGCTAAAACGTGCCTAAATTTCAAATGATGACTCTACTCTGACAGCATGACCTCAAAAACCCTCAAAGTTTAACCACTCATCATTATGCAGAAAACTGTTATAGGATGACACAGCTTTCATAGCGCATTTAGTTTTACAAGTGTCATTTTTGCTACAGAATTACTAGGTGTTTCTGCAAAAAAATATGTTAATTTAGAACTAAAATTGTTGTTGACTCAGAAACAAGTGGCCATATTTGAGACTTTAGGTTGATTCAAAGTATCTATTCATGATTTGTCCCTCTGATATGACTTAGATTACATCCTGACTTAAAAAAAATCCTTGAAACCTATGTCCAATCATAAAATTTATCATTTCATGATACTATGCAACCTAACCAATCTAAAGACCAACTTGACACATTTCAAGATATGATTTTGAAAATTTTTGAGTGATAACATAAGTGCAAGTAGGGGAAGAGGACAATTGATCTCTTGCTCATCTGGAATCGTAGAACACTTGCGAGGATTTCCCGAACCACACTGGGAAATCTTGCGGAATCACATTAATTTGGACCATGTGATTGAATATTGTCCAATTCTGATAGCAAAAATGCAGGAAAAGCATCAGACACCTACGCCGAATGTGTAGAGGGTTAAGGCAGGACCTCGAGACGAAGGACCAAGCATTAATGTCATAACACGCAGCGGCATGGCCACAGGGGGAGCTGAGGAGAAAGCTAAGGCCGAGCCTCTTATCCGAAAAGCAGGTATCAAACAGGAAGGGTTGGACTTATAGAAGGAAAAAGAAACCTTTGTCACAGCTCACAAAGACTTTGCTAAGGTTGAGGCCTCTACTTCCTATGCCCCCGCGAACCTCAAAGCAGATGATGAGGTCAAACCATTTTTGCAAGAATGTATGAAGCTATTGCACAACCAACAGGCTGTAGAAAATCTTCAAGCATTTATAGACAGCTGCGCAGAAAGAAATAATCGACCCCTGGAAGTTAAGGATGTGCACAAACTGTACAAGCATAAGAAACGCATCGGTAGGGAAATGCGGCTAACAGTGCAGATTGGAGATTATGAAATAAATCAAGTTATTTTGGACCTGGGATCAGATGCGAATGTACTGCCCAAGAAAACTTGGCAGTGAATGGGAGAACCTAATTTGGAATGGTCCATTATCTAGCTGTGCATGGTCAACCAGCAGAAGATCATACCGTTGGGGAGATTGTCAAAAATCATGGTAGATATCACAGGAGTTAAGGTCCAATCTGAATTTGAGGTAATTCAGATTGTAGAAGATGTGGACCCCTATCCTGCGCTCCTAGGGTTGGATTGGGCCATAGATATGGGAGGTATCATTAACCTAAATAAAAGGAGCATGGTGTTTGAAAATGAAGGTACGCGGGTGATAGTACCATTAGACCACAGAGAAGGAGAGCGGTATACGAACTTGATGCGTGAAGAAGAGGATGTGGATCACATCTATAAGTTAAGCGCGCGGGACAAATATTGGATCAATCCTACGAATGATGGTGTGCCTGGCAGGAAGGAAAACGAATATTTCTCTGGCCTGGAAAGCGGGAGATGGAAAATTGGCAGAATCGGTTACATGATGTATCTTCACTGCGATGTCTTAGAATCACCAAGAACTTCTGATGCATCTCCTCTGAGGTAAGAGAACTTCCCTATTTTGATGGTTCTAGTAGTATTAAGGAGTTTTTTCAAGCATTTGAAGCTAAGGTTCCAAGAGAGCGAAGGTTATGGACCCTTAATATATCCATGCGCGCAACACCTGTGAGGTGGTGGGACACGCATAAGAGGGAATTCCAGGATTGGGAAGAGTGTCGAGATATGACGATCCTGCGATTTCAACCTCCAGTTCACTTGCGCATAAATACATTCCTTGGGCCAGGGGACCTGAGCATTTGTTCGCTTGGATGGAGAAATGGTGTGACCGAACTATAGAAGAATGGGTTCGCCTGTTTATTCATGCCTTGGGAACAATTCCCACTACATGGTACTTAGATGCAGAGCTACATCAGCGCACCCACCATTGGGAAACATTAAACGATGAATTTGTAGGAACATTTGGGTTAGCAGGGGGAACGAAGGTGCTTAACGAAGCTCTGTAGGATATGTATACCTTCATATTTAATGAATCGTACCCTTATACAACACTTGGGGCACCAACATGGGAAACATAAATGCAGGATATTGCTGACTACCACAATATAGCAATAGAAGAGTGCGATGAAGATCCGCGCAATGTCTCTATCCCATAATCGAAGTGATAGAACGCAGTTGTCAGACCCCCACTACAAATTATTGCTGTTACTAAGCCTCTGAAGCTGTGAGAAGTCAACATTGGCACAGAAGAGCAGCCTAAGTTGGCTAAAATTGGGGATTACTGGGATGATGATACAATCAGAAAAGTTGTAGAATTGCTCACAGAGTATCAGGAATTATTCCCGACGAAGTTTTCGGAGCTTAAGGGGATCACAGGGGACCTAGGGGTCATGTGCATCACATTAAAACCAGATGCACACCTTATGAAGCAACGGCCTTATCAGTTGAACCCTAAGTATAAACAAAAGGTCAAGGAAGAAATTGACAAGATGCTCACCGTACGTATCATCGAACTAGTTGAATAGTTAGACTAGGTAAGTCCGATCGTGGTTTAGGAGAAAAATATGAAGGGAGGATACGGATTTGTGTGGACTTATGCAAACTGAATGATGCCTACGTACATGATCCCTTTCCCACACCATTCTCAGACAAAATCCTTGATAGCGTGGGAGGCCAAGAAGCGTACTCATTTACAGATGGATTCTCGGGCTACCATCAAATCAGAATTTCACCTGAAGACCGCAAAAAAACTATGTTTGCTACTGAATGGGGATCCTTCCAATATACTATCATGCCTTTTAGGCTCAAGAACGCCCCTCCCATCTTTTCACGAGTGGTGGTCGTAGTGTTCAAAGAGTTCATCCACAAGTTTTTGGAGGTGTACTTTGATGACTGGATTGTCTTCGGCTTGGTGAAGAAGCATGTATCGAACCTACGCATGATGTTGGATGCCTATAGAAAACACCAGATTTTCCCAAATATCAAGAAGCACATATTTTTCATACCCTTCAAAATATTTCTCGGGCATATAGTTTACCGACAGGGGTTGATGGTTGACCCTACAAAAGTCACAGTTATCATAAATATGATAGTACCTACAACTGAGAAATAATTGCGTTCGATCCTCAGACATACAGGCTACTACAGGAAGTTTATTCAAGGATATGCATTGATCACATCGCCTATGGAAAAGCTGCTTAAGAAGGATGTTTCATTTTTTTGGGATGAAGAATGCTAGAAGAGCTTCGAGCTACTCAAGGAGAAGATGGTCTCTGTGCCTAATCTCATACTCCCTAATTGGGCGAAGGGATTCCATGTTCACGTAGATGCATCCGGGATCACCTTGGGAGCGGTCCTTACGTAGCTTAGAGACAGAGACATTGATCACCCGGTTGCATTTTCTAGTAGGAAACTCTCTAGTGCAGAGCGCAACTATTCCACTATGGAGCGGGAAGGATTGGCCATGGTCTATGCATTATAGAAGTTCCAGCACTATCTGTTAGGAGGACACATCAAAATGTTTATAGATCATTCAGCTTTGAAGTACCTGGTGAATAAGCACATGTTGGGCGAGAATCTGTAGGTAACACTCTTGTTTCAAAAATATTATTTATAGATCATCGTCAAGCCAGGGAAGTTGAATGTTGGGTCAGACCACTTGTTTTGAATCGAAAGCGGCGAAGAACCAAACAACCTAGAAGAGGGATTTCCTGATGCGCAGCTATTTGCTATTAAGGTAGTTGATGCGCACTTCGCCGACATCATTTAGTTCCTGACTACGGGCATGGCACCTGTAGAGTATTCGGTACAACAGAAGAAAGAGCTGGTAACCCGTGCTGTGGTTTTTACCATCATCGCATGTCATATATATAAGATGGGAGCAGATGAAGTGTTACGTAGATACGTCCTGGAGCATGAACGGCATGCTATCTTGGCAGAAGCCCACGACGATGTAGTAGGAAGTCACTAACATTAGGGAAAGCAACGACGAAAAGATCTTGAGAGTTGGATTATGGTGGCCTATCCTACATAGTGACTCTCACGACTATTGTAAGGCCTGTGATTCATGCCAACGAAACAGGAAGGCCATCACGTAGAGATGAAATGCCCCTTCAACTGCAAATGGCCCTGCAAGCATTTGACAAATGGGCCATCGATTTTGTAGGGCCTATCAACCCACCTGGAAAGAAGACAGGTGTGTGTTACATTATAACTGCCACTGATTATGTAACCAGGTGGGCCGAATCCCAAGCGGTGAAGGATTTCACTACAGATACCACTGCACACTTCATCTTTGAGCAGATTTTGACGAGATTTGGATGTCCAAAAATCTTGATGAGCGATAGAGGTACGCATTTTTTTAATGAAAAAATACAGGCCTTGACGAAAGAATTTCGGATCCATCATGCGAAAATCACTTCGTATCATCCCCAAGAAAATGGAGCAGTCAAAGCTTTTAATAAAGTCTTGGAGTAGCCCGACTAAGATACCTTAACGTTGATCGCGACGGCATACCTTCCCCCTCTCGTACGTTATTTAATTTGTTGAACCACTTGTAAGGATTGATAGGGAAAACACCGTTTAAGTTAGTCTATGGCAAGGAGGCCATTATGCCAATGGAATATATTGTTCTTAGCCTGCACATCACAGCCTTTACAAACATGGCAGAGCTTGATGTCATGGAGGAGCATTTAGCACAGCTTGTGGCTCTAGAGGAAGATCGCTTCATTTCTAATTTTCACCAATAGGTCTAGAAGACTCGGGATAAGGTATGGCATGATTGACATATTTGAAAAAATACATTTATGGAGGTTGAATTGGTCCTGTTATATGATAGCCAGTTTGCGAAACACCCATGGAAGTTTTGTCAGAACTGGCTCGATCCATATATGGTAAAGGACATTACTGATGGAGGAGTGGTCTGCTTAGCTACTTTGCGTGGTGATATGGTACCAGGATATGTCAATGGCAGCCGGCTCAAGCCCTATCGAATCAAATGACTATATGGTCGGAGTAGCTGTATCGGGTGGGATATGCCCATGAAGGCAGGTAAAGGTAGGAAGGGCCAGTGTATGCGCAGGGAGCGATTGCAGGTTTGGAGGCTCGGAGAAGTGCGCTGGGAGCACAAGGGTGTGCTCGAAGCGCAGAAGGTGCGTTGGACACACTGATGTGTGCTCAACACGAATGAAGCACGTAGGGAGCGCAGGGGTGCGCTGGGTGCACAAGAGGTGCAAAAACTAGCCGTTGGAACAGTAAACCGAGGTAAAAAAAAAAATTTGCCATTGAAAGGAGCGGCTGGCTAACAATAAATGAGGTGATTTTGGAAGATTTTTTACCATTTTCTTGATGGTAAGTTTCAGATAAGTTTACCCAACCGTTGGGCAATCACAAAGGCTATAAAAGCAAGTGGATAGTTCAGAAGAGGGTTATGTATAGCTTGAACAATTTGTGCTATGTACGACTATGTGCCTCTTATGCTTTGTTGATGTCTGAGCGCACTTCCCCCTCGGATAGTAGCCACCCTAAGTTTTTTTTTCGCACTAGAATGACTATGACTAATTCCGCTGAGTCATCCCAGCTGGTGACCTCGATAGAACAAGATTCCGAGGAAGTAGTGGAATTCAAACCAAGTGTTGAGGAAGTTATATCTACGCCGAGTAAAGTAAAGAAGAAGGGGAAAGAAAAAGCGCACGGGTCGGGGAAACCTACGAAATGGGTTGGGGTGAAGCCACGTACTTCCCCACAAAATGTAAAGTCCCCGCGAACGGCGCCCCATGCACATTCGCCCAACCCTGTAAAGTTACCTCTGTCTACTCAGGAAGAGGCCCAGGTAGTTTAACTAATAAATTGGCTACCACCCTTTGTTCGGCCCCGTAGGCCCTCCACACTGATGCCGAAGAATCTTGATGGCTTGTACACCTACCTGCATATGCCGCTGACCCCGGGTGAGGTCCGCGTCATTAGCAAACCCTTTGGAAAGCTCCATGAGGTGAAATTTGATGATCATGACTTGGAAAATTTGGAGGTTTTCCCTGAGTTGGCACCCGAGTTATATTTTGAAAGAATACAGAAAGATAACGGGATAAAGATTGTCCCCATGCGCTGGGTATGCGGAGTGGTAGGATTCGGGCTCTTAAACCTGTTGAGGATACCGCATTTTGGCTACTACAATATCACAGACTGTTTGGTACGTCAGTTGCTTGCCCTGGTCCATGATGGCTGCTTATGGATCCAAGATCAAATCCCCATCGATGTTGCACTCATTCATCGAATTACTGGTCTCCCCATGGAAGGGTCGGACCCTATGCTGCGCGTTGGTAAGAATTACGAGGGGAAGATCGTTGACTAGGTGTGATAAACCTACCATGTGGAGCGGAACACTCGAGGCTTCATGATCAAAACCATCAGTGACCTTGGTACGCAGTTGGGTACCATGTTGTTGACATGCAAGATGATGCGAAAATTTCGGGCGGCCACCATCCCTGCATATGTAATTCAGTTGGCAGGCCAGCGCGAGAAAGAGGTTTGCTTCAATTGGTCCCAGTACTTGTGCTACGAGTTTCTAGCCAATGTCAGCAAATCCCAGGATCAGGGACGAGCATTTGATTATTCATGGTTGCTGCTTCTCATTGCGTTGGTTTCCTGAGAAGCACCTGAGGAATCGGTCCTCCCTGAGCTCACCCCAAACATGTGCGAGGGTGCCCAATATACGAACTTGTGGGACTCTAAGGATGCGCAGCGCATTGAGGACAATCAAGTCTTCTGGGTATTTTTTCAGAGTGGGCTCACAGCAGCTATCAACTCCTGGTCACGTCTGTCGCTAGCCATCTATGATAAGTATAAAAGCATCATTACATTCCAGGTGACTATGCATAACGTCCAAATTAGAGGTCACAAGGATCCTGCATGGGTTTCGCTCCCCTATATGGCTGCTGATGAAGAGATTGACCATTTAATTGCATAATGGCCTCCACATTGGAAGCTTAGTTTCAAAACAGGTGCAAAAGGCGTTGAAAGCACAAGCACCACAAAGGTCACCCCACCCACCACTACCAAAGAGACTGGAGGACCAAGTAAGGATACTAGGAGAGGCGTGGACTCACCATCGCAGACAGATGTGTAGCAGAAAAAGAATACTGAAAAAGTATCACAGAAGGACTCACAGCTGGACGAAGGAACTGAAGAATTGGATGCCGGGGGTGTTGACTCCCCCCACAGAACGAAGAGGACTGGTGACCCTGTTAAAGGGACATGAAAGAAGCAGCGCTCTCAATGAACAGAACGCAACGACGTCGTTACACTGACGGAAGGGGACCTTGAGAAAATTGTTGATGCAGTCACTTTGGCTGCAGAGGATAAATGGCTGGCTCTGGAGGAGCAGCAGAAAGTCATGGTCGACACCCTCCAGGATGAGCTCTGGTCCCTGCAATTAAAAACTAACACCTTGCAGACAAGTATGATCCAGGTCAGATCAGCCCCAACAATGAGCAGTGCAGTGATCAATACATCAGAAAGTTGCCTCTGCCCTCTCCCTGGTGCAACCCTCGTACTTATTCCACATGACTTAGGAGTGCAAGCCCAGGCTTGTGCGGAGGTACAGTTGGATCTCGCCTGCCTACCACATGAACCTTTACAGCTTCTTCACGCATCCCTATTTGAAGAAATCCAGCACCAGGATCGTCGAATTCATCAACAGCTCAATATGACTGAAAATATCATCGAAGTAAAGACCGCTGAAGCATCCAAGGCATAGGCTACATGTACCCTCGTTTCCGCACAGTAGACCGAGCTGGAGCACTTAATTAGTAGACTTTGCGCAGATGTTACAAAAGAAATCCCGGCTACGACCACCCCCCAAGCCAAGTTTGAGGGGTTGGTCGCCACATTAAGGGCCTCAAGGACTGAGATCTAGGCGGTCAAAACGTAGATGGAACAATAGATCGCAGACTTGCAGGCCAAGTTGCAGCCAGAGACAACACTGGAGGTACAGGCCCAACGAGCTATGCTGGTTACAACATCCACAAATGTGATTACATGACAGATTACTTAGGGTCCCCAATTACTGGAAACAACTATGCAGTTATGGACCAAGGTGCAACGCAACCCTCTCCTAAATGAAATCAACCAGGACCTGCACCAGAAGGAAGAATCGTTTGAGCAGCTGGAAGCCACTATGCCTAATTTGATTCCTGCTCAACGATTGGCATGACTACTTCCCATCCACGCCCTTCGGGATGATATTGACGAACTCCGCCAGAAGAAGAAGACCCTAAGCGACCGCCTTAAGCCTTGGGCTGATGAAGCCCTTAAGCTCTCTCAGGATGTTGATATCATCATTAAACAACTCAACTAGACTCTGGATAGTGTCACCATTGCAACACAAGGACCGAATTCACATAATTTGGTGGATATTGCTCAAAACATTGTTGTGCAAAGTGAAGGAGTGCTACCCCCACTGGTAGAGGCGATCAGGCTGCTGCAAGCGCAGGTGGACACCCCACGGTCATGGTGACTCAGGACAAGTCACAAGATTGTGTTGGGGGACTATTGGAACGGGGTCCCCTAAAGCTACGAATTTTGTAAAATTTTGTATATTTTTGGTATTAATTAGTCTAGCGCAGGGGTTTTGGGGTGTGTCAAAGCCCCGAATACATTGTAATGGGTCAAGGGTAGACCTAGAGTCCGCAAACCATGGTTTGGGGACCACAGGAAAGTGTATGCTAAGTCGTTATAAATAGATGAACAATTTTGAGTCTTTAGGTAGGTAAGAATAAGGTATGATGCTAAGTGCGAATTGTTAGATCTGTGTTGGGTTGTTTGGGTAAGGACTCCTGCTGGCTGTGTGCACGGATATCCTCAGTCCTGCTGTGTGCGGACCCTACTGGATGTGTGCGCAGGCAGTATTTGGATTGTAACTGAGTTTTGGATGCTAATATATGCAGATATAGCTAAAGTATCTCTGTGTTATCTGAAATGATGTGTTATTATTGATGCAAACCTTTGTGATTTGTTGGAGCTACTAATACAGTTGTGTTATCTGTTTATGCTGCGAATCTATTTGTGTTATGGTATGAAGTGTAGTTGTAATCTGTTATTGATGCGTTTATGTATTGATAACTGATACACTCGTAGATGCGAAGGTAATAACTAGACCTGTGCATGATAATAGCTTTGTTATATTTAGTTACAGATTATATTATTAACAAACCTGCGAATAGACATGTTCTGTGCAAACCTGATAGGTGGCGAACTCGGATCTACTTGACTTACCTACTCTCTCTCAAGGTGCAGAAACCTGGTTCTAACACCCTCCCATACTGCTTCGGGTGAGACTTTGGCCAGCACAAGCAGGTCACTGCCGAAAGGGCCAATAGTATAGGGGTTTGTTGGCAAATCTTAAACCTCCGAACCTAGGTCAGGACTCCTTAAGCCAACAGAACCCATTCTATAGTAGTTGAATACTTTTGGCCCCATATAAGTGTTTTCCCATCAGTTTTTTTGATATGAAATTGATCTTCAAAGCTAATGTCATTAAGTTGTTCAATTAATTTATCCTCACCATCCGATCCCAGAATAAACCTTCACATCTCAATATTTTCTTCCAACAAGTGAAAAATAGGATCTGGAATGTATTATTTCCTAATACATTCAATTAATGATAGAAGACTCCCAACATTCTTCCTACTCAATGTTACTGAAAAATGACTTAACATCTTGTCAATATGGTCATAAGTGTACCCAACAAGAAGGAAACCGACCTCTACCTTTTGAAAAAATCTCAATTCAACGAGCATGTTTAGATATCCAAAAACAATTTGATTTTTGTTTTCATGACAAGTGTTTTCTAATCACAAATAAAAAACTTCAAGAAGATTACCAGACCAATGAGAAAGTACACCATAAATTATGGTTATGGTCATATTTGTGTTTGGTCAATTTAGTGTGTCCTAAATTGCTAACATAAATTATCAACCAGGGATTCGTAAGCTGACGAAGTGTGGCGCACTATATGTGCAAGATAACCTATCTCTTACTTTTTGTTGTTTTTGGATTTTTATGAAATTCTAAAAGACAAGTATGGTTATGGATATTCAAGGAATGATGTCCTTTATAATGATTTACCAACTTGAAACTGAAAAAGGAATTTGAAACATACAATGACAAAACTTGAAAGGAAATGAAAATGTGCTACTGAAATGAAAAATGTGCTACTAATCTAATAAATCAAAACAGTGAACTAGTGAGCATGAAACCAAACTATTCTTGCTGCTGTCTAAACACAAAAGAAACTATGCTGAAAGAAATCCAAAAGTTGCAATAAAGTAAATCTAAATCAAATTACATCAACTTGTATTCTGATCCCTCATCATTAGTCCAACTATGATTTTCGGAAGTAACCATAAACAACTTGAGTAACTAATATCTAACTTGCAGAAAGTAAACTAATATCAAACCATACATTCATAATTCAATCCCTCACCATCAGTCCAGCTGTGGCTTTCGGAGGTAACCGAAGATGTCATGCACAATTTAATATTTCTAACTTGCAGAAAGGAAACTAATATCAAACTACACATCCATAATTCAATCCCTCACCATCAGTCCAGCTGTGGCTTTCGGAGGCAACTGAAAATGTTATGAGCAATTTAATATATCTAACTTGCAGAAAGGAAACTAATATCAAACTACACATCCATAATTCAATCCCTCACCATCAGTCCAGCTGTGGCTTTCGGAGGCAACTGAAGATGTTATGAGCAGTTTAATATATCTAAATTTGCATAAAGGAAACTAATATCAAACTACACATTTCATAATACAATCCCTCACCATCAGTCCAGCTGTGGCTTTCGGAGGTAACTGAAAATGACATGAGCAATTTAATATATCTAAATCTAACTACTGAAGCAAATGTGCAAGACTGAAATAAACAAAGCAATACCGGAATTAAACAAAAACTAAGAAAAATAAATTAACAGCAGAACAATATTGATTCCATGTCATTAGTCAAAAGATATGCAAATGCCCGGGCTGCCATGAAAAATTATGTTAAAAGCTATGATTTTAAAAAGAAATCTAAGTAAGGAAATATGACAAAAACAGAATTGAAAGCAACTTATCTAGAAAACATGTAAAAGCCTCCTTGGATAGCAGGGGCCCTCTGCTACCAATTTGGTGTAGTCCTTAGCTCCTTAAAATTGTAATCAAAACACCATCAAAGAACTGAATTTCTCTATTAAAAAGAACTCACAAATCTACATCCCATTCCATCTTGAACTTAGTTACAAATCTACTTCTTCATTACTTTCTCATTACTTCTTCATTACTTTCTCATTACCTATGATAGGAGAAAGCTTCTCCTATTTATACAAAATATGAGGAGACATCTCATTAATGAGAGTCCATGAATCTCTCCCTCCATCTCTAGAGTTACAATCAAAATAGGAAATGATAAGACACATGTCTTTCTAGAGTTTTAACACAACTTGAGGAATGAGACACATATCCTCTTAGAGTTTCAATACAACAAGGAAGTGAGACACATATCCTCTTGATCCCATAATCTTCTCCAACCAAATTCGAATTTGGCCTTAGAGGCCACATAAGGGTCTTCTAGAAGTCTCCTTTTGACATACACATGTCACAAAACTCATAACACATATATAGATATATGAAACTATGTTAATTCTCTAGTTTCTAATCATAAATTCACTTAAAATACATAAAATAAATAACTTTGGAAAACAAGGATCCTAACCCATATATTTATGAAAATGGTTACTTGATGTAGGGTTTTAGGTCAAATGGCTATGAAATAAGAGCTAAATGGTTATGACATAATGGAAATATGTATGAATATGGAGAACATTTTTGAGACTCAACATACCCCCCAACTGAAGTTGTTGCATGTCCCCATGCAACCATTGCAATGATTCATTTGTCCATGAGTTGATCTTTTATGAGTTTTGACTCATATAGATTCATTCCAAACTTTGCTTCTTGATTTTTTCTTTTTGGCAAAGTATAATACATTTGATTGCAACATTCTTTTTTTTCAATGGTTGGTTCTTGTGTAACAACCATTTTTTTTTTTTTTTTTGAAGCATTGGTTCTTGTGTAACAATGCTTTATTTTCTTTGTTGCATCAAAGTTCATGAAAACATTTAGAATCAATTACTTCATCAATGAATTGATCATTTGCAAGGCATATAATCTTTGGATCATGTTGCAAAAATAGTTGGTTGGGAAGTATATGTGGGTGGAAATGAAATGAAAATGTGTGATAGTGTATGACATGTGGATATGAAATGATGTCCCTTCCCCCCAACTAAAGATATGACAATGTGGAAAAGGGAGTGAGGAATTTTTCCAAAGTTACAATTTTAACATTCTAATGAATTACATGACTAAAAATTAGAAAACAACATACCTTCACTTACCTTAAATGTGGATGAGTTGTGTATGTGTGGTGGCTGAAAAATTCTGATCATATTCTTCTTCAAGTGGCTGAACAAGAGGAGTCATGGATAAAGAGATGAGATGACTTTTTATTGCTTCTACTAAAACTTGCTGAATCTGCTCCAAAATGCTGAAAATAATAGTCTTCATGTCTTCATTGGCATAATTCCTACTATGTGAAAAGATGTTCTGATGTCGAACATAGTAGGAAATTGTTGACTTAGTGGCCATTAATGGATGCCACTAGTCAACACGAGAACTCTCACCATTGATGACAATGAGAGTCAAGATGCCTAAACACATCTTGCTAAGTACGAATGATTTTGCCGATGTCGAGTCACCTAGAAGCTCTGACGAACAAGTGACATTATTGTATTCCCATTGTTTGTCAGCATGAGAACTTGCCATTAAGGCATGCAAGCCTCAAGGTGTTTTTACAAAGAACTTAGACTCAAAGGACTATGGACTCAATAATTTGCATTGAAGCAGGGCTTATTTGCGGAATGAAAATGACATGAAATGGAAAATGAAAATGGAAGATGAAAATGGAAATGGACAATAAGCATGTGAATGAGAAATGACAATGGGCAATAAGCATGTGAATGAGCCTCTTGCTTTTATTTGTGGTTATGAATGGACAAAAATAAATGGAAAGTGGATATGAATGTAAATGGAAAATATGAAGTGAAATGAGGTGAATGGTTTATTATGAGGTATGGATGTGATGGAGACAATAGTATCTGAAAGTTTTTCAAGTGTTTGGATCTGATTTTTCATCAGCATATTTCCTCCTCTTTGTTGCTGATCATCCTCTTATGAAACAAGTTGGCCTCTTAAAGAGACACCATTCTCTTGTAGTCATTTGTCCTTCCTCCTAGAACCTGCAAAAAAACTAATACTTCTTCTACAATGGAATGTAAGATTATCAAAGGGAGAGAGGTGATCAATCTCTCTAGTTATGATATTTACACACAAAACTAAGAATTTGTATTAATGAAACAAGTTCTCAAAGGAAAAATCAAAAGAATTTATACATGTTTTGGAATTAGTGCCTCAAGTTGAATGTAGCTTCTTTTCAGCAATTTGTTTCATTATTTTCCATTTCAAACTCTAATGATGGATTTCTCATTGTATAGATCTTGTTGAGACCTTTCCAACGATACTTGGATCATCAAAATCTGATTTTGTATGAGAAAGTTATGTTGATTTGAACAATGAGGTTTTTCAGCTGCGGAATTGGAGAACAGCTGCGGAATTGGACTTCAGCTGCGGAATTGGAGAACAGCTGCGGAATTGGACTTTAGCTGCGGAATGTCGACGGTTTCTGTAGCTAAAAATCTTGAATAAAAAATTAGTCATTCATCATTCATCATCAGTTCAAATTTAATCAATACCTTCAGAAAAACGAGCAAATTAACTTATTCATTTCATTGATTCAATTTTTTTTTTTTTTTTTTTTTTATTTTATTTTTTTAACAACAAAAGAGAAATGCAATTTTTTTTAAAATTTCAACAAATGATGCTAAATAAAGCAAACTCAGATACATTGACCAATCGTGACCTTGCAATGACCATAGAATGGTAAGTGAATATCACATAAGATGAAAAATAATATATTGGTAAGCATTGAAGAACATAAAAGGCATGATTGCTATTTCAAAATATAATCTTTCATCTCTTCAAAATTTATTTTTGTATCTGTTTGATCCTTGAGGACTATCACAATCAGTGACCATTCAGGACCACCCCCCTCAGTTGGAATTCCAATTGCAGCAGTTGCCATTACAGACACGTTCAATCTCAATTGAGCTTACCTTTATGCTATTAAGGTTCATTGTGCCATCTGCACGACCATGTGCTTGATAATATCCTCCTGTAGTTTGCTCAATTCATCCCCATGCCCTCTTAATGTCTTTCCATAGTGATGTGGCATCCCTTTGAAATAAACATCATAATGGTTGGTGTTTAATAATGTCATTGAAGCACCAAAAATAGCTGGGCAGATGATAAAGGAGATGTGAAATCCAACATTCAGAAAACGAAATTGAATTAAATTCAAAAATGAGTGGAATGTGCATTGAATGCCATGATAAGAGTTTGATTTTGATTAGAATTCCTCTTCCTAGAAATCAGGAAACCGAATTATCAAAGCAGAGTGCCGTTTTCAAATTCTTCACTCAGAAAAAATCGTTTTTCCTCACGCGGCAGACAAAAATGGCCTTCAAAGAACCGAGCATTTCTCCCAGACCGCCACGAATTTCTTAAAACGGTTTCTGGGTTATCTAATTGACCACGTTAGTGAAAAAACCCATGTCGTGGATTTTCAAAATTCATCCTAGTTTGATCAGAAAACGTGTTTAAAAATGACGTGTTAATAAAAGTTGCGTTTTCTGAGTTCTGCCTCAGCAAAAAAAAATCGTTTTCTTCAGAACGTGGTTCAAAATTGCGTTTTTCTGAGAATGAAATACAACTTCTGGTTTGCTGATTTCCATATGTAAAGAGTGTTGTTATCCTGAGCATTCTTCAGTTCAGTCAAAGCACATTTTTTTTTTTTTTCTGTTTGAAAATTTTGTTAATTTCATTGCCTTGTTCTCTTACATGCCATTTTATGAATCTGAAGGAGCGTTTGATGATGGCAGGCGGCATTGGCAAGGCTGACAGGCCTGGTATAATAAAAGGAATTGGCATTTGGAAACTTGACAGGTTTGAATGGCAAGAGATTGCATGAAGGCCTCACAAATTCTTTCAAGGATTTGGGGAATTTGATGATGTTTTCAGCTTGAATCCTACAGGTCGATAATGCTGTCATAAGCTCTGAAACACAGCAACCTAGCAGCCTTGCAACATCTCTAACTCCATCATTTTCAACTTCTACATGATTTTCATTATCAAAAGCAAAGAAAATCTGATGTTTCCGAGTCATAATACAGCTGCAAGCATCGTAAATGGTTGAATTTTTATGTTTTCTGTTGAGAGTAATTCATTTTTTTCAAAATGCCATGGCCATTTCATTTTTGTTTATTGATTTGTTTTTCAATTTTTTTTTTTTTTTTTAGTTTGTTTTTGTTAATAAAATTATATGTTATATTTTTAAAAATTAAAAATACACATATATATTTTACTAAGCAAAATGATTTTTTTTTTTTTTTTTTTTAAATTTATTTGTTTGGTTAATAAAATTACATGTTATATATTTTTTTTTAAATTAAAAATACACATGTATATTTTACTAAACAAAATGAATTTTTTTTTTTTTTTTTTTTTTTTAATAAAATTACACATGTTGTATTTTGAAAAATTAAAAATATACATATGTAATTTACTAAACAAAACAATTTATTGAATTTTTTTTAAAAAATGATTTGTTATTAAAATTATATATATTTTTTCAAAGATAAAAATATACATATATATCTTAGTAACAAAACAATTTAATTTTTTTATTATTTTATTTTTTATTTTCATTTTATTTTTAATTGATCTGTTTAATAAAATTATGTATGTGATATTTTCAAAAAAAAATTTAAAAATACACATATATATTCATTAAACAAAACAATTTATTGAAATCAAAGTTTTTCATGAAAACAATTTTTTTTTTTAAATTGTTGAATCAATTGAAATGATGAAGTTTTATTTTGTCTCCTTTTTTTTTTTTCTTTTTCACATAAAAATTCTTTTTCTGATCCTCCAGATCACACAAAGTGCAAGAGGAGAGCATACTCATGAATTATTAATTTTTTTTTTTACATAACAATTCTTTTTCTGATCCTCCAGATCACACAAAGTGCAGGAGGAGAGCATACTCAAGAATTATTAATTTTTTTTTAGTTGTAAGAAATAAGGCTACCTAGTTACACTTCCCCGGCAACGGCGCCAAAATGTTTGGTCAATTTAGTGTGTCCTAAATTGCTAACATAAATTATCAACCAGGGATTCGTAAGCTGACGAAGTGTGGCGCACTATATGTGCAAGATCACCTATCTCTTACTTTTTGTCGTTTTTGGATTTTATGAAATTCTAAAAGACAAGTATGGTTATGGATATTCAAGGCAATGATGTCCTTTATAATGATTTACCAACTTGAAACTGAAAAAGGAATTTGAAACATACAATGACAAAACTTGAAAGGAAATGAAAATGTGCTACTAAAATGAAAAAGGTGCGGCTAATCTAATAAATCAAAACGGTGAACTAGTGAGCATGAAACCAAACTATTCTTGCTGTTGTCTAAACACAAAAGAAACTATGCTGAAAGAAATTGAAAAGTTGCAATAAAGTAAATCTAAATCAAATTACATCAACTTGTCTTCTGATCCCTCATCATTAGTCCAGCTATGATTTTCGGAAGTAACCATAAACAACTTGAGTAACTGATATCTAACTTGCGGAAAGTAAACTAATATCAAACCACACATTCATAATTCAATCCCTCACCATCAGTCCAGCTGTGGCTTTCGGAGGTAACTGAAGATGTCATGCACAATTTAATATTTCTAACTTGCAGAAAGGAAACTAATATCAAACTACACACTCATACTTCAATCCCTCACCATCGGTCCAGCTGTGGCTTTCGGAGGTAACTGAAAATGACATGAGCAATTTAATATATCTAACTTGCAGAAAGTAAACTAATATCAAACTACACATTCATACTTCAATCCCTCACCATCAGTCCAGCTGTGGCTTTCGGAGGTAACTGAAAATGTCATGAGCAATTTAATATATCTAACTTGCAGAAAGTAAAATAATATCAAACTACACATTCATACTTCAATCCCTCACCATCAGTCCAGCTGTGGCTTTCGGAGGTAACTGAAAATGTCATGAGCAATTTAATATATCTAAATCTAACTACTGAAGCAAATGTGCAAGACTAAAATAAACAAAGCAATACCGAAATTAAACAAAAACTAAGAAAAAATAAATTAACAGCAGAACAATATTGATTCCATGTCATTAGTCAAAAGATATGCAAATGCCCGGGCTGCCATGAAAAATTATGCTAAAAGCTATGATTTCAGAAAGCAATCTAAGTAAGAAAATATGACAAAACAGAATTGAAAGCAACTTATCTAGAAAACATGTAAAAGCCTCATTGGATAGCAGGGGCCCTCTGCTACCAATTTGGTGAAGTCCTTCAGCTCCTTAAAATTGTAATCAAAACACCATCAAAGAACTGAATTTCTCTATTAAAAAGAACTCACAAATCTACATCCCATTCCATCTTGAACTTAGTTACAAATCTACTTCTTCATTACTTTCTCATTACTTTCTCATTACCTATGATAGGAGAAAGCTTCTCCTATTTATACAAAATATGAGGAAACATCTCATTAATGGGAGTCCATGAATCTCTCCCTCCATCTCTAGAGTTACAATCAAAATAGGAAATGATAAGACACATGTCTTTCTAGAGTTTTAACACAACTTGAGGAATGAGACACATATGCTCTTAGAGTTTCAATACAAAAAGGAAGTGAGACACATATCCTCTTGATCCCATAATCTTCTCCAACCAAATTCGAATTTGGCCTTAGAGTGCCACATAAGGGTCTTCTAGAAGTCTCCTTTTGACCTACACATGTCACAAAACTCTTAACACATATATAGATATATGAAACTATGTTAATTTTCTAGTTTCTAATCATAAATTCACTTAAAATACATAAAATAAATAACTTTGGAAAACAAGGATTCTAACCCATATATTTATGAAAATGGTTACTTGATGTAGGGTTTTAGGTCAAATGGCTATGAAATAAGAGCTAAATGGTTATGACATAATGGAAATATGTATGAATATGGAGAACATTTTTGAGACTCAACAATTTGCATCATTATGAATATTTGGAGTTGTTAGGTAAACCCTTGGCCACCTTTTCTCATTAAAGAATTATGAATGACCAAGTGAAATTGATTAAAATTTCCCTCCTATAATTTTTTTGGTGTGCGAACAAAATGTGGTAGAAGTGTTTTTTTCTGGTCCATACCATCAATTATCAAACCCAAATATTTATTTGGATTATCATAACACGTCTTTCGATGCCTATACAATTTTTTATTTTCACTTGTTTGTTGATTGTGATGCTCTTGAAGTGCTTTGACAATGGAATCTGCACATAACACAAAATAAACCTATTAATAAATACATTTTCATAGTTGATAACTATTCAATTTTTAAAAATAATGCTATGAATGCATACCTCTTTTTTCCCCTTGGAATTTATCCCTTTTTTATTTAAGAGAAGCACATGTATTCCAAACCCCCATCCTTGTCTTCTTACGAATACAGACATTGTTGAACTCTTTCCTCCATATCTTTGTAAAATATGAATATACAATAAAATTACCATCTTCTTCAACACCTTTTTCATATTCTTTGTATAAGTTGTAGATTTTTCATCTTGAGAAATTATCTCGAGTATGTATTGTGTATTTATTTAGCATGCACTCTATATGCTTTGAAAATAAGTCTTGCATCCGCGACATTGTAGTATTTTCTAATGGCCCAATCTCTTGTCTATAACATACTTTTGAATAAAATGTGAGATATTTTTCCAATCTTGCTTGGATTATTGATAGACGAATATTACTAGTTGAATGAAACATTTTGAAATTATTCCTACCAAGCAATAAATTCCCAATATGATAATCATAACCTGCCATTGTAGATTGCATGCACCCTACTAAATATGAATTTTGCATGCTTTTATTCATTGAAAATTATTTGTTCCTTTTCTCCAATGTAAACTTGAAATTTATATGTTTCAAGTAATCCTTTTGAAAACATTCACTTGAAATAAGATCATTGATATAACTTTTTCTCGTAAGATATTCTCTCTTGGCCCTTGTGTAATTGGGATATCTTGGATTGATATGAAAAGGTCTACTCCTACTCCTAGATACAATATTTTCTTGCAACGTCTCCATCATTTCATTATCCTCTCTATAAACATTTTCATCATCATTAGGAGAAATATTATCCTCACTGTGATCATTTTAAAAATAGATAGGAAATTCATCACTATCATTGCTTGGAAAATATTCATTAGCATCCTGACTTGCAAGAAATTCTTCCCCATATCAATCCATGCTTTTTAAATCCTCGCTTGGAGGAAATTTGTCATCAACATGAGCGCCTTTGAAATCCCGACTAAAATTAAATGCATTTTCCATATTTGTGCCTCTAAAATTATCATTTGAAAGAAATTATTCATCCTCCCCTTCGTCAGTGGTGCTCTCATAATCCTTAGGTTAGGACTGAGTGGAAAAATTGACTCTCTATTTACTGGAAATTCTTTATCCTCCCCTTTGTCAATGGTGCCCTCATAATCCTTAGGATTAGGACTAAGTAGAAAAATTGACTCCATTTATAGGAAATTCTTCATCCCGCCCTTCGTCATTGACGCTCTCATAATTTTTAAGATTAGGACTAAGTGGAAAATTAGACTCTCTATTTATAGTGAAATAATTCATGTTATATTCATCAATATGAATAGAGTTGTTACGTGAGAAACATGTTGATGTTGCAGAAAGAGAAATTTCACTATCATACGAATCCATGACTTTTCATAGAAGATGTTGAATGATATAAATTCACTCACTCCCAATGATAATTTATAGCTAAGAGAGTGAAAATTTCCCTCCAAAGTTTCCCCCCAAAAATTTTCGCCAAAAAAATTCCCTCAAAAAAATTCGTTTGAAATATTTCCCTCCAAAATTTCCCTCTAAAATTTATTTGAAAACATTATACTAAAATTTTGTCTCGAAAATTTTGACGCTACTTTCTATTCAAATTTTCCACACAATTTTTCCTTTAGTGCATTCCTTCGAAAATAAAATAAATCTTTTACTTAAATTGTTTGTTGACACCTAATCTTTGGGATTAGGTAAATTGATGTAAATAGTAAAAATAAAAGGGAGTTGGAAGACGAAGAGACATTGGGAGATGAAACCCAATAGTATCCCTCTCTATGTATATATTCATGTTTTATCTTAATGAAATTCAATTCAATTCGTGAAGTTACTCCTAACCTCTGACATGATAGTAGAGCCAACCCTTTTTTAGTTTCCTCCTACTCATGTAACTCCTATTTTCCTACCATTATTCTCTGCCACGTTCTCCCTCTGCCTTGAGTGCATTAAACATTGTGTTAACCTATAGATGGTGCGATGAGTGTGGAGAAGTCATGTCTGTGTTTGGTGTGGTGGTTTGAATACTGTGTTGGGGGGTGATAAAACCATAATCCAACATTTTCCATGTAATTTGGTATGTGTAAGGATTGATTTTCAAAGGCTGTAATCTAACTTGCATGTGTTTTCTATTGTGGATATCTTGTAATGGATGTGTTTTTGAGTTAATTTCTGGTGGGATGCATTGATCTCTATCGTGGTTTGTTTATTAAACAAGGATAGATATGTTGATTGCACATCTGAAGTCTGGTGCCTCAAAATTTGCTATACATTAATGGTAGATTATGTGAACCCTTGAAAGTCGTATGGTAACTATGTTTGTCGTATGGTAACTATGTTTGGTATTTCTCTTATGCGTTGATGACTTTAATGACTTTCGACATCCATATATATAACTTCATTAGATATACATACCTGTATGATTCATGTGTGCGTTGAATTTTGTGAGAACTGTCATGGTATCTCCACAACTGCATATTGCATAGACCCTTGGTATCCTCCGATTTGTATACGGTGAAGCATTGTATGTATGTTGTTGGTGTTGAAGCATTTAAAAAAAAAAACGCTTTGATTTTATATGGTTCTCCATGCCATTTTTTATTGATTTGAAGTATGCAAAGTCAAATATATGATTGGATCGTGCATGTGTGTTGGGTGTATGAATAATATGATGGATTAAATATATGGTATGAAATGGTATATAATGGACTAAAAAAAAAAGGAAATACCATAACGTATATATGTGATGCTTTTACATATGCCATAAAGTCATTTGAATTAGTTGAGCTCTTAATGGATGTTGGGCATGTGTTATATTCTTTCCACGACTAGCCCCACGCGTTGTACGTTGCGCTGGGCGCAGCAGGGGGGTCATAGGGGAGGAAGCAACCCCCACTGTTGGGGTCCGGGGCAGCGCCCCAGCGAATTTTTTTTTGGTGTGCGACCCACTCATAGGTGGACCCACCGATGTTTTGTGCATGATTTTGCACATGGTTTTGGGGTATGATGGTTTTCGGCCCCTGGTATTTTGTAGATCCGGTCAAGGGAACTACAATTATGTTCTAATCCAGGGTTAATGGATTGGAGTTTATGTATGCTTCGGCATGTATATATATGTGTTGTAACACTAAAAGGAATATAATGAAAAATCAAGCTGGTCGTCCCAATTTGGGATCCAGGGGAAAATCTCTGTGTTTAGCTATTTTATGTTTTATGCTCTCACTATTGTTTATTTTATGTTATAAGATTTGTGTGTAGATAATTTATGTTCAGGGTTAAAACCTACATTTGGAATCAGAGTTGTTTCGGCTTCAAGGGGATGCCTTTGTTGCTGAGGGTTTTTTGCTTGGGCCTGAGGTAGACCCTGTTCAGTGGGAGATCTGCGGGATCGATTCTTGCGGTGAAAGAAGATGGCGAGCGGCGGAAAGATAAAGATTGAGAAATTTAATGGTCAGATTTTTGAGTTATGGAAGCTCAAGATGGAGGATCTACTGGTGGATAAAGATCATTGGATCACGGTAGATCCAGGTACTAAACCAACGACAATGTCAGATGAAGACTGGAAGAAACTGGATCGGAAGGCTAAGAGCACAATATGGTTGTGTGTCTCAGATTCAATATTGTTGAATGTATCTGGGGAAGCTACGGCGAAGAATTTGTGGGAAAAACTTGGGACTTTGTACTAATCTAAGTCTCTAGTGAATAAGCTGTTCCTGCGGAAAAAGCTGTATAACCTGAGGATGAAGGATGGAGACTCAATGACAGAGCATCTAAACGCCTTTAATACTATGGTAAGTCAGTTATCATCTGTTGATATTAAAATCTCATATGAAGATAAGTGCATCAGTTTGTTGTGTTCTCTACCAGACTCGTGGGATAGTCTGGTTATTGCAATAGGTAGCAATACAACTACCTTGAATTTTGATGACATTGTCTCAGCCTTGCTATCGGAGGAAATGAGATAGAGAAATATGGAGGGCCAGAATGGAGATGCCTTATCTGTATGAGGAAGGTCCCAAAACAGAAACGAGAATAAGGTTTCAAGTGGGAGATCCAAATCTAGAGGGAGATATAAATCTCCTGAAAGTTTGTAAAGGTATGCTGGAAATGCGAAAAGGAAGGGCACTACAGAAAGGAGTGTAGATCTAAAGCTCCTGAGAAAGGAAAGGCATCTGATGATGCTCCTTCTGCAGAGGCAAAAACCGCCTCGGATGAAGGTGGGGATGTGTATTTGACTTCTTCTTCAAATACACATGTAGATCATGAGTCATGGTTGATTGACTCAGGTGCATCCTTTCACTTCACTCCCCATAGGGAGTGGTTCTGCGAGTATGAGAAATATGATGGTGATGTCTTCCTAGGGGATGATAGGAAGGAAAAAATCATTGGACGTGGAAAGGTCAAGCTGAAGCTGCAAGGTGGAAAGATTAGAACACTTCCTGGTGTTCTGCACATTCTTGAATTAGCCAGAAATCTAATTTCTATAAGAAATATGGATGATGCAGGTGTAAAAATAGTGTTCGAGAAAGATGCTTGCAAGATGGTTCGGGGAGCACTGGTATTAATGCGGGGAGTTCGGACTGGAAATCTGTACAAGCTACAAGGTAGCACTATTATTGATGGGTGTAATAGTTATGTGGTTCCTGAAAGTGGAGCGAAAAGCCTAGCTGTCTCTGGAGAAAAGACCATGCTATGGCATCAAAGGCTTGGACATATTGGAGAGAAGGGCCTTCGGATACTACATAGAAATGGTATGGTAGAAGGTATGTCTAATTTCTCTTTGGATTTCGATTTCTGTGAACATTGTGTATATGGGAAGCAGAATCGGGTGAGTTTTCCTTCTGGTGCTAAGAGGGCGAACAAGATATTATAACTTGTGCACAGTGATGTGTTTGGACCTGTGTCAGTTCCATCACTGGGAAAGTCTGTGTACTATGTTTCATTCATATATGACTTCTCAAGGAATACATGGATATATTTCTTGAGGAAGAAATCTGAAGCTTTTGACAGATTTAAAGAATTTAAGGCTCTGGTGGAAAACCAGACAGAGAAGAAGATAAAGGCGCTAAGGACAGATAATGGTGGGGAGTTCTGCAAGAAGGAATTTGAAGAGTTCTGTAAGAAGTGTGGTATAGCACGGCAGAAGACTACTCCATACACACCTCAGCAAAATGGAGTCGCAGAAAGAATGAACAAAACATTGATGGAAAAGGCAAGAAGCATGCTTAGTGGTACCGGGTTAGGACAAGAATTTTGGGCAGAGGCAGTGGAGACTGCATGTTACTTAGTTAATAGATCACCTTCATCAACGTTGGAGGATAAGACTCCACATGAGGTATGGACTGGTAAGAAACCCTCTCTTTCACATCTAAGGGTATTTGGATGTGATGCATATGTACATGTTCCAAAGGAGAAAGGACCAAGTTGGATAATAAATCTGAAAGGTGCATCTTTATTGGGTATAAGAATGGTTTAAAAGGTTACAAGCTTTGGAACCCGGAAACAAGGAAGGTTGTGTACAGCCGAGATGTGGTGTTTAGAGAGGTGAAAGATGTTGTTAAACATGAATTCCTACCAAAGGAACCTGAAAAGATAGAGTTTGAGCTAAAGGAGGATGAATCAGACTCTACAACAGAAGAAGACTCAGAAGATGAAGAGCCACAAACTCCAGCTTTGAGAAGATCAGTTCGGGAAAGAAGGCAACCAGAAAGGTATAGTCCATCTGCTTTCTGTTCAGGTTTTGCCTTAACTATAACTGATGATGAACCCAGAACTGTCAGGGAGGCAGTAGATTCAGAGGATGGAAAACTCTGGAAGGAGGCCATGGTTGATGAAATGGCATCCTTGCACAAAAACGATGCATGGGATCTGGTGGAGTTGCCGACTGGAAGGAATCACATTGGGAGAAAATGGGTGTTTAATAAGAAGATGAATGTATAAGGCAAGGTGGAGAAATACAAAGCTCGGTTGGTAGCAAGAGTTATTCCCAAGTGCCAGGAATTGATTTTGGTGATATTTTTTCTCCTGTTGCCAAAGTTACTTCTATTAGATTAATTTTATCTGTTGCTGCTGCATTTGATTTTGAGATAGAACAGATGGATGTGAAGACAACATTTCTTCTCGGGGATCTAGAAGAGGAGATATACATGAAGAAACCCGAAGGCTTTATGGTGAAGGATAAGAAAGAATTTGTATGGAGGTTGAAGAAGTCTCTGTATGGGTTAAAACAGTCACTAAGGGTGTGGTATCATAAATTTGATACCTATATACGGGGACTTGGCTTCACCAGAAGCAAGGAGGATCACTTTGTTTATTTTAAATTAATTGGTGACCATGTTATTTATTTGGTCTTGTATGTGGATGATATGTTGTTGATTGGAAATGACAAAGAAATTATCCAAGATTTAAAGACCCAACTGTTCTCCAAATTCGACATGAAGGATCTTGGTGCTGCAAACTATATTTTGGGCATGGAAATTAAGAGAGATCGAGCAAAGAGGAAGCTCTGGTTAAACCAGAGAAAGTATGTCGAGACTATATTGCAGAGGTTCAATATGCAGGATAGTAAACCGGTGAAAGTTCCTATTCCTATAGGTGTAAAGCTATTTGTTGAACAGTGTCCCAAGACACAAGAATAAGAGGAGGATATGTCCCGTGTTCCATATGCAAGTGCAGTGGGTAGCCTGATGTATGCAATGGTCTGTACTAGACCAGACATTGCACATGCAGTGGGAGTATTGAGCGGGTTTATGTCAAACCCAGGGAAGGAGCATTGGACAGCAGTGAAGCGGGTTTTCAGATATTTACGTGGCACTAGTGATTATGGCTTGTGCTACCAGGGAAGACCAGGATTGGAAATAATGTTGGAAATTCGTGGTTTTGTTGATGCAGACTGGGCTGGAGATCTGGACCAAAGAATATCTACAAGTGGGTATGTGTTTAGCCTATTTGGAGGCGCAGTGAGTTGGATGAGTAAAAGACAGTCTGTAGTGGCTCTTTCAACTACAGAGGCAGAATACATAGCAGCCACTCATGCAAGCAAGGAAGCAGTTTGGTTGCAGAGATTGTGTTCAAGTATGGGGTTGATACAGCAAGCTATAAGGATAGACTGTGATAGCCAAAGTGCAATTTTCTTGGCTAAGAACCCTGCTTATCATTCAAAGACAAAGCACATTGATGTTCAATATCACTTTGTTAGAGATATGGTTGAGGCTAAAGGGTGTTGCTGGTAAAGGTGGACACTTTGAAGAATGTTGTAGATGCATTGACGAAGTCTGTGAGCACTCAGAAGTTCTCTTGGTGTAGAGAAACAATGGGTGTTGAAGAATTGGCCCAATGACTAAGCTCTACTGTGGCCCCCTGTGGAAAGAAAACAACAAGTGGGAGAATGTTGGGCATGTCTTATATTCTTTCCACAACTAGACCCACGCGCTGTACGTTGCGCTGGGCGCAGCAGGGGGGTCACAAGGGGGGAAGCAGCCCCCACTGTTGGGGTCCGGGGCAGCAGCCCGGCGAATTTTTTTTTGGTGTGCGGACCCACTCATAGGTGGACCCACCCATGTTTTGTGCATGATTTTGCACATGGTTTTGGGGTATGATGGTTTTCGACCCCTGGTATTTTGTAGATCCGGTCAAGGGAACTATGGTTATGTTCTAATCCAGGGTTAATGGATTGGGGTTTATGTATGCTTCGGCATGTATATATATGTGTTGTAACACTAAAAGGAATATAATGAAAAAGCAAGCTGGTCGTCCCGATTTGGGATCCAGGGGAAAATCTCTGTGTTTATCTATTTTATGTTTTATGCTCTCGCTATTGTTTATTTTATGTTATAAGATTCATGTGTAGATAATTTCTGTTCAGGGTTAAAACCTACAATGGACATATATTATATTATATAAAATTACCATATGGGGTATAGGAAAGCTATATGTTGGAGCCTATTTCTTTTAGTTGAATATTTTTTTAAGACATAACCAATCAATTTTATTACAAAGAGATCAATTTATTGTTCCAAGTATTATAATAATTTTGAGGCAAAATTAGAATACATAATGTATTCACTCATCTCAATTATAGGTGTAGTTTTCTCTGGAAAATAGAACTATCATGAGTGGTCTCGGAAGATAAAACACACTCTCATTTTCAATGAGTTGTGAAAAGGAGTTTGTGAAGGAGAAGGAGACTATGCATCGAAAAATCCTACGTCAGATAAGGGGATTGTCATTTGGGAAAACAAAAACAACAAGGCCTACGCCTTGATTGCAGCATTAGTAAATGAAGAGGTGAGTCGCCATATTTCTCCATTTTCAAATGTTTTTGAAGCCTTAAAGAAGTTGAAGGAAGTATATGACTCACACTCTGAACTTGAAGTTTTTCAATTGATGATCATGTTGTTCAATCTTGAATTGAAAAATGATGACCCTCTTGCCTTACCATTAGATGTAAGATCCATTATGCATGACATGAAATCCACTGGTGTTGAAATAGATATTCCTCTCATAGCTTATGTCAAGGCACTATATCCCAAATTACCTTGGACTCCCTTGAGAAGATTTTTGCTGAGAGAGAGAAGGATTTTGGGAAGAAGAAAACTCCTCAGTCTACTGAATAAGTTGTGTGCTTTGCACAAAAGGCAAAGAATCATGCACAATATTCTTCTGGAGGAATAGTTGGTCGAAGAGGAAGTGGAAGGAATAATTTTAGAGGTCAAGGGGGGGGGGGGGGGAGGGGAAGCGGGGGTAGACATTTCCAACGAGAAAGGTATGATCTTAATTTCATACCATGCAATAGAGATGGAAATTATGCATCCACATGTAATATGCCTTGGGACATAATTGAGTAGGAAATAAATGAAGGAAAAGGTAAAACAACTGACAAGGGGAAAGGTAAAGCACCTAAGCCCGCTCATTATGTTATGGAACATTGCAACCGTTTGGAGTAACTAAAGACTTATTCAATGCTTCACTTGCTTCACGGAAAGATGCTTAGTTGCATGGTTCAAGAGCAACTTTCCACGTGAATTTCAGGAGAGATTTCTTTGAATAATTCACTGATAATGTGGATGGAGCAGTATACTTTGCAGGTAAGTCAAAAATTAAGCCATCAAGGCTTGGCACCATCAGTCTCAAACTGCCTGGTCTTCCAGACTTTCTTCTACATGATGTCCTATACCTCTCATAGCTAAGGAGAAACTTGTTGTCTTTGGTTCACATCTGCCAGAAATGACACTCCATTCACATATTTGATGGCAAGGTTGAGGTCATAAATGCATCATATCACTCACTTGTCGTGACAGGGATAGAAGAAGAAAGACTTTCAAAGTTACAAGGAACCTCTACTAATGCACATAACTTCTCATACATTTCTCACTATGATGAATGTACATTTCCATCAAGTATTTTATGGCATGATAGATTTAGACACATGAACTATGACAAACTCTTTTTTTTGAAGAAAAATGGTGTTACCAGTTTGCCTACAATTCCTAGGAAACTTAAGCAAGGTGATTAGGTCATGTGCGAAGTTAGCACCTTGGTATTGTGGGCCTTTCGAGATCTTTGAGAGGATTGGACCAGTGGCCTATCGACTTGCACTACCTTCGACAATGAAATTCCAAGATGTTTTCCATGTTTTATTACCTAAGAAGTATGTTAAGGATGTTTATCATGTGATTGATTGTTTTGCATTGTAGGTGGTATCAAAAGGATAATTCCAATCAGAACCTCAGTGCATCTTGTAGGGAAAGAAGCTCATGCTCCAAAATAGAGTAATCAAGTAGGTTAAGGTGGAGTGGAAGCACTTGAGGCCCAATGAAGCTACATGGGAGATGGCTGATAAGATGCGAGCTATATATCCTTCATTGTTTGTCAGTTGAGGAAAACAAGTTTTGGTATATATACATATTTATGTATGATTATTATTGTAAATACCATAATTAGTTGGGTTATAAATATCCAATAAGCGGTATGGTTTTTATGTTGTCATGTTGGTTTTGTTTTTCAGCAAGTTTATCATTGTAAATACTAGATCGGGCTAAGATATACAGCTTCGTGGGAAGTATGTTTTAGTTTTCAATGGTTTTGCTAGTTGTAGGTGTCATTGAAAACTAAAGATGGTGTTCCTCTAAGGGGGAGGGTTTTTTAACAACCACGGGTTAAAAATCCATGTAATAAATTCTATAAAGGCAAAACAATAACTAAGTTCATGGGACATGTATTCCAAGATGAATGTTGGGCAAAAACATAGTGACGGGGATCACTTGTGATTAATTAATGGCTATGGAAATTAGCAAAGTCAATGGAAAAGGATTTGGAAAGGTATGAGGCATTATTTGACATTTGTTTATGAAAATAATGGAAATTAGGAGAAAAGGAAGGTGAAAGGTCACAAGTTGCATGTGAGGAGGAAATTGAAGGAAAATAATGGAAAATTGAAGAAAATAGAGGTCTCAAGGATAAACATGTTTTTTAGGATTAGTTCACAACCCTTTGTAAGTTTTAGCTTGGAGCTCTCTCTCATACTCTTGGACACTTAGAGTTTTCTTGGAGCACTCTAGAGGAGTGTGGTATACTTGGAATTTGGAGCAAGAAAGAAAAGGAAAAGAAGGAAAGTGCAAGAGGACAACGGGATCAACAACTACAACGAGTTTTTATTGCAGGTACCAAGTTGCATGTATGATTTCCTTTCTATTTTTAGCATGAATTTCAGATGCATGTGGTTTCTTGGTTATGATTTGTCATTGGCATATAAGATTTCCTAGATTGACATTGGTTTTGCCTAGCCTTGACATTTCCTGGGTAGCCATGGTGTTGTGGGTTTTATCTTTGTTTTTTGGTTGGTGCTCATGTTCCTTTGGTTGTGGGTTGACTTACTAGTTCCTGGAGCCTTGGTTGGACAAACGCTCTGGAAGCACTGTAAATTCTTGGGTTGAGTTACTAGTCCTGGAAGCCTTGCTTGGACAAACACTTTGAAGCCTATTTCTAGTTGAGGGTTGAGTTACTAGTCCTAGAATTCGGGTTGGAACAAATGCTCTGGAGCCCTGGGCATCTTGGATGGAGACCGATCTAGTGATGGTTAGTGATGCCTGACCGTGAGGTGGAATCAGTGGTTGGGGGTTGAGGTTTTTGAAATTGGAAACAAGAAATATTGAAAATGGCACCAAAAGGGATTCTAATTTAATTTTCCCTTAATTAAATTATAAGTAAATTGTAATTAACACATGTTTAATTAAATTTGGAAGTATTCTATTACAAGGACTTTAACAACAAACATTTTCATTAAATTTGGAATTATTGAGTGGATCTAGAATTTATAACTTTAACTAGATTAAGTTTGAAAAAAAGTTAGTTCACTATTTGAATGTATCTATTCACCATTTTTTGCAATAAAATTCTCATGATAAGCTATATAAAACAAATTTATATAAAATTGTAGAAGCAAATCTTTGATGTCTTAATCTTGGACTCCTTTCATTATTTCTTCTAATATTATTTATGGTTCCTTTAAAAAAGTTGACTAATATTAGTTGGTGACAAGAGTATTATGTGTATTAGTATTATTTACCAATTTAATTATAATTCGATATACTTAATATGGCGTTGATTGTGATGAGTTACTATTCTAATAGAAGGTTGGCTCAATCTTAAAGTCTCCATAAAATTTATTTAACCATAGAATTACACTAGTATGTTTATTACCATAACAATTTTAATTGCAGGTACTATTAGCAATTTTGTTTATTTTTTTAGTATCATATTTTATAATTATATAATTTAGGACGTTAATAGCATTTATAATCAACAAGACAAAATATTACATAAGACCCATATTATGTTTAAATTTATTCTTTTAAGAATCAAAACCAACACAAGAACTTCATTAACATTATTTATTTTGTAAACCAACATAGATCCATCTTATATCGAGATCTAGCAAGAGCCAATAGGGATCAATTCTAGATTTAAGATGGATCTAAGCTGCAAGTCTTACATTTCATAATGGATTTGTTGAATCCTTTAAGTAGGCTTCATCATAACAAATAACAAAAAAAATAAAATATCATGGGATATACAATACTATGGGCTTGTAAAGCACCATCGGTAAACCCACCAAACTTATGTTAACTAGTCTGACCAGAACATTTAATGGTGACCTTCATATATCCTTGTAAACAAACATTTGCAAGTGTAAATGTTTACGTGGGTTCTTTCCATACTAGGATGTAAAACGCCTCTCGAAAAAAATCACAATAATAACCTAAGATAAGATAAGATAAATCTTTTTAGTAATGTCAAACCAATTAGTGACAAATGAAGAGGTCAAACATGGAATTGCTTGGCACAAAAATATCAATACATAGTATGGGTGTGAAAGTAGCTATTAGTAGTAATCAATTAAATCATATTATTAGTATGTCTAACTTGAAAGCAAGATATTGTAGTTACGAATGATAAACTAGACTCATTGATGTCAGAAAAATTGTGCGCTAAAACTGTCCCCCCAAAGTTTCCCACAACCCAAAGGAGGAGTTCTTGATCAAACTATGAACTCAAATTTAGCATAAAACTCCTTCAACCTGCATGTACAACAACCCTTACTCTGTTGTGCCCTTGAGATACCTCGACATGTGCTTGGAAGCAACACAATGCCCTCTAGTCAGCTCAACCATAAATTGGTTGACTGCGAAGCAAATGTTTGGTCGTGTGTTCACCAAATACATCAATGACCCTATGAATTGCATGTAAAGAGTGGCATCCACTCACTCACGTCTAGTAGCATCCACCTTCCTCCAATTTGTGACTAGAGGCATGGTCATGGGCCTGCAATCCTGCATGTGGAATCTCTTAATAATCTATTGCGTATACCTTCTCTGTCCCAAGATTATCTCCCCATCACTATGTCATACTTCCAATCAAAGGAAATAGTGTATAAGCCCTATAGCCTTCATCTCAAACTCTTCTACAATATCTCTTGTAGTCATGGATGAGCTCCTCGTCTAATGTCAATATAAAATTATCAACATATAACACAAGAATGAGAGGTTGGCTCTCAACCAAAATATAGTACAGGTTAGAGTCAACTTCACTCTTGGGGAAGCCCAATCTGAGAAGGTAGTTGTCTATCTAGGCATACCATGCCCTCGATGCCCGCTTGAGCCCATAAAGAGCTCCCTTTAGCCTGCAAACATGCACATCTTTGTTGAAACTCTCAGATCCCTTAGGTTGCTCTACATAAATCACTTCCTCAACAACTCCATTAAGGAAGGATGTCTTAACGTCCATTTGGTGGATCTTCCACCCCATCTGCACCACAATTTCCAAAATATTCTTGATGGACAAATATCAGGCCACTGGTGCGAACGTCTCACCATAGGCTATCCCTTCGACCTGAGAGAAACCTTTGGCCACAAATCTAGCCTTACATTTATCTACACTCCCGTCAACTTTGTGCTTGATCTTGTATACCAAACATGATCCCACAATTGATTTTTCAAGCGGTCTTGGCACAATATCCCAGACCTGATTCAACATGATAAAGGGATACTCCTCCAATGATGGCATTTTTCCATGCATGTTCAGAAGTTGCCTCCTTATAGCAAGAAGGCTTTGAGTCTATCACCTTAGTCATAAGTTCCATGTACCCTATATATCTTTGTGGTTGTTTACTTTGTCTGAATGTGGAGTTGGGCACTCCAAATCTCTCTTGAGCCTCCCTAATCAACTAATCTTCCCACCAAGCTCATCCTCTCCCTGCATTGGGAATCACTAGTTGAGTGGGCCCCTCTAGCTCTACTTTCTCCTCTTGTTCCTATGTTTTCTCCTCATCTACATGCCAATCAGCTTGCCCAATAACTGGATGTGATGAAGTCTAAAGAGTTGGCTCAGCCTCCTGCTTGGGATCTTGCTCCTCCTCCTCCTTTTTCATACCCTATTCACACTCCAAGGACTTCCTAAGAGCCCTTGCTTCCTCAAACTTCACATAATGCCTAATCATTGTCTTCCTGAGTGTTGGAATATACACCCTGTATGAATTATATATCTCGTTGTAGCCCATGAAAATTCCCTTCTTTATTGTGGGCTCCATCTTCTTCCTATTATCTAAAGACACATGGCAGTAAACAAGGTTGCCAAAGATCCAGAAGTGACACACGTCAAGCTTCTTGCCTGTGAAAGCCTCTATAATGTGACACTGCTCAACACCTTTTGTGGGCTCCTATTCTGCAAATAGACTATAGTGTCGCATGCCTCTGCCCAAAGAAACATAGGTAGCCTCTGGTCATGCAACATAGCCCTAGTCGCTCCAACAATGATCTGGTTCTTGCACTCCACCACCTCATTATGTTGAGGGTTATGAGGTCCGATGATCTCTCTCTTGATACCCTCCTTGGCACACAAGTCTCTGAAGGCATTGGAGATGTACTGCCCACCATTGTCTGACCTTAGGGCCTTGATCCTACTACCAATCTAGTTTTCCACCAAGGCTTTGAACTCCACGAACTTCGAGAAGACTTCATCTTGTTGATTTTTCCAAATTTCCTTAATTGATAATTACTTCCAATGATTCTTAAATCAAATCATATTATACCACATTCATCATTAATTAATTATATAGGAAAATCATCAACAATAAAACAATAATGATAGTAGAGATGGCCAAACACAAGAGACACAAAATTTATCCTAGGACAAACCCAACAACCTTTTCTTAGAGAAATGTATCCAATTCAACAAGGAATACAATCTGAATTCAATAAATTCAAACTGACCAATAACCAAACTTGGGTCAACCCTAGTCAAATTTCCCTCAATTTGCCTCAGAAATTCAATTTGTTGTGCCTCAAAAATTTCGCTCTTCCTCAAAGAATCAAGCCAGCCTTAGATTTTTTTCATTCCTCAAATTCTTCCTTTTAGTGTTAGACAAGGTTGTGATTGATGTCAATATGGAATTATTGGATGGAAAATATTATTGTGATGTCATAACACCATGTATCCTTTCTCTTGATGAAGATGCCCTAGAAATCATGATGATGTCCTTACTCTTGATAAAGGAGTCCTTATTGATGCTCATAGTGAATCTTGATGAATATGCTCTCCTTGTGATTATCTAGCTCGTACTCTAACAAATTGATGCATGCTGCATATGGTTAATGACATATCACTACACAATCTTGATGACATGGTGACATTGATGGCACACATGATAACATATATGGTGATGACATGGACAATGAAGGAATTGGAGATCACTTGATGAGATATGATGATTAAATAACAAGTGGAGAGCTTACTTAATGCCCTAATGACCTCATTCTGCCCAAACACCTTATACATAAAAAATTCCAAACAATCATAAAGAAAATCATTTTTTGTCACCTTAGAGGCATCCTATCAAATTGGCTCCTTCACCATCTTAAAGAGGAATCTTTCCTCTTTCCAAAGAGCCCTCACTCAGCCCCTAACTCCAAATAGTTTAAGAGAAATTAATTTCTTAAGATAACATATCAAATTATTTTACCCTAGCCGACCTACACTCAGTCACACATGTCAGCCTCCCTCCATAAGACGCGTCCATTCACTTTAAAGCCAAAATTTGTATAAGTACAAAACTGCACTGTTCATTTTCAAAGATAAATCTGGTGATTAATTCAGAGAAAAACACAGAACTCGGATCTGAGGTAATAGAAGACAATTCAGGACATCGAAGATGGTTTGAAGGATTATTGTATGGGTTAAAAATCTGTGACAAGGAGCTATAACATCAGAAAAAAAATGCTCAGGCCTATTGCAGCCCAGAATTAGGGCTTGATTCTCTATTGCAGCCCAGAATTAGGGCTCAGATCCCTGTTGCAGCCCATAATTATGGCTCAGATCTATGTTGCAGTCCAGAATTAGGGCTTGAGCCTGTTGTTTACACCCTCGGACCTAGATAATCACTTGACATCTACTGTGGAGGAGTTGTAATTCAACTGTGGCTTGGATTTGATGGATTCTTGGAAAGGAACTTGAACCTTGGTCGAGTAAATTCAGAACTGTGGTGTTACATCTTGAGACTGTGATAATATTACAACCATAATTTGGAATCTTGAAGGGTATTTCTGTGGTAATACAATAGTGGAGCATTGATGAAACAATAAATTTTTGGAGCTTGTATCAAAGATAGCAGTTACACTTTGAAGAGTGTGAATATTTAATTGGTGAGCAGCTTCAGATCTGTGATCTAACACATTTGTTTGTGGCTTAGTGGTGGACAACCTTTCGTGTGGAAAGACTAGTTGAAGGATCTGGTACCTGCCTATGCACACATTGACTTGAACACGATATGACAATTTTCTAATATTTTTTGATAACGTCTGATGGAGTCACAAGGCTATAAGAATAACAATTATATACAGTCCGTCACCTAGAAAAAAGTGTGGAGGCATCATTCAGGCATGTGTAGTCAATGATGGAGACCCAAAATTTGAAGAAGATTGGACTGGAAAGCACTTAATATTTTTGGAGAAAATTGAAGCATTGCACAATGCAGAATTTGGAAATTCATTGAAGACACCTTGAGGCATCATTAAATATAGTTTGGAGTTGGTTTGACATATCACCAAGCATTATTGAAGACTCCTTTAATTTTGGAAGGCAGATTTATCGAGGACAGTGTTTTGTGGAGCTTATCTTTTTGGATCTGTTTGGCGGGCATCATATTTGGAGCAGTGTTTGAAAACCTTGTAGACCTATTTGAAGGATTTGTTAAGTATTGTTGAAATATCATTGATGACTTAATAAGTTTGGAGAATCCCTAGTATTTTTGAAGATCCCTTAAAGTATAGTGTGCAGGCCTTGTATGGTGATAGTGATGGATGATCTCATTGTTTCCCGAGACCTAGAGTGCCTACTAAGGCTTTGCACTAGGCTGCTAGGTTTTACGGTAACAGGAACCAACCCTCAGCCCAAAAAAAACCATATATGCATATCTCTCTAAACCACCAACCTGATGAAATGTGCTAGTCATTGACCCTCCAAATTTGCAAAGAGGGAAAATCTAGCAGTTAACAAGCCCTGAGCCTTACAAAATAAACATTACATTGTCTAACACTGTTTGGATCCATGAATCTGACCAATTCAAAATCAAAAAACAGTATAGTGATCCTGAAACAACACAAGATTATCTATCCAGCAACAGCAGCAACTCTACCTTCATATAGTCTTCCTATGCTTTCAATGGACAGTAGGGTAATTAATTGATCATTGTTTGCAAAATAAACATCACCAATTACACATTTTTAAGAAGATTTATAAAATACTTATTTTTTAAAGGTGTGTCCTTCAAACTCAAGAGAAACATTACAACAAGCCTGAAGGCTTGACAACAGCCCTAAAGAGGTTGGCCACCACAAGCAGCCCACTTGAATGGGAAAGACAACTCTGAACGCATGAACCAGTGGTCACAACCACATCCATTTGGCTAAGCTACCATGACAGGCAGGTACTATTGTTAAATTTGGAAACTAGGGAAAAACTCCACCTTTGACGTCTCATATGATGGAGATGATATTTTTATTGGATTCCTCTTTCCAAGAGGTGAAAAATCAACATAAATATTGTAAAATTTGGATAATTAAAAGTAAGTTTTTGAATTTATTCTTTCTCATGATCATCAAGGTTGGCCCTATCTCCATGTCGGCTCAATAGGTTCAAAAGACATGTCCCGTAGTCCTCTTCCTATTTGTATAAATAGGGGTGCCTCCACTCTCATTTGTACTCATCTTTCGAACAGCTCGTTGGAGAGAAAAGGTCTTTGTTTTTTCGTAGGAGAGGAAGGTCCATTTGTGCCACACTCTCAAGGAAGCTAGCTCATTGGGTTTTTGTTTAGGCCGCAGCAAGGTGAGGTGTTCTGCGCAGATGCATTAGGGCAGTTCTGGAGCCTATTTTAGAGGACCAAAGGCTGGGTTGCAGGCCAAGAAGCTGTGCTTAAGGATCGTGGAGAAGTGGGACTGTTTTGTTGTTCTGTGAGGGTTGATCGAAGACTAGGTGAGGCTATTGCAAAGGACTATTGGGTACCGTAGTGGCAGTTAGTTATAATCTATCTCTCCTCCAAAGGATAGACATCTTGACATGACAATATATAGTGTTTAATAATCCTCATATCTATCAAATTAATAGACTCTTAAAAGGTGGAAGACCTTACCATTACAACTTAAATATATATCCCAGTGCTGGTTGTAACAACATCTGATCTTTCTGATCTGAACAGTATTATCTATCTCCACTGTGGCAAGAAACAGAGGAAAGGTCATGAATGTCTTTGATATAACACCTCTATTTTTTTTTCATATAACAGTTGATGTTATACTTCCTCTGACTTGGGAATTCGAAATAAGACAATAAAATTTAGAAGATCATCTTTGTAAAAGATCGAGTAGTTTCATGCTTATAGCTGAAATCATCTGCAAGCTACTTTGAAAGTTAAATTACCATCTGACAGAAGGTCTCAGAGGGAGCTACAGTTTTGTAAATTTTTGTAGATGTTCTATGCTTGATGCAACTTTACTTTTTATCCCAATATTAGCCAACAATCACATAAACAACAAATTAAAATTCTTATAGAACATACTAGTGGATCGACAAAAAACAAGCCAAAAATATATAAGTGTCGGTGCGTTACCGCGATCAGCAGGATGCTTCAACCAGCAAAGTCTCAATATGGTCAGTCAACCAGCAATGTCACACAACCATCTAGGACAGCCAAAATGGTCAACTCAAAATTCAACCCAAAATACAACGTTGCTAGTCAACGGTCAACGCAAACAGCAGCAGCAGCTAGGTCAATGCAGCAAAGTCAAATTCAACATCTAGCCTCGGGAATAGTGCCAAAAAATGCAGATCTGCCAAAGATCAAAATTTTGGGAGATTTTTAGGTCCGTTTGACCTTGCGTTGACCAAAGTCAATGCTGGTCAAAGCTGTTGTAGAAACCCTAGGCCGAAAACAAAAAAGAGCTGCTGCTGAAATTTCCCACGTGTGGAGAGAAGAGCCTCCAAGGTCATTGAACCAATTAGATGAGGAGAGAGAAATGTGTGAGGATGAGATGAGTGAAAATGTCCTCCAACTTTGACCAATATATATCAATCAATGAGGGTGTGTGACACAACTACTGGGGCACAAAACCTTAAGGCCGACCTGCACATATTTTGAATAAATTCAAAATAAATGTTCTACTCATTGGATTACGATGATCTTTAGATCGATATTGCACCTCTCCTAAAGAGGAGTCCAATAAAAATATTGGCATCTTCATCTCAGCATCACCACATGGATTTTGGACCTAGTTGTCCAAAATTAACACTCCCTCTCAACTAGGGAAAACTCCATCCACCTGTGAAATCCAAACATCGTGCGTCATCCCACCGTAACTTTCTTTGTTGGCTTCATTATTTTAGAAAAAAAGTGGGTTAGTCACAAAGACATCATTCTCGGCTGACAGATTTAGCCCAGAGGTCCGAAACCTCTATAGGACTCACAAAGAGTCTCATACCAACCCGAAGTTGGTTTACCTGACTCGAAGTCAGTTGGAGGTCTGAAACCTCACTATACTTGATCCCAGATCAAGTGGTTGGACCATGCCATCCTAGATAGAGAATACGATAGTCTCTGATGCGTCCATCAGTCTTTGCTACTAGTCTTTAGATTTTCCCACCTCACTGGCCAAATGAGAGGTACTTCCCATGAGCCCTGAACTCAATGGGTAGGATGCATATGGGGCACAGATAATGAGAGGTGAACCAAATCAATCATCACAATGGTGGGGCAGAAGCACACCAACAAGGTTTGACAAGCCTAGCCCTGTGGTTTCTTATAGCTCTAAGAAGTTATCCCCAAATCCCCCCAGAGCTCCCAGAGCTCATCATCCAATAGGACCCGCAGCATAGGTTCGTTCCACGATACCAAGATTTTCACGGAAGGTTGGGAAATTGACCTTCCCCAGGGGATTTGTGAGAATATTCGCGACCTATTCAACAGTTCCTATATGATCAAGCCTTATGGAGCCTCATTGTACCATATCCTAGATAAAGTGGTACCTGATATCAATATTCTTGGATCGACCGTGGAACACGGGATTCTCGGACAACCGAATCCCACTTTTGTTATCACAGAGTATCACGGTGGTATCTAGCACATGCTCGAACAACTCACTGAAGAGTTTTCACAACCAAACTGCTTCACAACAGGCCATACTCACTGCAATGTATGCGGCCTCCGCGGTGCTCAAAGCCACCGACTTCTATTTCCTGCTCATCCATGATATTGAAGCAGAAACAAGTGTGAAGTAGCATCCCGATGTGCTCTTACGATCCACCACACTGCCAGCCCAATCAACATTAGTATATTCATGGAATGTCACGCTTCCGGTATTGTATCTCAGCCCATGGTTTATCGTGCCCCGAAGACATCTCAATAGATTCTTGGCACCAAACTAGTGAATGTGATGAGGCTCAACCATATGTTGACTCAAAGTGTTCACTGCAAAACGTACATTCGAACGGGTTTTCACTAAGAACATCAGGGCCGCTAAGAGTTGACGATACTCAGTAGGATTTTCTAGTACGGTCCCAGCAGTGTTTCCACTCAACTTCTTTAATTTGAGCTCCATCGGTGTCAACACGGACTTACAGTCCACCATACCAAATATTTCCAGAAGCTCCACAATGTATTTTCCTTGAGAATGGAAAATCTCGTCAATTCTCTGCCAGACCTCCAGGCCTAGGAAGTAATGCATTAGTCCTAGGTCCTTCATCCCAAACTCAACAACGAGCTCCCTCTTGCATTGATGAATGAGAGGGCCAGCACTTGTCAAGAAGAGGTCATCCACATACAACACTAGAATGAGAGGCTTTTCTCTATCAACCTTCAAGTAAAGGTTTGGATCAACATTACTATAAGTGAAGCTCAGCTTCATCAGGTAGCTATCTATCATCTCGTACCAAGCTCTGGGTGCTTGCTTCAACCCATAGAAATATTTCTTCAACCTGCAGACATGGGTGTCCCAATCTTGGACTTCGAACCCTAGACGTTGCTCCACATACACCTCTTCCTTTATCGCACCATGCAGAAATGCGGTCTTCACCTCCATATGATGAAGACTCCATCCTTGCATAGCAGCAAGGGCTATGATAGATCAGATGGTGGTATATCGGGCCACAGGTGCAAATATGTCATCAAATTCTACGCCTTCTTTTTTAGAGAAGCCACGGGCAACGAATCTTGCCTTGAACTTTTCATCACTTCCATCATATCCATGCTTGATCTTGTAGAGCCATTTTTTTAGATGTTTTATGCTTGATGCAACTTTACTTTTTATCCAAATATTAGTCAGCAATCACATAACAAGAAAGTAAAATGTTGATAGAACATACCAGTGGATTAACATAAGACAAGCCAAAAATATATAAGTGTTGGTGCATTACAGCGATTAGCAGGATGCTTCAACCAAAAAAGTGTCAATATGGTAAGCCAACCAGCAATGTCACACAACCCTCTAGGACAGCCAAAACGGTCAACCCAAAAGTCAATGTTGTCAATCAACAGTCAACGCAAACAGCAGCAACAGCTAGGTCAACGCAGCAAAGTCAAAGTCAACGTCTAGCCTCGGGAATAGTGCCAAAAAATGCGGATTTGAAAGATCAAAATTTTGGGAGTTTCAGGTTCATTTGACCTTGCGTTGACCAAAGTCAACGCTGGTCAAAGCTACTGTAGAAACCCTAGGCCGAAAACAGAAAAGCGCTGCTGCTGAAATTTCCCACGTGTGGAGAGAAGAGCCTCTAAGGTCATTGAACCAATCAAATGAGGAGAGCGAAATGTGTGAGGATGAGATGACTGAAAATGTCCTCCAATGTTGACCAATATATATCCATCAATGACGGTGTGTGACATGACTGTTGGGGCACAAAACCTTAAGGTCGACCTGCACATATTTTGAATAAATTCAAAATAAATGTTTTGCTCATCAGATATTTAGATCGATCTTGCACCTCTCCGAAAGAGGAGTCCAATAAAAATATTGGCTTCTTCATCTGAGCATTACAACATGGAGTTTGGACCTAGTTGTCCAAAATTAACAAGTTTATTCCAAGAAAGTCATCTATATCAAAGGACATTGACTCATGACATCTGATTATAATAGTCTAATGACTCCCAAGATAAATTGGCTGACTTTGGTGCACGTACCAAAGGATGAATATCTAGCTTCATATAGCTTTATGGATATGCTTTGTATCAGCATACCTTTTCCCATCATCAGAAGTAGATATAAATGTTTATTAATAAAAATTTTCAGATGTTGATCCTCTCTTTCTTCATCATTATTTGAGTGAGCAGACCTATATTATCTTGATAAGATCAATATCACCTTTATTTTGTAAGAAGCTATAAGTCATGGACAGACCCTACTATCAAGGTCTCAATTATTCATTGAGCTCTGTAAGACCAGTTAGAAGAAGTAAAATAATTATCATGATATTCGAAAGGCAAGGATGGCGAAGTACTTATACGGTTTCTGTTGAAAATTATTAAGTCCATAGAAAGTTGTGGATTCATCTATGTGCTGTTGGATGGAGCTATAAATCTCTTATTGTCTATCTAGATATCATCACCAAGATCTATACTTGTTTTCCAGGCAGCAACTTGGCATTGTTCCTTATATGAAGGGATCCGCAGTTAAGATTGAACATTGAGCTCTGGGAGCTCCTGGGGTATTGGGGTACTTATTGAGTTATAAGCGACCATAGGGTGAGTGTTTCACCTTCCCCTAGTGGTGCGTTGTGTACTGGGTGATTGGTTCACCTTCCCCTATGTTTGCGAACACATGTATGTAAAGTGAGTGGTTCACCTTCCCCTACTATTGATGACATATGGATAGGATGAGTGGTTCACCTTCTCTGATGGCATATGAGAAGGATGAGTGGTTCACCTTCTCCTCTGGGTACCCCAGTGAAAGATGCATATAGGCATCTATTGGCATGTCAGTGGGACGTGGTTCATCCTTTCCCCACATGTAGGATGCTTGTTCTGTTGAGAATTTGGAGAGCTAGTGATTAATTCAAATTATCTTCATGATAATTACTTGTGAGGTTACTTGAGTTACTTATGTCTTTCCTTCATTACCTTATTTAATCTTTCATCAAGTCAATTATCAGAATACACGAGACACAAGAATTAGGCTCCTAGAGCCAGGGAAAAACCTCTCCCTCTTGGAGAGGAAAACCCACGAGAAATTATTCTTATAGATTTTTAGATGACAAGTACCATGACCAAGAATTAGACCCTTGACCTATATGCATCCAAGACCTTGACCTTACTTATTTGATGTCCTTCAATGCTGATCCTTCTTCTCTTCACCAAGTTGCACTGTTCTGCACCAACACTTCCTTTGAAACTCCAGTTACTTGAGATGTATATATGTTGTAGTTAGGAAAGTAAATCACATATTTACTTTCTTACTTTTTGTCACTTTTTCACTACTCCTTCTCTTTGGAATATCTACAAGATTTTCTAAGACCACTGTTCCAATTTTTTCATGAACTGGAAATGAATACCAATGTTACCTTTGATCAGCTCTTTCACTTCTGGACATTCTTCAAACCTTTCTCAATTTTAATCTGCACTTTAACATAGGAACACTGCCCTTGAACATTGCATGTATCCAGACCCTATACACTATAACCACTTCAGGACTATACGCAGAATATTTGATGAACAATCAGAGACAGTTCACACTTCTGTTCTAGAAGACCGCAACACTTTATTACACTAAGATACCACAAGGATGTATGTATCTTAAACAGTCCTGAAACTCGTCAAAAATCTGTACTGAACCTTGTCCAAATTCCGCACTTATGTTTCTGAGATGACCGAAATTTCTTTTCTTCAAATGACCACAGAACAGGTGTATATATAGAGACAGTTTTATTGTCTTTAGACCGACCTTCCATTTAGCTTGTAGGCTAACTTATCTAAATTTTGGAAGGTTGAATTTAACACATCATTTTAGCTTATCTTGCAGCGTTGTTGGAGGGCTGAATTAAGCCATTCATTCACGATTTCTTTGGCAAGGTCTTGGAGAATTTCTTTAGACTAGATCCTTCATATATAAGACACTTAATTACATTTATACCTAGAAGACAAAAACCTAATATACATCAAGAAGAATTCTATTAACCTAAAATAAAATCTTGCTCATGAAGCTCATGAAGCATGTACAACGAATATACTTTTTATTATCTTTGTCTTCTTCTTTACATAAATACATAGTCACATAGTCAATATGAATACCAATCCTAGTTACATTTTTCAACACTTACTCTTAACTAGGGAGGTATTCATACAGGTACATGGTCACTTTCAAACTAAATAATCTCATAAGAAGAATCAGATTGGTAATCACATTTGTATAGCATCATATCAACCAGCATTGTCCTAGTGCAATGCCTTGACTAACAACCCCATCTCTCAACAATACAATGGGCTACAATGATGGCGAGACACATGACTTGTAGACACCATAGTCATTGTCTCTCCAAGGTACATACTCCACCCAGGTGTTCCCAGGGTATGACCTTCTTGGACTATCCTTCTCTTGGGTAGCCAGCCCTCAAAGAATGTCAATCCTCAACTAATCTTATCTTGAATTCCATATCTCATTCTCAAAGAGTATCGAATACCAGATGATTACCCAATCCTTCATTTTTTCTTCCAGGTGAAGACTAGAATAATGTGTCTATCCATTCTCTCCACATGGCCTTCACTAAGACTTACGGTTGTTAGTCCTGGTCTAGTGCATGACACATGCATTAGAGAATCACATTCGTCACTCTCTCTTAACTCGGGAAGGACATACTTCAAGTTTAGCTCCAATTGGCTTCTTGGGATCTTTATACCTTGGAAGACAAAGGAGTGTTGGGACTTGCATATGTTCACATACGGGGACTAGTTGTAGCTGCTAAATGAATTGTTAGAGGGCTGCAAGATGATGCTTATGACAAATTCTCTTAAACTAAAAAATCATGACTGCCTCACATATGTTTTTCTTCAGTGGTTACTTCACATTGGATGACATAGTTTATAATGCCTCATATTTTATATTGAGAGCTCTCTTATGCTTAAAATAATCTTAAAGGCATTGGCAAGTGGTCTCTCAAAACCTTTCCTAGAACTATCATGGGCTTAAACAAGCAGAGATCTTAGTTCCAGGCTCCAGCAAAATATGGTGTTTAAATCACCAACATGGCCATTGGGCTCACTCTTGAGGCTGACAAGAAATTCTTTGCCAAAAATGCATATTCACTTGGTGAAATATTTGGTATGGGGACAATGATGATTTTCCTTTTGTGGAGGAACCTTGATACGAATTTTATAATTAATAACTTATAAGAAATGTAAAAATGACATTGTGAACATTATTTAAGTCATTGACCCAAGGGACACATTCAAAGTGAACTTAAAGTTACTAGAACTTGGGTGGAATTGTGACCAAATGACAAGCCCATATATAGGTATGAACCCATGATATGTATGATTGGACTAGACAAAGGTCGTCAATTTTTCATACGGAAAATCAAACATGGATCATAAATGATTCTGTAAACAAAAGATAAAATGAATGGACACTCTCTGGAGGGATCCTTAGGCCTTTGAGCTTAGGGTTACAAGTTGGTTCATTCCCTTGCATGTTTTTCCAAGCAAAAATACATTAATCAGAACATGTTTTAACTTTTATTGATGGATGTTATGTGCACTGTGGGAAAAAGAAATATTTGAAGCATATTATTTGGGGTTGTGGCTTTGCCAAACCTATTTGGAAGGTCTTCTACTATGATTTCTTTGTTTTTTTCTCTTGCAAAGGTCATCTACTATGATTTCTTTTCTTGGTGATTATGCTTTTGTGTAGATTTTTATCAACCTTTTTGGTCATTTCTTAGATTAGCCACTCACTCCAATGTTTGGAACCAAGTTGTGTGGTTTTCATTCAAATTCAGTGAATTTGGAAAAAAATATTGCTGGTGCAAAAAAAATGATAAAATCCCTCTTATGTTCAACAAAGAGAATTAAGCAGATTTTGTTAGAACTTCCTAAAAACATGTTAGAATTTAATATGTTGTTCAAAAAACATGTTGACGTGTGTGTGTGTGTGTTTATTTTCTAAGAGATTAACAAAAAATAAATGAACTTGATTTTTCTCATCATGTAGAGATGTACAATTTTTTAGATGTTCAATGCTTGATGCAACTTTACTTTCTCTTCAGTACTAGACAACAATCACATAAATCATTAAGTGAAATGCTAATAGAACATACTAGTGGATAAACAGAAGACAAGCCAAAAAAATATATATTTGTTATTGCGTTACGGTGATCAGCAGGATGCTTCAACCAACAAAGTCTCCTTGGTCAACCAGCGCAGTATGTGTCACAACAACCCTCAAAACAGCCAAACGATTAACTCAAAGTCAACCCCATAAAATTCAACGCTTTCCAGAAAAGCCAACGCAAAACAAAAACAAGTAAAAGTCAATGCAGCTCGGTCTTTGGTCAACCTTTGACCTCGGTTCTTGTGCCAAAATGTACGGACTACATAAATCGAAGTCTATGCCAAAAATCAGCTCCTTTGGACCATGCATTGAATAAATTCAACGTTGTTCAAGCCTACAGTAAAACCCTAGCTGCAGCAAAAATAGTCTTTGTCCTTCTCCCACGTGTGAACCGCAGATTTGCCTCCTTGGAGCTCAAACCAATTAGAAGTGGAGAGAGAAATATGTGTGATGAGGAGATGAGTGAAATTTCCTCCAACGTCGACTCAATTTATATCAATCATTAAGGGTGTGTGACACATTTGCTGGTGTGTAAAACCTTAAGGCCGACTAACACATATTTTGAAAGTATTAGAAATAAATTCAAAATAAATGTTCTGCTCATTGGATCAAGATGATATTTAGATAAATATTGCACCTCTCCGAAAAAGGAACCCAATAAAAATATTGGTGTCTTCATCTGAGCATCAAAACATGGAGTTTGGACCTAGTTGTCTAATTTAACACTCCCTCTCAACTAGGGAGAACTCCATCCACCTATGAAATCAAACATCATGCGTCATCCCGCCGTAACTTGCTTTGTTGGCCTCTTTATTTCAAAACAGAAGTGGGTCAGTCACAAAGACATCATTCTGGGCCGACAGATTCAGCCCAGAGGTCTGAGACCTTTATAGGACTCACAAAGAGTCTCATACCAACCCGAAGTTGGTTTACTTGACCTGAAGTTAGTTGGAGGCCTGAAACCTCACTATACTTGATCCCAGATGCATCCATCAGTCTTTGCTACTAGTCTCTAGCTTTTCCCACCTCATTTTCCAAATGAGAGGTACTTCTCATGAGCCCTGAACTCAATGGGTAGGATGCATATAGGGCATAGATAATGAGAGGTGAACCAACTCAATAATCATAACAGTGGGGCCCAAGCACACGAACAAGGTTCGGCAAACCTAGCCCTATGGTTGCTTATAGCTCTGAGAAGCTATTCCCAAAGCCCCCCAGAGCTCCCAGAGCTCATTTTCCAATAGGACCCACATCATAGGGTCGTTCTACAATACCAAGACTCTCACGGAAGGTTAGGAACTTGACCTTCCCTGTGGGCTTTGTGAGAATATCCGCGACCTGCTCATCAGTTCCTATATGATCGAGCCTTACGGCGCCTCGCTGTACCATATATTGGATAAAGTGGTACCTGATATCAATATGCTTGGATCGATCCTAGAACACTGGATTCTCAGACAAGAGAATCCCACTCTGGTTATCACAGAGTATCACGGTGGTATCTATCACATGTTTGAATATCTCACTAAAGAAATTTCGCAACCAAAATTGAAGCAACATCCCGATGTGCTCTTATGATCCACCACACTGCCAACCCAATCGGCATCAATCTATCCAAGGAGCTTCACACTCTTGGCAGTGTATCTCAGCCCATGGTTTATCATTCCCTGAAGATATCTCAGAAGATTCTTGGCACCAACCCAGTGAAAGTGATGAGGCTCAACCATCTGTTGACTTAAGGTGTTCAATGCAAAACATATATCTGGACGGGTGTTCACTAAGAATATCAGGGCCCCTGTGAGTTGACGATGCTTAGTAGGATTTGCCAATACGGTCCCAGCAGCGCTTCCACTCAACTTATTGAATTTGAGCTCCATCGGTATCGACACGGACTTGCAGTTCACCATACTAAATCTTTCCAAAAGCTTCACAATGTATTTTCCTTGAGAAATGAAAATCTCGCCAGGTCTCTGCCAGACCTCCAGACCTAGGAAATAGTACATCAGTCCTAGGTCCTTCATCTCAAACTTAGCAGTGAGCTCCCTCTTGCACTGATGAATGAGATGGTTAGCATTTGTCAGGAAGAGGTCATCCACATACAACACCAGAATGAGAGGCTTCTCCTTGACAACCTTGAAGTAAAGGTTCGTATCAGCATTACTACGAGTGAAGCCTAGCTTCATCAGGTAGCTATCTATCCTCTCGTACCAAGATCTGGGTGCTTGCTTCAGCCCATAGAGGGATTTCTTCAACCTACAAACATGGGTGTCCTGATCCTAGACTTCGAACCCCAGAGGTTGCTCCACATATACCTCTTCCTTTATCGCACCATGCAGAAATGCAGTCTTCACATCCATCTGATGGAGACTCCATCCTTGCGTAGCAGCAAGGGCTATAATAGATTGAATGGTGGTATATCAGGCCACAGGTGCAAATATGTCATCATAATTTGTGCCTTCCTTTTGAGAGAAGCCACGGGCAATAAATCTTGCCTTGAACTTTTCAGCACTTCCATTAGATCCATGCTTGATCTTGTAAATCCATTTCGAGGTGACAATTGCTTTGTCCTTCGGTCTTGGAACCACATCCTAGACATCATTCTTCATTATGGACTCATACTCTTCGTACATAGAATCCTTCTAGACTTGATGCTTTACGACTTCCTCAAAAGATCCAGGCTCGGATTTTAAAGTAGTACTCATGGCTACTAGATACCCTTGGTATCTACTCGTCTTCTTGCTTTCACGGAATGTCCCCCTTGGGGCCACATGTCCCTCAACATCCTCGAGAGTGTCCCTGAGCCATGATGGTCTCTTTCCCAGTGAAGGAGGTGGATCAATTGGGTCCATAGGTCCTTCAACATCAGGCATCGTCTCATCCTTTGGTTCTTCTTGATTTCCAGGCCTTGCTTCATGATCTTCCTCAGATCTTAGAAGATTGACTACTTTCCTTAGGGAAGCATCTTCATCAAAGGTGACATCATGGCATATCTCCACTTCCATTTGACCAGGCACATAGACTCTATAGGCCTTCGAAGTTTCACTGTAGCCCACAAACATTCCTTTCTTCCCAGAAGCATCCAGCTTGCTCCTCTTTTCTTTCGGCACGTGAAAATAAAGAAGGCATCCAAAAAATCTAAAATGTGAGACATCAGGTTTCTTACCAGAGAAAACCTCTTTGGGATTTTTGGAGTCTAGAGTGGAATGTGGGCATCGGTTTTTTATGTACACAACAATGTTCGCTGCTTCTCCCCACAGAAACTTCAGTAGACCTTGGTCACATAGCATGGCACGAGCAACTTTCACAATGGTCTTGTTCTTTCGTTTAGCAATGCCATTTTTCTTAGGAGTATAGACAGTTGTGGTCTCCCTCTTGATTCTAGCTTCTCTGCAAAAGTTATTGAACTCGTTTGTCTCGTATTCAGTGCATTATTATTTATCAAAATCTTGATCTTCTTCCCTATCATATTTTCCACCAAGGCTTTGAAGGTACGGAACCACATGAAAGCCTCATCCTTCTTCTTTAAGAAGTATATCCAAGTTTTGTGAGAGATGAATGTCATATAATAATAACATCCTCCCAAGGATGTCACGAGAAGCATACCAAATAGATCAGAATGGATAAATTGCAAGACATCAGATGTCTTTGTGACACTTGAGGGGAAAGGTCCCTTTGTATGCTTTCCTTCAGCACAACCCTTACATACACCTTCATGATTATTTGAAAACTTGGGCATCCCTATTACCACCTTCCTTACTTCGGGAAGGGCATTGTAGTGAAGGTTTCCAAACCTCTGGTGCCATAGTTTAGTCTGTCAGATAGTATCACATGTCATTGCTCCCAGTGGACTTCCTCCAACCTGGTAGAGTGTGTCAACTCTAAACCCAATCGTGATAGCTTCCTTGAAGCTCTTCTTCCACATGCACACCTTTCCATCAATGAATGGCACATTGAAACCTTTGCCTTCCATGGCCGATATAGACACAAGGTTCTTCTTCAAATTAGGTACATAGAGTACATCCTGCAAGTGGAGGACTTGACCTTGAGACAAGTGGAGGGTCACAGTCCCTGTCCCTTTCACGGGATATGTGGCATTATCTCCAAGAATAATTTCTAGATTAGTATCCTTCTTAACCATATCAGAGAGTGCTTCCTCGAACCCAGTGATGTGCCTTGAGGCACCACTATCTATCAACCAGACATCCATAGTGTCAGGTGGAGATGCAATAGGGAGGTCAGATACAAGAATGTATTCATTTCTTTTATCAACAAAATTTGATTCCTCATACCTAGAGTTTCTTGACCTTTTAAAAGGTTGATCATTTCCACCAGAGGGAGCCTTCGTCTTTCCCTTGAACTTGTTGTTCCTTTGATTTCCATTCCTCCGGTTGTTGTTGTTGTCATCACCATTGGAAGAATCCTTCTTGAAAGGAAGGACATTCTCTAGAATAGTGACTTGGCCTATGACAAGTGAAACACTTTCCCTTATTTCCTTGGGCCCCTGCTTTTCCTTTGTTCTTTGGACCACCAAAGTTCTTTGGGTGATTAAAAAAATCAAGAACAGGTCATTCCTCTCTTCTATAAAAAAGTTCTTCTTTCTAGAATGAGTAGCGTAGGCAGCATTTCCTTCATTTCCATACTCCTTCATCCTTTTTTCTTCTTGAACGCATCTCGACAGTACTTCGTCAAAGTTAGGTATCACATTATTATTTAGAATGGTAGTGTTGAACACATGCCATTTGGATGGGAGCCCTCCAATTGTGATGAGTACCATTTCTAGATTAGTTATTGTCTCCCCAATAGCCAGTAGAATGTTCCTAATCTCGGTCAACTTCAGAAAGTATGATTGAACAGACTCATCCCCGCCTTTCTTCAAATTCTTCAATTGATCCTTGAATAATAGTACTTGATTTTCATTGTTGGCCTTGAACATGAGGACCAACTTATCATACATCTCTTTGGATGTCCCTAGCTCACAGATGTAGGCCACCAGACTCTTATGAATGGATTCCCTGATCATCACCTTTGCTTTGATCTCCCCCTTCTTGTATTTTGTTTTGGCAGCAGCAATAGCAGTGGATGGAGGTTCTTGGATTTTACCCCGCATGAAGTCCATGACATCTTGGTCTTCCAATTTAAGATCCAATATCACCTTCCAAGTATGGAATTTGTCCTTCCTAGTCAATTTTTCATCCTCCTTGAAGCCATAGTTTGTGGAACCCATTTTCTTCTTCAGTGATTGCTACAAATTAGGGCTTGTCTTCACCTCAACTCTGATTCCATGAAAATTTTTGTAGATGTTCTATGCTTGATGCAACTTTACTTTCTCTTCAGTACCAGACAACAATCACATAAATCATTAAGTAAAATGTTGATATAACATACCAGTGGATCAACAGAAGACAAGCCAGAAAAATATATATTTGTTGTTGCGTTACAGTGATCAGCAGGATGCTTCAACCAACAAAGTTTCTTTTGTTCAGCCAACTGAGTATGTGTCATAAAAATCCTCAAAATAGCCAAACGGTCAACTCAAAGTCAACCCCATAAAATTCAACGCTGCCCAGAAAAGTCAACGCTGCTTGGTCTTCGGTCAACCTTTGACCTTGGTTCTTGTGCCAAAATGTACGAACTGCATAAATCGAAGTCTATGACAATAATCAGCTCCTTTGGACCATGCGTTGACCAAATTCAACACTGGTCAAACCTACGGTAAAACCCTAGCTGTAGCAAAAACAGTCTTCGTCCTTCTCCCACGTGTGAACCGCAGATTTTCCTCCTTGGAGCTCGAACCAATCAGAAGTGGAGAGAGAAATATGTGAGATGAGGAGATGAGTGAAATGTCCTCAAACATTGACTCTATTTATATCAATCACTGAGGGTGTGTGACACATTTGCTGGGGGTGTAAAACCTTAAGGCCGACCTGCACATATTTTGAAAGTATTAGAAATAAATTCAAAATAAATGTTCTGCTCATTGGATCAAAATGATATTTAGATCAATCTTGCACCTCTCCGAAAGAGGAACCCAATAAAAATATTGGTGTCTTCATCTGAGCATCACAACATGGAGTTTGGACCTAGTTGTCCAATTTAACAAGAGACTTGAGAATTAGGATTGTTGCTCATCTCCCTTCCTTATTCTCTTGATTTGTATAGAATCGATGGGAATTAAGACTGGGAAACGTCCTCCTCTCTTGCTTGTACTAGCAAGAGTCTCCTCTAATAATGTGCAATCCCAAACCCCTGCATCTACCCACAAGAAGATGTTGCATGTAACCAAGGTTTATTCTATCGTCACCAAGGCTTCTATAAATGCACTTGAACATTAAGCACAAGGTGAACCCACTCCTAATGGCCTTTTGAAGCCTATGCCAATTGGGAAAAGAAATACCAACACTTCTTTTAAAGACTTTATGCTTAAATTTGACATGAGAAACTTTGCTTCTAGTGTTGCACCATGGACCCCGTCCTCACCCACTTCCACAATTGCCTATGTGGAAAATGTGACTTTAGTCCCTAATGTGGCTCTGGAGGTCGAATGGCTTATGCAAAAGATTGAACATTGCAAGGCCAATGACATGATCTGAAAATTTAATGCATTGTGGCCTTTGTTGGCATAGCTATAGGCCTAGATTGAATCGTCACATAGTCCCTTTCTCTTGAAATCTAAGGCCATTCATCCAGCTACAAAAGGTATCTTCATCCTTGATTGATTCCAATGCCTATGAGCATCGGCTAAAAGTGGTTATGTGTGGCCCATGGTTTGTGGAAATTGCAAGCTTCTCCGTGTAGACATGAAGCCCCAATTTCAATCCAATTGTTAAATCCTTAACAATGATTCAACTTTAAGTTCAATGGTTAAATATGCATTTGGAATTATAAAAACACAAGTTCTTGAACTCCATTAGTGATGTTTTGGATGCATATTTCTATCTTAGTGGCGCCATTGGAGCTAAATCTCCTACTAACTTTTCCCACTTGTGTATTGGGGCAAAGGGTTGCCGAATAAAATAGTTTTGAGATATGGTGACCACCGCTACTCCCAAGTTCTGGACTATCAGCACATCACATTCTGGGCAAGCTGAAGTTCAAACAAATTCATATGCATAACTACAACATGATTAACTCAAAAAACTTGCGAACACAATAATCTCTTTGTTCTTTGACAGAGAATTAGGGCAGTTTCAATTGAAAGAGTTGCCCTATGGGGATTTAACAGAGTTTAATTTTTCATTTAGGACAGGGAAGCATGCAGGTTTCCCACCTCTATTAGAGTGCCCATTTCCAATTTGTTGTTACCCAGCACCCTAAAACCTCATGTACCAAAAACAAAAAAAAACTCTGTAACAACTTGAAGTGTCGATCAAACTGTATATTGACCATTATAAAATTTCCAAAGAACCAACGGTGACCCAAAAGATAGGCATCGTGACGAAGAGGGTTTTATACGATAGTCAATCAAGTGCAATTGTGAAACAGAGATCAGGAGTTCGAATCCCATCTAGTGATTTGAGAGAGCATTCAAACTTGAAACTAAATTACCGTACCTACCCCGCTGAAAATTCCTGCAAAGCTCTTGTCGTCGTTTCATTGAAAAGTCAATTCGCCCACACCAGAAGAATTGGAAAGCCGAAGGCTGTTCAAAATCGATAGCACAAAGATTTCGAATGTATGCGACGTGAATGTAACTTGAATATCTGTAGCTCTCTTTTCTTTGTGGTTGCAGCTATTTAAATGCTTCAAACCTATATATATTATTCACAAGTTATATATATTATGGTTTCTTTTCCATTCTTTGGACGCAAGTGTTTCAGTTGGATGAGAAAAGCGTGATTTGAATTCAATTGGCTTTATCGATTGTTTTAAATTGTAAATGTTTTTTAATATTTTGTTATGCGAGGGAAAATTTATCATTGCTTCCACTTGTATTCTATAATTTAATGATGAAGATGTTATTATGCCAATATTACTTGGTATTATTATAAAATAAAAATAATAATAAATATTTTTTTTAGTGCGAAAAAAATTGGTTTATATAATGTGTCAGTGCATATGTCTAGCATTTAAACATATTACCAAATTCACTGCTTAAAGCAACACACATCATAAATAGAAAGGTATTATGCCAGTCAAGTGTAATCATTTGTCATGACCAATGTGTAGAAGCAGCGCACATCACGCATCAGCATAAGTCAAATAAATATGTCCACCCATCTAAAACAACAAATACAAAATAAAAAGTGGATGAGAAACATATCAAAAGTTGTCCCCATCCCCAACCCCCTGTGTGTCACATAGGCCGGCAAAAACTCTCGGACCAGTTACACAACACAAAAACATAAAATACAATAAAATGAGTGTAAATAGGTCTAAGTCAAGATAGTGCCAAAGTCATAGTTCTAAAAACCAGAAGGTTTCCTAGCCGGAGAAAGTAGTGTGTGATAGACATATATTTGTAATATCATAGAAAGAACAGTAAGCTGATAGGCGCGGATCTTCACGATTACTATAAGTGTTTTATATTCACTTCTCGTGGGTGATATTTACGGGTTCTCAACTTGGGGCAGGTTGAAGATAAATATTTGCACACTTTTACTAACCCCAAGGCTGTTGGCACCTTGACACCGCCCCTTTCTGTAGGATCTGATAAAGGCTGAGCATTGGGGAATGTTATGCTCCCTATCTTAACATATTTGCATTAACATTGAGCATTGTCATTCCTCCATCCTTTGCCAATTTGCGCTAGACCTGACCACATACATTTATGGCACATCTCAACGAATAACTGGCATCGTTGGATGCGGACATCACTGGACAGGAGGCTATGCTAGAGGCCTTTCAATCGGCGGTGGATGTCAGAAATGAGGGGAAAGCTGTAACACATGCGAGACGTCAGGGGTCGAGGACCCTAGGATCTCCTTCGTGATACAACCCTCGAACAAAACATGGCTATCAAGACCAGATACTAGTTGCACATCACACGGGTACTCGAGATAAACCTCAACATCCTTCCACTATGAAAAAATTGTTGAGATTTGGCTATGATGTCATGTGGGATAGGGTGGAAAGCCTTCGTAAGAGGGCGTTGATCGGGAAATGGCACTTCGACTAGGAGTGTGACAGGGATATGCAGAATTGGGTAAACATTGAGTGGTGTCGCATTATGGGATATCCGCTTAAGGTGTGTCAATTACTGAACGACTAGTATAGTTTTCACTTCCTGACTATGGAAGACGTTGCACAGATTCTGAAAATACCATGGGTATGTGGTATATGCTTCCTATCATTACATACCACGTATATTGGTTTTAATCCAACGTCAGAGGTTCCACGCAATAATCTAGTATGGGTTAAACTCCCGTGATTGTCGCTCGAATTCTGGACTTTGAATGTTCTTTCTACCATTGGGGATTCAATTGGCAGAATCATATACATGGATCCTAGGAAATTGGAATGTCTGATAAATGGGTTTCATGGATTCTAGTTGAGCTAGGTTTTGTTGGTGGTCTTCCTGCTCAGATTGATCTTTTGTGGGACTGTGCAATTCACCACTAGCGGTTTGACTATTGGGGCATCCTATTCCGGTGCCTACTGTATCACGACATAGGCCACCTGGTTCGAAATTGTCTGAGGCTTCACTCCAAGAGGCGATCATACAAGACCAATGATGTTTCGATGACAAATACTACTACTCAGACTGCATCACCACCTGCGACGGGTGAAAAATTAGGTATGGAACAATATTCCCCTTCACCCTATCCGTTGATCAATGTACATTGGGAACCTCACACATCTGACTGGACACCCTCATCCATCAACTAATGCTCGTGCACCACATACCCCTCGTGAATCAACTGCTCCTGTAATCCTGTCCCATACTGTTTTCCCTCTCCCGGATGACCCGACTGGGGACATTAGACCATTCTCGTCCTCAGAATATCCCCCTCCGGCCACCTCTGGGTGATCAAAACTTGGGTTAAAATCCCCATCGAATCATTCCCTTGCCACTTCACCCCACAACTCGTTTTATAGTTGTTAGCCAGCTATAAAATTTGTTATACCAAATGCTGGCTAAAAACTCTTTGGAGCCTTCAAGGAACAAATTTTATGACTAAAAAGTGTTGGCTCTTGAAAAATCTTGAAGGCCTCCTGCCTCTGTCCCAATATTCACTACTGTGCCTATTTCCCCATTCAGAAATCCTGCTATTTCCCAAGAAATAATACTGTTGCAAGCACCATTTCCCTTTCTCCCCTCTTCCAAAACTAACCTCAGTTTTTATCCCTCCATTTCCCATGAAAATCCCTCATTTTCATGTTTTTCCCATTTCCCCTTCTTCAAAATCCCTTGATAAGGTTTTAAGACTCCCTCTTAGCCTTATCAAAACTCTCAAAAACCTTTGAAAATCATCAAAAATCCATAAAAATCATATCTTTTATGTATTGTGAACTTAAGCCCCCTCGGGCTAAGTCTTTAGTCCTCCCTCCCATACGCCCTGGTGCCAGAACCAAGCGCCAACTCTCCAGGCACTTATCGCGTTGCCCTTAGCTCCTCCTTTCTAGCCCTCGGTCGTATTATTTTCCATACACTCCAAGGTCCCACAGTCAGGCGCCGGGCCACTTCATAAATAATATTTTAAACCTTGGTTTCTATTAAAAATCGTCAGTTTTATTATTTTATAAAATCTCTACCGGTTTTAATTTTAAATCGTTCCGCACCATCGATCTGATCTGAAGATCAGACGGTGCGGAGTCTGTCTCCCCGGTGGTCCCCACATTCCACTCACCTTTCCAAAAACCGTGTGGTATTCATCGCACCGCCTTTGGGCGACGGCGGTTTTTTCCCAATCGCCAGCGATTCCACTCATCGGTTGACGCGTGGCCTGGGCACTGTTCATAAAATCGTTGTCCATCGCGCGTTAATGTTCGGACGTGGAACCCGCGCGATATCGCTATCCACCGTCCGATCTGGGGCGGGCCATCCAACGACTATCACTCACTGAAGATGCCCGACAGTTAACCGGGCTATGGCGCGGCATTCAATTGATCTCCGCCGTCGATCTAATCTGCGGATCGATAGCCCATATTCCATCACCCTGATTCGTCGCCCAGTCAACATCTCTGCTTTAACTTTCCTTTCTCCGCTCCCGACCGTCGATCTTTGCGTGATCGACGGCTCTGTTTTAAACAAATCTTTCGCCTTCCCATCAAGTCCCGACCGTTGGATGATGCCATCCAACGGCCACGCTCTCTCCACGTGCCTTCTGAAGCAGTAACCTATAAATGCATGGATTTTATAATAGTTTTTTTTATTTTGCATGGTTTTTATGTTTTTTCCGCCATAACTCGGGAAATTTCAAAGGAGGAGGGTGACGATCCTCCCGCCTCCAATTCAAAAAAGAAAATCCTTCGCAGGGTATAAATTCACGTTTCATCAGTGTTTCCACGAGGCATTGATGCCATATCATCCTTGTGTGAGCCCTGCACACCTGCAAAAACCATGGATTGGGCACAGTCAGAGAGTATTAGTGACAAAGACCAAAAATTTATCAGAACAGAGGATTAAAGGCAGATTTTGTAGGGATCACGGCTAAGAATGTTTATCAAAAGCCTAATCCCCGATTTAAAACACAGTTTAAAGAAGATCTGAAGTGTTTTATCGACAGGGAAACCTCCACCGCCACAATTGAGGCAAATTGATCCCTCTAGCTACCACGATGCCACCTGTGCCTCAAAGTATTCAATCAAAGGCCAAATTTATTGATCAGGATCATATTTTTGTCTCAAAACGCAGCCAAAGAGGAAACTCTGCCAAGGAAATTAATGACGAACATCTGCAGAGTTACTTCGATGCCACACAGAGCCTCAAAGGTCAACAAAAGCTCCCACCGAGCTTAAACTCTATGTAAAAACATTTAATACAGAGTACACCCATGTAAGTTTCTTCATTGAGCCTCTCAAAGGCCAAGAGGTCATTAAATCTGTATTAATTGTAATTTGAGATCTTTTTATCAGATCTCACCTCCTCATTCTTCTATATATACTGCTGCAGAAGATGAGTGAGGGGTTGGTTGTTGTTTGATCACCAGTTGTAATAATGAAACTCTCTGAAAATAAATACATAGTCCGTTGAAGTTGAAGAAGAAACTGAAGTCTTGGAAACCTTGATGATGTTGTTGCATGCTTGTTCCTGAGAAGGCTCTATCATTGGATCCATGACCTTGGCTGTTGGTGAAGTATACTGAACTATTTTATGTTTTTCTCTGTTTTCATTATGTTCCATAATTTCTTACTACAGTAGGTTGAAATTTTTAGGCTAATAAATGACTCTTGGAAGCACCTTAGACCTGTTCATCCTTCATTGTTTCATGTTTTCTTCTGCTGAAGTATTTTAGAGTCTTTAATCTCTCTCTTTAATCTTCATGCTTGTTTATTTCCTTAATAGTTCGAACAGTTGGTTTCAGCATGATTTATGGTTCTCCCTGCTTGTATGCTGCCACTTAAAAACTGTTATTGAAGTCTCCCTTTGAAGTTCTTTGCTTACAGTGAATCAAAGAGGTCTGTTTTGATCTTGCCCTTTGTCCTCACTTAAAAAGTTGGCTTAAAGGTCGTTATAATTATGATCATAGATGTTTTTAGGTGTTCCCTCTTCTATGACTGTAATTATCAGTGAATCTTTTATGTTTTCTAAGTCATTTAAAATAAAATCTTTGAGGAAATAGGGTGTTCCCCGAATCTTAGATTTCATTTTAAAAGTTGTTTTGAAATCATTATTTGCTTAAAGGTGTGATTTGTAGAATTTATGGTTAGCTCTGTCTATCAAAGAACTCTTTATTGTTCAAATTATGCTTTCGAATTCCCTTTGTTGAGAATTAAACCTCTCTTTCCAAATCATTAATGTTCATCTCATTCCAAAAACAAAAGGATCCTATGGCCAAGTTAGATTTGCCCTTTGATATCCCATATCCATTGATGAGTTTGTTATGACCTTTTCTTGACTCCATTTCCCAATGAACCAGATATTTCTCTGTCCTATATATCTTTCCTAGGCCTTTCATGTTCTGTTGTATCATTCCAACTAAACAAACAAACAAATAAACACCTGCACTTAATAACTAGTATAAAACCAATACTCAAAGCACACAAGATAAACCTTTGCAAACAAACTTTTGAGAGATCCCTCTCTGAGAACAGGAGGACTAGATCCGGTAACTCTAAAGATTGGTTCTGATGTTGCCTTGTCTTTTGATTTTCCAAACTATCAAAACACGGGACACCAACAATAGTGACATTGATTTTTTATTACAGAACCCCTCGTTGGATTTATCTGAGATTTCGGTCAAACAATGTGATGAGATCACGGCTCCTTTCTAGATTAGCCCTACCTCAAGATTGGATGTCACGACGCACTACAAAGGGGGCCGTCGCGGGGGGGAAACAAACCTATTCGAGACATTACATCATCAGGGAACCCTGGAATGTACGAGGTTCCAATTTCTACCGCATTCAACCGGGTACCTAGAGCACTGTCCCCCGAGAAAGGTGGCTCATGATGAATTTCATTTCATTCAATATCTGTGGCCTGGTAGACCACTATAAATATCTCTCTATTAGGAATTTTCTTAAATTGTGCAATGCATTTATGGTCTTGTGCCAGGAGACCACGACTTCTTCTAATAAGGTGTATACCTATTTTCGGAATATGTATCCAAGGTGGAACATGGTGGCGGTGAATTCTCGGGGTCTATCCAGGGGCGTGGTGGCTATGTGGAATCCTATGCTGGCTAGTTTCCGTGCATATTATTTCTTTGGCAGAATACTACTATCTAGCCACATCCAGGGTTACAAGGAGCGTATACATTTTATAAATTTATATTCACCTCAAATCGAAATGTTTTTTGGAAGAGAATGGAAGACAGTGATATACTCAAAATAGGCTCTCTTGTTATTGCAGGGGATTTTAATGCCACCCTTTCCTCAAAGGAACATTGGGGGAAGCGATGTAGGATGGAACCTATATCTACATATCTTACAAACCTTTTAATGCAGGATAATTTGTGGGACATACAACTACACAAGTTGTGCCCGACGTGGTACAATGAAAGGATCGATGATGCATACATTGGCAAGAGGCTTGATAGATTTATCTTACATGAGAAATTATTGGAAAGTCTGGGGAAGGTGCACTCAAGGGTGCTGAATACTACAATATCGAACCATCACCCAATTATTCTTAGCTGGTGTGAGGTCAAGTTTCCACGTGGTTTTCCTTTCAAATTCAACCAGATTTGGCTTGAAGATCCAAAATTTTCAGAAACTGGTCACTGAACACTGGGAGGCCATGGAGGACCGAAGATTGTATACTCCCATCACTTGGATGGGATGGGTACTTAAAGGGCTGAAGGTTAAGGTAAATATTTGGGAGAGGTAAAAGAATAAATGCCTCATTACTGAACTTACTTCTATAAATACTGAAATCAAAGATATACTACATATTCTGGATTTACTGGGTGACAATGTGATGCTCTGGAGGCGTCTAAAGGAATTGGAGGATCATAAAAGGAAGATTTTACTATACAGGAAAATACATGGCGTTTGAAGAGTAGGGCGATATGGCTTCAATCTGGCGACAAAAATACAAAATTCTTCCATAATATCACCAACCTTCAACGACAGCGAAATAGTATATGGAAGATCATTAATGATACTGGTGAAGAGTTTCACTCCATGGAGGAGATACAACTTGAGGCCGTCAGACATTTCCAAAACTTTTTTAAAGCTCAAGAAGGTGATCATGTGGATGATCAATTATTGTTGACCCATGATTACCCCACCATGTTCGATGAGGGTCGGAATGTAGCACTATCAAGTCAGGTCTTCGAGGAAGAAACTCTTTCTGTTCTAATGACCTTTTCTCATGACAAAAGCTCGGGTCCAGACGAATGGACCATAGAATTTTTCCTGACATTTTTTCAACTGATGGGGAGAGATTTTACTCAAATGGTGGAGGAGTCTCGGTTACATGGCCACATCACAGGTTCTATAAATTCTACGTTTATTGCCTTATTCCTAAGGGACCAACTCCAACAAAATTTAATGATTTCCGGCCCATATCTTTATGCAACATTCTGTATAAGATCATATCAAAGGTCTTTGTTGTGCGGATTAAGAAGTGTCTCTCTACTCATATCTCAAAGGAACATAAAATCAGGTGCAAATGAAATCACCTCTCATTCTGTAAGCAGTTGTTGTGGGCATGTTCAATTTGTTTGCTTCATGCATACCCTTATCCCTAGTTTCATATACTAGTTAATAATTCTATGGAAGGTTTTTAATGAGATGGCGTCATGTGTCAGTAATGGAACCTCTCGGGAAGTATGGGAGGCAAGAAACATTTATCTCGGTGGGTTGCTTGAGTATTTTCGAACTCTCTCTATCTATTATGGATTTTTTCTTTCCTTGATGTGCATGCATTCTGGGATTGAGAATTGGATTTTGGTTTGTATCTCTTGCATGGGGGATTTTGTTCAATATTTGGTTTCTTTGATGAACCATTTTCCCACCAAGATATGGGGTATTTTGGGGAAGAAAAACTTTGAATTGGTAACTTTTCCTATCTCAAGAAGTTTTTGTGACCTGTGGGATGATGTTGATGGCTTGTTTCATCGAGTCCAGGTCAACGTAGTGAGGAAAAAAATTGTTTCTAGGATTTATGCTTATTTTCCTATTGTATTTTGGTGTTTCACTTCTACAGGGTTGAACTGTTGAAAATGCAGCAAGATGATGGAGCTTAGTGAAATGAAGTTGCCTTCACTAAGTGGGCCCACAGGCAAATTCTGGCGCAAAATCTATTTTTAGACTATGTCTATTTTTAGGCATATGGAGCATGGTTCGGGGATTCCAGTTTGAGATTCTTGAAGTATGTGTCATGTTGGTAAAAAATAGATGAGACTCTATTTTTGAGGTCAAAGAGGTCGAAGTCTATTTTTAGACTGCCTCTCCTTAAAACAGGGAAGTCAAATATTATTTACCCTTAATAATATTTAGACTATAAACAACAGTTTACTCTCTTGGAGCACTTCAGTTCGAGCTACAGAAGTGGCTCATGCATCTGATAGAGGAATCACGTGGTTCCCAAGGGTTTGATGGCATCATGCATGGTTGACTTCAGTTGGACTTCAGTGGCAGAAGTTTGGAGGAGTTAATGAGACAGATAGTGGAGTTGTGTTCTGCTTATTTTAGTTGAACTAGTTGAGATTAGTTTAACTAGCTAATCAATTAGTTATGAGTGGAGTGAATTAAATATTATTTAATTCATTAATTAGTAACTCATTATTCAACTCAAGAACACATCAGCTCACTACAGTGCATGATCAGTTCAGTGGAGACCAGTGAAAGAGGTAGATGAAAGGGTGGAGTTAGCTATCAGTTGTGACTATACTGTTGCTATTTGCAACACACAGATAGGTGGAGTAAGCCCATGAGGATTGCGCAGTTCAGGCTGGTGGTTTATCTCTATAAAGAGGCCATCCCATAGCATTGAAACACGCAATAGAGGCAAGGCAATTGGCGGTGAGTTTTGAACCAGTAACCTGTTCAAAACTGAGCTAGATTGTGAGTAACTGTATGAGAAAGTACTGAGTACTTGTGAGGAGTATTGTACTAAGTTTGTTACTTGATTTATCCATTATAATATACACAATAGCTGTGGGGTTTTCAGCTATAAGCTTTCCCCATACATACTGTGTTAATGTGTATGATGATTTGATGTGTTATCGCTTGATTTTATTTCTGCATGTGTGATGATCTCAGTTGAGTTGAGAGTGGAAGAGATTATGTGTTGCATATAAATTTGAATTGTATGTGATCAGGATAGTCTCGGTGGATAATTATTTATTATTCAGCAAATTTCTACATGGTATCAAAGCTATTGAAGTTCAGATTGATCATCACAGTGATTACAAACTTATTTCGGTAGACAGAGTCTGCATGCGGGCCAGGTAGCCTCCGGATTCATCTTTCTTCGGAAAGTGAAAGGTTTGGTAAATGCCCCTTGCAGTCGATCTCTGTGCTAGAAATAATTTGTTCTCACGATCTAGAGCGGTTGAGCTTTGAGGTGGAATTCGAAATTTTGTAGCAGTTTTGTTTTCTTGGTGCCAGTGTTGAAAATGTCTTTCAACGGTTTGCGACTCGAATATGCTCTTGAAGGCAGTTCGAATTATGTTGCATGGAAGAATCGCATGGAGGCAGTATTAGAAGATAATGGACTGAAGGAGTTCGTAGATACGGATGTCCAAAAGCCCACTGATCCTGCTGAAGTCGAAGCTTGGCAAAAGAAGATGGCGAAATGTCGAAGGATCCTGTTGGAGGGCGTCAAGGATCATATTGTATCCAACCTGCATGGAAAGGCTTCTCCATATTTAATGTGGAAAGCTTTGACGGATCTATTCCAGAGTAAGAGTGACCAAAGGAAGCTGGCGCTCAAAGATAAGCTCAGGAACATCAAGATGGAGAAAGGCGACAGTATCGCCAAATACCTCACGAAGTTCACTCAATGCAGAGATGAGCCGGGAAGTGTGGGGGTGACTGTCGAAGACGAGGACATGGTCGACCTGGCTCTCCTTGGTCTTCCGAAGGCTTGGCACTCATATCAAGATAGTGTCAATGGTCGGGAGAAGCTGCCGGGATGGGAGCGCCTTTGGGCGTATCTCATGCAGGAGGAGATAAGGAGGACTACTCGAGATGGATCTTCATCAAAGGGAGCCGATGAAGAAAATTGCGCTTTGGTGGCCAAAGCAAAGAAGGGGAAGGGTAAGAAAACCTCTCATTCTGGTGCAAAGGGCAAGAAGCAGGATATGGCGAAAGTGAAGTGTTTTCACTGCCATGATCACGGACATTATGCTACCAATTGTCCAAAGAAGAAGAAGAACAAGCAAGTGGGAAGATCTGCAGATGGAGAAGCTTTGGCTTCACAGTTCGAGCTTGACTTTTCACTAATTGCATGCTTGGTTTCAAGTGTGCTGGGATCGGTATGGTTCTTGGACAGCGGTGCGTCATTTCATATGACGGGAGATCGGGAGTTGTTCTCAGATCTGGAGGACAAAGATTTGGGTGTGCACATAGAGATGGGCGATGATGGTAGATACAGTGCGACTGGTATCGGTACCATATCCTTTCAGAGGGAGTCTGGTAAACCCTTTGTCTTGAAGGATGTCATGCATGTACCTGGATTGAAGAAGAACCTGATTTCTGTGGCGATGTTGGAGGATAAGGGGTATGATGTGGTCTTCAACGAAGGAAAAGCCTTCCTGTGCAATAAGACTACTTGAGAGACCCGGAAGATAGGGGTTCGGACCAAGAACTTTTATCAGTTGCAGGTAGATGGCTGTGTAGCTATGGCATGCAAGGCGGGAGAAGTGGTGAGCCGGGATGATGAGGGCGAACTGTGGCACAGGAGATTGGGCCACCTTCACCATGGAGCTTTGAAGATTCTGCAGCAGATTTCTACTGGGCTTCCTAAGGGCACTCTTGCGTAGTCAGATCAGTGCAAGGGGTGTACTTTAGGGAAGTATGTGAAAGCCACCTTTCACGAGAAGGATAGTCGCGCCACGACGATCCTTGAGAGAGTTCACACAGACGTGTGTGGTCCTTTCTCGGTTGCTTCGACAGCAAAGCACAGGTATTATGTGATCTTTGTTGATGATTTCTCTCGAAAGTGCTGGATCTTCTTCATGCAGAAGAAGAGCGACACATTCGCGAAGTTCTGTGAGTTTAAAGCACTGGTCGAGAAGGAGTCGGGGAAGAAGGTGATTGCTCTAAGGAGTGATAACGGTGGTGAATTCATCTCGGCTGAATTCAAGGAGTTCTGCAGCGCAGAAGGGGTTCGGAGAGAGCTCATCGCACCCCATAACCCACAGCAGAACGGGGTGGCTGAGCGGAAGAACAGAACGATCGTGGGTGCTGCACGGGCGATGTTGCATGATCAGGGCCCACCCCTTCACTTGTGGGCTGAGGCATGCAATACAGCAGTGTATGTGCAGAACCGTTGTCCTCACAAGGTTCTTGGCATGAGTACACCGGAGGAGGCTTATTCTGGCAAGAGGCCCGATATTTCCCATTTGCGGATTTTTGGTTCTCCTGTCTACATGCATGTGACGAAGGATGCGAGAAGGAAGCTGGATCCAACTGCTGAGGTTGGAATATTTGTGGGGTACACTGATACACCTCACAACTATCGGGTGTATTTTTCAGACAGTCGAAAGACTGTTGTGCGACGGGATATAAAATTTTAGGAGGAGAAAGCCATGCAGTGTTCGCTTGAGAGGGAGCTACACTTGCATGCAGATGAGGAGCTGTTAGTTCCGAAGGAGGAGCTTCCGGATGTGGATCAGCCACAAGAGGAGGTTCAGGAGGTGGAAGAAACCACCCAGGCAGCGCCAACCATCAGAGGGCGCATGCGCACTACAGAAGCTGAGCGACTGGCTCGGGATGCAGAGAAGGTTGTAGGACCACCTACAGCACAGCGCAGACAGAGACAGTCACCGGATCGGTACACTGGATACATGGCTCTTGTGAGTCAATGTGTTGTGACGGAGCCATCCTCTTTTGAGGAAGTTGTGGAGGAACCCACATGGGTTGATGCCATGATCGAAGAATATGATTCGATCGTCAGGAACAGTGCATGGGAGATTGTCCCAAGACCGGTGGGGAAATCAGTGGTGGGTTCGCGATGGATCTACAAAGTGAAGCAGGCGGCTGACGGGAGTGTGGAGAAGTACAAGGCGAGATTTGTCGCCCGTGGCTTCTCACAGATCAAGGGGATTGAATATGAGGAGACTTTTGCACCTGTCGCAAGGTACTCTTCCATACGGACGATCCTTGCTCTCTCAGCGCAGATGGGGTGGCACATTCATCAGATGGATGTGAAGATTGCGTTCCTCAATGGAGTTATTGAGGAAGAGGTGTACATAGAGCAGCCTGAAGGTTTTGAGATCTTCAGCAGTGAGTCGCATGTGTGCCGACTCAAAAGAGCACTGTACGGGCTGAAGCAAGCACCTCGTGCTTGGTACACTCGGATAGACAGCTACTTCACCGGGCTTGGATTCTCCAAGAGTGAGGCGGATCCAAACCTGTACCAGATTGTGGTGGAGGGGAAGCTGTTGATCATCGTACCGTATGTAGATGATCTGATTTTGACTGGCGATGAGCAGTTGATACTTTCATGCAAGGAGGATCTTGCACGAGAGTTTGAGATGAAGGACTTGGGCATCCTTCATTATTTCCCGGGATTGGAGATTTGGCAGCGCAGTGGAGGACTGTTTGTTTCTCAGGGCAAGTATGCCCGGGAGATTCTGGAGAGGTTCAACATGCAAGGCTACAAGCCTGTTGACACTCCTCTTCCTGGTGGTTGGAGGAAGGAGGATGCTACTTCAGCGGAGGTAGTGGATGCCACTGTCTATCGACAGTTGGTGGGGTCGCTTATGTATCCGGTCAATACACGACCCGATATATGCTATGCAGTTAACCAGCTTTCGCAAGCTATGGTTAAGCCTACCAAGCTCTTTTGGAAGGCAGGCAAGCATGTATTGCGCTATATCATAGGCACATCGGGATATGGTCTATGGTACAGACAAGAGGATGGAGCGAAGCTTTCTGGCTTCACTGATGCAGATTGGGCAGGGAGTCCAACGGACCGGAAGAGCACTTCTGGAGGAGTTTTCAGCATTGGGTCGACAGCAGTTTCCTGGTACAGCAAGAAGCAGAGATCCGTGGCACTCAGTTCAGCAGAGGCCGAGTACATGGCAGCTAGCTTGGCTGCATGCGAGGCTATTTGGATGAGGAAGATCCTCGCCGGATTGTTCAGGTTGCATTTGGAGCCTACAGTGATCTACTGTGATAACCAGAGTTGCATTAAACTCTCGGCTAATCCAGTATTTCATGATAGGTCCAAACACATCGACATCAGGTACCATCATATCAAAGATTGTGTTCAGTGGAGAATCATGATGCTTTCATATGTTCCCACGGAGGATCAGGATGCCGACATCCTGACAAAGGCGCTCACCAGGAGCAAGTTCGAATTCCACAGAGGTAGGATAGGGGTTGCAGATAATCCATATCTTGCCGAGAGGGAGTGTTGAAAATGCAGCAAGATGATGGAGCTTAGTGAAATGAAGTCGCCTTCACTAAGTGGGCCCGCAGGCAAATTCTGGCGCAAAATCTATTTTTAGACTATGTCTATTTTTAGACATATGGAGCATGGTTCGGGGATTCCAGTTTGAGATTCTTGAAGCATGTGTCATGTTGGTAAAAATAGATGAGACTCTATTTTTGAGGTCAAAGAGGTCGAAGTCTATTTTTAGACTGCCTCTCCTTAAAACAGGGAAGTCAAATATTATTTACCCTTAATAATATTTAGACTATAAACAACAATTTACTCTCTTGGAGCACTTCAGTTCGAGCTACAGAAGTGGCTCATGCATCTGACAGAAGGAATCACGTGGTTCCCAAGGGTTTGATGGCATCATGCATGGTTGACTTCAGTTAGACTTCAGTGGCAGAAGTTTGGAGGAGTTAATGAGACAGATAGTGGAGTTGTGTTCTGTTTATTTTATTTGAACTGATTGAGATTAGTTTAACTAGCTAATCAATTAGTTATGAGTGGAGTGAATTAAATATTATTTAATTCATTAATTAGTAACTCATTATTCAACTCATGAACACATCAGTTCACTACAGTGCATGATCAGTTCAGTGGAGACCAGTGAAAGAGGTAGATGAAAGGGTGGAGTTAGCTATCAGTTGTGACTATACTGTTGCTATTTGCAACACACAGATAGGATGAGTAAGCCCATGAGGATTGCACAGTTCAGGCTGGTGGTTTATCTATATAAAGAGGCCATCCCATAGCATTGAAACACACAATAGAGGCAAGGCAATTGGCGGTGAGTTTTGAACCAGTAACCTGTTCAAAACTGAGCTAGATTGTGAGTAACTGTATGAGAAAGTACTGAGTACTTGTGAGGAGTATTGTACCGAGTTTGTTACTTGATTTCTCCATTATAATATACACAATAGCTGCGGGGTTTTCAGCTATAAGCTTTCCCCATACATACTGTGTTAATGTGTATGATGATTTGATGTGTTATCGCTTGATTTTATTTCCGCATGTGTGATGATCTGAGTTGAGTTGAGTGGAAGAGATTATGTGTTGTGTATGAAGATCAAATAGTATGTGACCAGGATAGTCTCGGTGGATAATTATTTATTATTCAGCAAATTTCTACATGAACCTTCCTCGGATTTTTTGGGACCCTACATTAGGTCATCTTCCTGTGCGCTAGTCTCCAATCAGGATGAGGTCCTTGGCGGTAGTGGTCTTGGCATTTGAGTATTGGTTTATATTTTACCATTGCGGTTTGCAGCATAACCTTATGGTGCGACCCTCCTTGAGCATAGGAAACACATCACAGGGAGGTCGTGATCGGAGTCTAGGTAGTGGATAACTGCCTCTATAATAAGGGATTCTAACTATAAAGGGGATAAGTTTCCATTTAGTAAATTAAATTCCAAAGCTAAAGATGCTAGAAAAATCATTTTCTACTAAACTAAATACACAAAATTTTGCACCCTCCAAACCTAGAGGCCTTGACATTTTGCACCCTTATCTTTACCCTTGGGAAAGCCTTGAAATATAAACATTCATGATTTGTCAAGAAATTGGATGATATCCCTAAGGATGCTCTCCTAAAGTCTCCTCTTATCCAGATATGGCTCTCACTTTAATTAGATGAGGTTTGATAAGTGTATCGTTGAGATTTGGTTCTTACCCAAATCAATGGCCATTTGGGTTTAAAATGTCATAATCAAAGGTAATCTCACCCACTACTTCTACGATTGAGAGTTTTATGGCTTTCTATGTGAAACAAAGGAGGATAGGAACATAATCTCCATAAATGGGCCTACTTCTTTAGCACCAAACGAATGTACTTGAATATATGGACTTCTAACTTCAACTTGAAGCTATTTGTCCATTATATTATTTTTTTAGGTCCATTTACCACACTTACCTCTCCATTATTGGAAAGAAGATCCACTTCAAAGTACTCACAATACTTTGGGAGATGCATATACAATTTTGGACCCAAAGATAATGTTTAGTGGCGCTAAGATGTACATCGAGGTTGATTTAGAGGAAGGACTATCAAAGCTAATCCTCGATAATTGGAAACATATTCAAATATAATATTATGAACCATTGCCTTTCATCTGCAAAACCTAGCACAAGTACAAATAATTTGCAAATAATTACAAGAAAAATATCCCACGGACTTAAATAACCTCCTAACAAGGAAGATCAAAGGAAAGTGGTACATATCAAACTTGCACCTACTAAGTATGACTTGTTACCTATGATAGCTCCCTTTGTCGAAGTGTTGGATTATGGTGATCCCAAGTAGATAACTTTCTTTATGTGGCCTTTAGATATGTAACTTTATTATGGTAGGACTAACATACCTAGGTAAACCTTTGATATTCCCTTGGTTTTGTATTGCAATTGCACATGGTGATAATTAAAACAACCATGGGGAAATACTATACACGAGGAGTAGCATAAAAAATTTAGGCACTCGTAACCCTTATCTTAGCCACATTACTATATACTCTTCCCAAAATATGTTTGATATCTCCTCCCAATAGTAGGTCTTAATTAAAAGGATCCATCAAACCCTATCTTAATTTCACATTTGTCTTCTCGATTCTAAATGTACAACTACCTTAAGAAGGGTGGTGCTAAAAAATGAGACCAAAATTAAAGGAAATACCAATGGTCAAATCCTTCTCTTACTTTATTGACATTTTCCCATACCTAACCAATGAGAGCACACAAACACCTATTTCTATAAAATCACCTATAACTTCACTTACTTTATTGTCACTTGCCCATACCTAACCAATGAGAACACAAGAACACCTATTTCTATAAAAGCATCTATAATACTTTTGTGGGTTTGACTAATATCCCTTTAGTTAGTGTGTGCACAGTAGCCTAGATCCTAAAGTGATTCACCTACAATGATAATCCACTAGGTGTATTTGTTTTTAAAAAACTATGCATGGATAAATGTCCCATTTATGACCAAGTTCCACCAAAATGGTTCCCCCTACCTACCTAGTAACTGCATTACATTTATTTCATGACAATACTACCCTACAACCCACCAAATTTATATCATATCCTTGAAGTCAACAACAATTTTTTGTTCAAGACATAGCTAAGTTGGAAAAAACTTAGCTCTAGAGCTTAGGGTATGTTCCCACCTCTAATGTTTATAAAACAATAGATATAAAATTTCTAAAGCATGTGGGAGCCAAAGTATCACCTTTCATATATTGACTCCCTCTTAAAAATCATGGAAAATATCCATAGATGAGTTATCCTTACGAAACCAAACGTTTCATTAAAAATAATCATCCATACCATAACATTACTACTTCCCTTTTAACCACATAAAACTTATTTTTAAATTACCATAATTCATTTTTAATATCACATAATTATATTAAAAAATCAACCAAAATCCTCTTAAATAATAGTTTATGAAATAAAAATTCAACAATTTTATATAATTAATAATTTAGATAAATATCTTAAATCGAACGTGATTAATAATTATTGATAATCAGCAATAACACTTATTAACGCAAACCCCTTATTAACCCAAAGAATGTAGAAATTAGTGTACACTAAGCATGCATACATCCATATTCCCCTGATCTCACAATATTTAACTTCTTGCAAAATAAAAAATCATTCCACTGTTAATCTTTTGCGGAAAATTAATTCCAAACACATGTGAAGCATAAATAAAAACAATCGCACGTAACATAGTTGTTTAACGAGGAAGCCTGAAGCTAAAAGCCCAAACTATCATATATTATGTATCATGGAGATCATGTAACAATCTCATACAAAGCTTAGTACATCAAGCTCTCAGTACAATCTGTTATGGCCTAAATCTAGCTGAGGCTGAAAGAAGGCAGAGTTTTAGGGTAACATCAAACCACGCTTAGTCTGGTAGCTAGCCCTACCAGAACAGGAGAGGGCTCTCTCCGGGTCAATCTCAGCAAAAATAATCAATAGGGCTTGAGATGACTTGAAATAAAGGCTAATTTTAGGTTCGGTATATAGGTGAAAGGATTTAATTTTGATTTTGGGGGTTTTGTTGGAAACAAAGGGAAAGGAAGTTTTGGGTTCGGGGATGAGGCCTAGTTTTTGCAGAGTTCTGAATGGGGCAAGGAAGGCAATTGCTTTGATGTTTTGGATTGAACGAATGGATAGTTTAGACCAGTGAGGAGCTGAAGAGGGCAAGAGGCTTTCAAGAATCCTCTTCAAACAGATGAAAACATGGAAAATTAAACAAAACTGAAGGCAGAGCAAAGCAAGCTAATGAATTCCACCTTTATCACTCATTTGTTTAATTTAAGAAGAAAGGAGAAGGGAAATGATACACATAAACATCAGTGAACTTACAATTACATAGAGAAAAACACCATCAAAACATAGAGCCACATGGATCCCAAAGAGTGCTGCAAACCCTGGTCTATTCCTTTGCCAAAAATGCAGAGATGAAATGTACAATGAAGTGCCAAGCAATCCCAAGTGTCCAACCCTCTGCCAAAATCCAACCCCTACACTATGAAATTCATAAAATATATACATTTTCTCATCCTTGTACTAAGGGAATTGAGCTCAACCATTTTCTTAAAAATAGAATCAGTTACATTAAACTTGGGCCGAATTTCTGAAAATAGGTGTTGAAGATGAACTCGTATCTCCTAAACCATAGCACCTGTTACAAAACTAAAAGAGGTTTTTGTAGATAAGGTCATTTTGGAGAAAAATAGCTCTCAAATTTTGGAAATTCATTTCCAGTTGCTCGCAATATATTCCACAAAATCATCTCTAAAACAGAAACTCATTAAAAATTTAAAGATGTAAAAATGAGCTGTAAAGATCTAGTCACATATCCCAATTCGTGACACTTTTAAATAAAATGAAAGAGGTTTTTGTTATATGGCTTGTGGTTAAAAAAAAACTCTTTTGGTTTTGTAGAATTACTTTCCATCAGTTGTAAAATGGCCGCACACTAAAATTACTAAAACAGTAAAAAATATGAAAATTTTGCTTTGTTTTAATGTAGGCTCCAAATATCACTGTATATCTCCCACATAGTAGCACCTGTGCATAAAATGAAGGATTTTTTTGTTATTGGGTATGTGATGAACAAAAACCTCTTTCACTTTTGAAAAATTCCTTACCATTATTTCACAAACTGATTTTGTACTAAACTTGTCATTGTGTGCAGCAACTGACCTCAAAACATGCATAACCAAGAATCACTCATTCATTTCGATCATATCTTCTAATCCGGGAGTCGGTTACGGGAGTGTGATATACCGTTGGAAATATTTTTCTGAGATTATTCTGATGGACACACTTGTGACATGTTTTGTGTTGAACATCATGTGCAAAACATCTAACAAAACCAGACATAGTAAGAGCTCATGTTGATCTCTGGTGACAGGCTGCAAATACTGGAACTAACATTAGTTCCAATGGGGATGGTAGCTCCTTGGAGGTGCCAAGAACAGTAGATCTTTGGGAGAGCAGACAAGTGCCTTCATCCATTGGGTAATGGAGTCAAAAACTGCAAACCCAAAACAACTCAAACCAATCCAAAACATGTACATACTGCAATATGTACATAAACCAATACCAAAAGCTGAAATGTTGCCTTGGGCAGCTTATTTATGCACAAACCTACCCTACTTTGCAGAAATATTTATAGATCAAGTAATGTTGTAATGCCAAACCAACCAATCAAGTAACTGTGACAAGGATGCTACTTGGAAGTTCTTGAACCAGGACACAACTGGAAATGATGACAGCCATACATGCACAAAAGGAGTCTGGCTATGTAAAAGACAATTTGATCTATCATTCAAATTGAAAAAAAATCTCCATGTACGTTGCAATAGGATCGAAAAAACAAGACTCTGTTTGCTGCCCCAACTCCTCAATACATGCTTCCAGCTGCAAACTATCAATGCAAATATCCACGGGCAGCTCTATTGTTTCTTGTTTTGAAGGAGGGAGAGTTTCCAAAAACTTTTTGGGATCTCGAAATTCATATGATTGAATTTGATCATTTAAAAATTGAATCTCCTTCTCAAATTTTTCAACAACTAACTCAAGGAAACCAGTTTTAGCTTTAGGAGGAAACTTTGGAGATCTCAAACATCGAAGCACGACAATGAAAAATAATTCATCAATTTCAATATCCACTAACTGATCTCTAACTTCTTTTAAAACTTCATAAAGCGCAGGGTTTGCCACATACCCTACCATTTTATTTTAGTGCATGAATGGATCAGTGAGCACTGGAATCTCCGGATTGAGTTGGAGTCGCCAGATGAATGTTTCAGCCTTCATATGTGTCTGACTGTTGTCCACCATCAGCAATCAGATCTGAACTTGATTACATTTTACTGAGGAAACCAGATTTTCAGTTCATAAACTAGACCAGAGATTGACTGAAGCAGCATTTATCTACTTTCGCTAATGCAAAGCAAGAGTGTTTCGAAGGCTATCTGGCATAACTTTAGGCTCCGTATGTAGCTTAGAAAAAAAATAACACCAACAAGAAAACCATTTTATTCCCCAGTTGAGTCGCCACTATGTTATAGCCTAAATCTACCTCAGGTTGAAAGAAGGCAGAGTTTCAGGGTAACATCAAACCACGCTCAGTCTGGTAGCTAGCCCTACCAGAACAGGAGAGGGCTCTCTCTGGGTCAATCTCAGCAAAAATAATCAATAGGGCTTGAGATGACTTGAAATAAAGGCTAATTTTAGGCTAGGTATATAGGTGAAAGGATTTGATTTTGATTTTGGGGGTTTTGTTGGAAACAAAAGGAAAGGCAGTTTTGGGTTCGGGGATGAGGCCTAGTTTTTGCAGAGTTCTGAATGGGGCAAGGAAGGCAATTGTTTTGATGTTTTGGATTGAATGAATGGATATTTTAAACCAGTGAGGAGCTGAAGAGGGCAAGAGGCTTTCAATAATCCTCTTCAAACAGATGAAAACATTGAAAATTAAACAAAACTGAAGGCAGAGCAAAGCAAGCTAATGAATTCCACCTTTATCTCTCATTTGTTCAATTTAAGAAGAAAGGAGAAGAGAAATGATACACATAAACATCAGTGAACTTAAAATTACATAGAGACAAACACCATCAAAACACAGAGCCACATGGATCCCAAAGAGTGCTGCAAACCCTGGTTTATTCCTTTGCCAAAAGTGCAAAGATGAAATGTGCAATGAAGTGCCAAGCAATCCCAAGTGTCCAACCTTCTGCCAAAATCCAACCCCTACACTATTAAATTCATAAAATATATACATTTTCTCATCCTTGTACTAAGGGAATTGAGCTCAACCATTTTTAAAAAAAAATAGAATCAGTTACATTAAACTTGGGCCGAATTTCTGAAAATAGGTGTTGAAGATGAACTCTTATCTCCTAAACCATAGCACCTGTTACAAAAATGAAAGAAATTTTTGTAGATAAGGTCATGTTGGAGAAAAACCTCTCTCAAATTTGGAAAATTCGTTTCCAGTTGCTCTCAATCTATTCCACAAAATCATCTCTAAAACAGAAAATCATTAAAAATTCAAATCTGTGAAAATGAGCTGTAGAGATCTAGTCACATATCCCAATTCGTGACACCTGTGAATAAAATGAAAGAGGTTTTTGTTATATGGATTTTGTTTAACAAAAACCTCCTTGTTTTTTGCAAAATTACTTTCCATCTGTTGTAAAATGGCTCCGCACTAAAATTACTAAAAAAGTAAAAAAATATGAAAATTTTGTTTTGTTTTAATGTAGGCTCCAAATATCACTATATATCTCCCACATAGTAACACCTGTGCATAAACTGAAGGAGGTTTTTGTTATTTGGTATGTGATTAACAAAAAAATCTTTCACTTTTGAAAAATTCCTTACCATTATTTCACAAACTGATTTTGTACTAAACTTGTCATTGTGTGCAACAACTGACCTCAAAACATGCATAACCAAGAATCACTCATTCATTTCGATCATATTTTCTAATCCGGGAGCTAGTTATGGGAGTGTGATATACCGTTGGAAAAAAAATTCTGAGCTTCTTCTGATGGACACACTTGTGACATGTTTTGTGCTGAACATCATGTGCAAAAAATCTAACAAAACCAGACATAGTAAGAGCTCATGTTGATCTCTGGTGACAGGCTGCGAAGACTGGAACTAACACAATCAATCATCACACACTAACATAGAAGAAATCTGCAAATCCATGCACCGATCTATGCCCTCCTACTAGCCTGCCTCCACTGCACAATCCTTGCTGAAGAATAGCTCTGAATGAATTCGAAATACCCTTGCCTTGACTACACAATCCTCATTGGAAACTCCAATGTGTGTGTGGTGCAATCAATGCATCACTATAATCACAACAGATATTCCATCTTTCCCTTTCACCTATCTCTCCACTAGGTCTCCACTGGAACTGACATGTATTTTAGTTAACTGTTGTATTGTTCAGTTGATTAATGAGTTATTATTTTTGAATTAATTTATTAATTAATTCACTCCACTCTCACTAGTATATCATTCATTTAGACTAGATACAACTAGCTCAACTGAATATAACTGAGTTAAACTGAATACAACTCCATGAAATACTCTTCCAACTCTGTCACAACTTTTCCACTTCAGTTCTAACTGAGTCCTCCATGCATGAACCACTAGTAAACCCTAGGAATTGCGTAATTCCTTCAGCCCGGTGATTTTCCAAATCTGTGCACTGAAATTAAGTGCTCCAAGAGAATAAGTTGTTTTTTATTGTCGAATTATTATTAAGAGCTAATAATAATCGACACTTCTATTTTTAGATCGACGATCTATAAATAAAATTCTCCCAATATTCTAAAAATATAATTTCATCTATTTTTCCAACTTGATCAACCATCCACAAATAGCATCCTGCAACTTCTGAAATATGATCACCATGTCTAAAAATATACTTGCGCCAAAAATAACCTACGGGCCCACTTAGTGAAGGCGGCTCTTTTCACTAAGCTCATCATCTTGTTGAATCTCAACAATCCCTCTCAAAAAAATAGGGATTATCCTTCACCTCGATCCTATCTCTATGGTATTCAAACTTTCTCCTTGTGAGTGCCTTCATCAGAATATCTACATCCTGATCCTCCGTAGGAATGTACTGAAGCAACATGATCTTCCGCTGCACACAATCTCTGATATGATGATACCGGATATCAATATGTTTAGATCTATCATGAAACACAGGATTAATCGAGAGTTTAATGCAACTCTAATTATCACAATGTATCACTATAGGATCTAAATGTGAACCGAACAAACCAACCAGGATCTTTCTCATCCAGATAGCCTCACATGCATCTTGACTTGCTGCCATGTATTTTGCTTCTGCTGAACTAATGCCACAGATCTTTGTTTCATGTTGTACCAAGAAACTGTCATAGATCCGATACTGAAAATCCCTCCTGATGTGCTCTTTCTATCTGTTGGGTGTCCTGCCCAATCTGCATTTGTGAAGCCACGCAACTTCACCTCATCCTTCTGTCTGTACCATAAACCATACTCAGATGTGCCCCTGAGATATCTCAGGACATGCTTGCCTGCCTTCCAAAAGAGCTTGGTAGGCTTAACCATCGCTTGTGAAAGTTGGTTCACCGCATAGCATATGTCCAGTCTTGTACTGACTAAATACATGAGAGAACCCAGCAACTGTCGATAAACAGTGGCATCCACTACCTATGCCGATGTAGAATCCTCTTTCCTCCAATTTCCTGGAAGAGGAGTGTTGATAGGCTTGCAGCCTTGCATGTGAAACTTCTCCAGTATCTCCCGGGCATACTTGCCTTGAGACACAAATAGTTCACCTTCCCGCTGCCATATTTCCAATCCAAGGAAATAATGAAGGAGGTCCAAATCCTTCATCTCAAAATCCTTTGCAAGATCTGCCTTGCATGATTGTATCAACTACTCATCACTCGTTAGTATTAAATCATCAACATAAAGAACAATGATTAAAATCTTACCCTCCACCACAATTTGGTACAGGTTTTCATCCGCCTCACTCTTGGTGAAGCCAAGTCCAGTGGAATAGTTGTCGATCCGAGTGTACAAAGCATGAGGTGCTTGTTTCAGCCCATACAGCGCTCTTTTGAGTCTGCACACATGTGACTCGCTGCTGTAGATCTCAAATCCTTCTGGCTGCTCAATGTACACCTCTTCCTCAATGATCCCATTAAGGAACGTAGTCTTCACATCCATCTGATGAATGTGCCAACCCATATGTGCTGAGAGAGCAAGGATGGTCCATATAAAAGAATATTGTGTGAAAGGTGAAAAGGTTTCTTCATAGTCAATCACCTCGATCTGTGAGAAGCCCCGGGCAACAAATCTTGCCTTATACTTCTCGACGCTCCCATCAGCAGCTTGCTTTACCTTGTAGGTCCATCTTGATCCTACAACTTATTTTCCCACCGGCCTTGGAACAATCTCCCAAGCACTGTTTCTGACAATTGAGTCATACTCCTCCACCATGGCATCTACCCATGTGGGCTCCTGCACTGCTTCTTCAAAATAAGATGGCTCTGTCATGATACACTTTCTCATCAGAGCCATGAATCCAGTAAATCAATCAGGTGATTTTCTCTGTCTGCGTTATGATGTAGGGACTCCTACATTCTGTGCCGCATCAAGCTTCAGTCTCTCAGCTTCTATGGTACGCTTTCTGCCTTGTCTGATGTTTGGTTCTGCATGAGTGGACTCCTCCACTCCATGAATCTCGTCCTGTGGCTGATCCACAACTGGAGGCTCATCTTTGGGAACAAGAAGTTCCTCCTCTGCATGCAAGTGTAGCTCCCTCTCAAGCGACAACTTCGTGGCTTTCACCTCATTGAATTTTATATCCCATCGCACCACAGTCATCCGACTATCTGGAAATACACACGATAATTATGGGGTGTTTCTATGTACCCCATAAATATCCCAACTTCTGCAGTTGGCTCCAGCTTCTTCCTTGCGTCCTTTGTCACATGAATGTAAAGAGATGAGCCAAAAATCTTCAAATGAGAAATATCAGGCTTCTTACCAGTAAAAGCTTCTTCAGGTGTACTCATGCCAAGTACTCTATGAGGACAACGGTTTTGCACATAAACCACAGTGTTGCATGCTTCCGCCCACAAGTGCATCGGTAAGCCCTGGTCATGCAACATCGCTCGTGCAACACCAATGATCATTTTGTTCTTCCTCTCCATGACCCCATTCTACTTTGGGTTATGAGGCGCTATGAGTTCTCCTCGAATTCCTTCTTTGCTATAGAAGTCTTTGAATTCACCCAAGATGTTTTCACCACCATTATCACTCCGTAGAGCTTTCACTTGCTTCCCTGACTCCTTCTCGACCAATGCTTTGAACTCACAGAAATTTGAGAACGTTTCTCTCTTCTTCTCCATGAAGAAGATCCAGCATCTACGAGAATATTCATCAACAAATATAACATAATACATGTGTTTTGCTATTGAAGCAACTGAGAAAGGTCCACACACGTCTGTGTGAATTCTCTCCAGGATCAGCGAGGCACAGTTCTCCTTCTCATGAAAGGTGGTCTTCAAAAACTTACCCATAGTACATCCCTTGCACTGATCTGACTGCGCAACAATACCCTTGGGAAGTCCAGTAGAAATCTGCTGCAAAATCTTCAAAGCGCCATGGTGAAGATTGCCCAATCTCCTGTGCCATAATTCGCCCTCATCCCGGCTCACCACTTCTTCTGCTTTTCCCAAAATTGCAGCGCAGCCATCTACCTCCAGCTTGTAGAGATTCTTAACTCAAATCCCTATCTTCTTGGTTTGAATCATTATTTTATGTCAAAGGAAAGTTTTTCCCTCACTGAAAACAACATCATAACCTTTGTCTTCCAACATTGCGACCGAGACCAAGTTTTTCTTCAGAGCTGGAACATGCGTAACATCCTTCAACAAGAATGGATTACCAGAATCCCTCTCAAAGGTAATGGTCCCAATGCTGGTCGCGCTATATCGACCATCTTCGCCCATCTCTATATGCATCTGGAGGTCCTTTTCCTCCAAGTCACTAAACAACTCCTTGTCTCCCGTCATATGGAAAGACGCACCACTATCAAGATACCACACCTATCCCATACAGATTTAAACCAAGCATGAAACCAAAGAGAAATCATGTTTAAATTCTGAGGCTAAGGCCTCTCCAGCTGCAGCTCCAACAACCTTCTTGTTCTTCTTCTTCTGTGGGCAGTTAGTGGCAAAATGACCATGTTCGTGAAAGTGAAAACACTTCACTTTGGACAAATCCTGCTTCTTGCCTTTAGCATCGGATTTTGAAGGAAATTTCTTCCCCTTCCCTTTCCTTTCTTTGGCAGCCAAAGAGAAATTCTCTTCATCTTCATTCTTCGATGAAGAGCCATCCCTGGTACGCCGCCTTATCTCCTCCTGCACAAGATCCGACCAAAGTCGCTCCCATCCCGGCAGTTTCTCCCATCCATTGACAGAGTCTTCGTAGCTATGCTAACTCTTCAGAAGCCCAAGGAGAGCCAATATCACCAAGTCTTCATCATCAATAGTAACCCCCACACTTCCCAGTTCATCCTTGCAGTGGACAAACTTCATGAGGTATTTTGGAATATTGTCGCCCTTCTCCATTTTTATTTTTCTGAGCTTGTCTTTAAGCGCCAACTTCCTCTGGTCGCTTCTGCTTTGGAACAAATCTGTCAAAGCCTTCCACATTAAGAATGGAGTGGCTTTCTCGTGAAGGCTGGACACAATATGGTCCTTCACACCTTCCAAACGAATTATTCTTGTCTTTGTTGTCTTCTTTTTCCATGCATCAAGTAATGCAGCATCGCTAGATCCCGACTTAGGAACATCGCTATCGATGAACTCCTTCAATCCATTATCCTCCAGCACCGCCTCCATCCTATCCTTCCAGGCTATGTAATTTGAGCTCCCATCAAGAGCATACTTCAATCACAACCCATTGAAAGACATTTCAATGTATACTCAACTTCTGCACCAAGAATCTTTTGTAGCAAATTCGAATTGTCCACCAGCACAAACTCAACAATTCTTCACAATTGCAATCTTCAAGAATTAACACTGCTCTGATACCATGTAGAAATTAGTATACACTAAGCATGCATACATCCAGATTCCCCTGATCTCACAATATTTAACTTCTTTCAAAATACAGAATCATTCCACTATTAATCTTTTGCGGAAAATTAATTGCAAACACATGTGAAGAATAAATAAAAACAATAGCACATAACACAATTGTTTAATGGGGAAGCCTGAAGCTGAAAACCACAACTATCATATATTATGTATCATGGAGGTCGTGTAACAATCTCATACAATTATTAGTACATCAAGCTCTCAGTATAATCAATCGTCACACACTAACATAGAAGAAATCTGCAAATCCATGCACTGATATCTGCCCTCCTGCTAGCCTGCCTCCACTACGTAATCCCTAATGAAGAATAGCTCTGAATGAATTCCAAATACTTTTTCCTTGACTACGCAATCCTCATTGGCAACTCCAATGTGTGTGTGGTGCAATCAATGCATCACTATAGTCACAATATATAGTCCATCTTTCCCTTTCACCTATCTCTCCACTGGGTCTCCACTGGAACTGACATGCACTATAGTTAACTGATGTATTGTTCAGTTGATTAATGATTTATTATTTGTGAATTAATTAACTAATTAATTCACTCCACTCTCACTAGTGTATCATTCAGTTAGACTAGATACAACTAGTTCAACTGAGTCTAACTGAGTTAAACTGAATACAACTCCATGAACTACTCTTCCAACTCTTTCATAACTTTGCCACTTCAATTCTAACTGAGTCCTCCATGCATGAACCACCAGTAAACCCTAGGAATTGTGTAATTCCTTCAGCCCACTGATTTTCCAAATCTGTGCACTGAAATTAAGTGCTCCAAGAGAATAAGTTGATGTTTATTGTCAGATTATTATTAAGAGCTAATAATAATCGACACTTCTATTTTTAGATCGACGATCTATAAATTTACTTCGTCCAATGTTCTAAAAATATAATTTCATATATTTTTCCAACTTGATCAACCATCCACAAATATCATCCTGCAACTTCTGAAATATGATCACCATGTCTAAAAATAGACTTACGCCAAAAATAGCCTACGGGCCCACTTAGTGAAGGCGACTCTTTTCACTAAGCTCATCATCTTGTTGAATCTCAAAAAAGAAAATAATTACACATTTGATTTAATGGAATTTAAGTGGCCTTAAAAAAACACATGTATTTCATTTCAAAATGTCAAATTTTTAAACTTCCCTCGTTCATTTCCCTGCAGTTGCATGGTTTGTCTAGGGAAGGAGGAAGAATGTGGCTATACTGTCGCAGGTTTGGTGGAAGGATGCGGCCATACTGTCACAGTTTTGGAGGAAGGATGCGGGAAGTAAAGAAATTGATCCCGAGTGCCTGTTGCAGGTCTGCTCTGATACATTGGTTGAAGTCAGGTGATTTATTTCCTTCTACCGAAAGAATCTGCTCTGATACATCGGATCTCGATTGCCTCTAGTCCGATGATTTATTTCCTTCTACTTAAATTAACGAATGAATTTTGTTTGATATCTAGATACATTTTAGTCTTTCGGCTGTAATTAGGCTTTCAACAAAATCAAAATAACATAATTTTTCTGTCTCAAGAATCTTGTTATTGCCCTAAAACATTGTTGAATCCCACTTCTCGATTGTTGCTTGTGAATATTAGATTATTACGTCCATGTATATTGTGGCTTGTAGGTGGTTCTTAGTTTCAGGTAATAAATAATGCACTTACGATAATATGTTTGATATGATCCACTTTAACAAAAATGACATGAGGGTCTGAAATTTTGGATGCTCTATACACAAAAATTTGTAAAACTTCCTGTAATAGATTTCACATGGTTAATCCATAGAAATAATTTTATATACCTACTATTGAAATGAAATATCCATACACTTGCATTGTATACAAAATTTTTTAGTATCCTTAAACTGGAATGGAGGGGTTAATCACAAGTTAAAAAATTACAATTAGAGCATTTGATGGTTATTCCACTTAGGACTACACAACTTGTCTTACTGCTGGAAGAACCATTTATTCTTTCTCCCTAAGGTTATAGAGGGTAGATTCTCCATGCTATATCTGTTTGTAGTATTAAGGCCTGTGTGGGGCTGTTGTTGTTAAGGAATTGGCTTCACACAATTAAAATTGTTAGCCCTGATATTGGCTCTGTCTTTTCTATATGCAAAACGCTACATTCAGATTGGACACACCCCAATAGTTATTCCAAAACCCTTCACTAGAAAGCTTGAATGGGTTATCTTCCCTTCTTTTCTGGAGTAATGACACGTGAGCAAGTCACGAGGCATAATTGCCAGAGAATTTTTGATGACTACTATTAGTGGGACAACATTATTCCATGATCCCAAACATAGGAAAGTGAATAGTTAGATGTCGTTGGAAGAACCTGTCGTTGGAAGCCTTCATTTTTCCTACATGTAGTCATTTTTAAAATAGAGGTTGTTGTAAATTTGAGGTAGCCAATGATTTTCTGTGTTTGGGAAAGCAAACAAGGGTGTTAGGGAAAATGTGATTCCCCCTCCGAAACTGATGAAACCTAAACACTGATAAGCAGACACATAATGGTTCTATTTCTGAAAATGAACAACATTGAGGGGTTGAAGGGATATTCTTTCATTTCCTTAAATTTTTGAATAATCCAGTTTCCAACTTGCAGCTGGAGAAAATGTCATGTATTCCAGCTCTCCCATCCTTAATGACTATGATAACAAAACAAAAAAAGATGCTCCTTAGGTTTACCATTTTTAAGTATGAAGAAAAATATCCATGCACTGAGCTTGGGAAAACACCTAAAAGACCTAATTCTCTGAAGAGTTAACTTCAATCTGCAAGTGTCCATATTGAAGATACGATGTGTGGACATTTGTACCGTGAAAATAAATAGGAGGTTAGATCTCACTCTAAGTTAATAAACAGGATGTTAGATCTCACTCTAAGTTATCATCTCTAGGTATCTCATTTGTTAGTTGAAGGCGTGACTATCAACCTCCAATCAAAAATAAAAAAAGGTCATTGTTCTGGCTATGGACAATACATATACAAAATCATGCCTCCAATCCAATAATAAAATATTACAAGATGAGTTGCATAAATACTTGCTAGTAATTGTGGCACTATTGGAGTGCTTTCTTGTAGCAGAAATTCATACTCATAACTCAATTGTTGCAGTATATCTCTCAATGGATATTATAATAGTTAGTAGAAGCCAAAAGCAGATCAAGCCTATATTATTCTTTAAGAGACTTAATCATATCCAGAGATAGAGTTTGAGCTCAAGTTCTTGTTAACTTACGGATTTGATTACAAGGTCTAAATATTCTATTGCAACAGTAGGCGTAAATTCCTTAAATTAGATTGTTACATTCCAAGATGAACTACAAATGATGAAGGGTCAATTTTGATAGACTTATTGGAATAAATTTTTTCCAAGATTGTATCAACTACGTGCAAATAGAATTTCATGTTTGAAGAGGCTAGTTAGGGATTAAAGGATCTTAATATTCTCACAAGCCCTGGCTGCAAGGTTGATTTTAGCACTTTGTCTCAAGCACAGGTTTGTGGCACGAAGTTCTAATCAGGAAGTGAACCTATCCTCCAATCAAACAATGAATTCGATGTACTATGATGGTGGCAACCGGTGCCTCTTCTTTTTGGTGCAATCAGATCACATTCAGTCAACAAACACGGAATGAGAATTCTATTAGAATTATTGGTGACACTTAGATTGGTTTGGACTTTTATTTCCACATGGATGTAGGTCTAAAATTTCTCATGAATGATGCAAGTATATATATATATATATATATCAAAGATATACTTTGGCACGTAGGATGCCCTTAATCACTCCTGGAAACAGGTTGGTCATTAAACAATCTAGAGGAATTTCATAACCCATGCAACCATATCCATCTAACACCAGCTGGTATAAAACTGTTAGAAAACGTAGACAAATTAAAAATGAGTACATCCATTGACAGGTGAATACATGGTTGACTTGGGAGCCTCACCGTTATTACTCATTGACCTTACATCATTGCCCCATAAATTATTTAACATGCAAGTAATTATTAGATCCCTAAGGATGAGAATTTGAAAGCATTGTTTCAAATTGGGCAATAGTTTCAACTCCCAATTTTAATTAATTAAATAGCACTGTACAACAAGATATGAACAAAATGAAGCTGATATCAACAACCAACCTATTTAAAATCATAGGGCCAATTATATATAATCTAACTTTCATAATTGTACAAACTTTGGGAAGATGAAGAGACAAACAAAAGAAGTCGATCTGTAGTGACTGTTGGCCTTTTGTGCCACACAATTTGTTGAGTTCCCCAACCACTCTAGTGAGCCTACACTAATTTGGAATGGGTGCATGTAGCAAAGGCTAATGCAACAGTGTATAACATGACTGAACTCTGAGACTGTGTGATCACTTTGTTGTAATGCTAGAACCACTTGACTAAGAATATTATTGTGTTTGTGTCACAATTCTAATTTTCCACTTTGATCCACAGCAGTGTTGCCCATTGCAATTCACATTGGGTGTTGATGATTCCTTTTTATTTTGCACCTTTGGTACAATGAGTGAATTTGCATGCCCATACTTGATGAAATTTGTGTTGAACTTGTCTCACAAGCTTGGTGGATTTGTGACTCACTCTAGGATCAAACAACCTCACTTAAGAATTTTTTATGTCAACCACTCTCCTGCAAGTTGGGGAGTGTTAGAAATGACAATAAAATTATTGTGTGGAATTGTTGAGCTTGTGAGGATTGATGAAACTATTGGGGTGGATTTTTTGTTGTATTACACATGCAGTCTAGGTACAAATTGAGGGGACATGGCCACATTATCATCTTGGGAGTTTGGCAAATGTTGCTACCTTGGAATTCTTTGTTGGAGATGTTATGACTTGTATGCACAAGGTTTTTGGTCAAGTCAAAGATGATAAGTTGAGTCTCTAGGTGCTAGCAACATTATCCTTGATAGTGTAATCTTTGTAATTTATTAACCATTGAAGCAGTTAGTGTTTGACATAGTGAAATTTGATCATTTTACTTCATATATATACACATAAAAATAAGAAGTGATCCAAGTGCTAATATGTCTGTAGTTTCTATAAGAGAAACTTTTTCTGTACTTGAAAAGAATCACAAGTACCTATCTACTTTGTTGATAGGATGCATGACCTTAAAATAAATTGGCATCAATGCTAATAAAAATCATTAAGGTTGGGTGTGTTTATTGTAGTGTACAATACATGATAAGCTCTTCTTGGAAAGTAGAAGCGATGTGGAATAGTTTCAATGCACATATTAGTTTTTCCTCCTCTCGAACATGGTATCAGAGCCTAGTTTATTAAGATCTTGGAGATTTGCATGTTTGTATTAAAGTGTATGTAATTTGATTCTAGAAGAGATTGAGAATTTATTGTTGTTGTTGACATTGCTAAGCAAGGAGAGGGGGGTGGGGGGGGGTGGGGCGGGATATGACATTGACTTCAAGCATTCGATCTCTGAACCTCAAGTTGGTGTTAACTTTTAGGGTTACTGCAAAAGTGTTTTTGCTCTTATTAGGAGAGCACTATATCTCCAAGATCCTTGATGATGCTTTGTGGGCATATGGATGGCTCAAATGGGGTGGATTCTTGACATTAGAGTGTTGCCTTGTTCTTCTTACCTATGGGGTTTATGCCCTAGTCAATTTTTTGACTAACCCATTAGGTTTGGACAATGAGGCAGTTAGTTGCTAGATTAGAAGAGGTGCCTACTTAGGAGGAGAATTGGGCACTTAGCCCTTGGAGCTTGGAACATAAATTCACTTCTCAAAAATAGAAACAACAAACCATAATTCACTTCTCAACAACCTCAATATGCTAGGTAATCCAAGAGAAAATATACCAAGAATATGCTACCAAATTTCATCCCTTCAGGCACACTTTTCCAAGCATAAACCAGATTTGAATTTATTTTACTTACTGCAGATTTACAACAGTAAATCTGCCATATTATCTTCAAAATGTTTGTAAATCACTTCATAATTTTGGACCTTAATATGTCAAATTAGTATGAAAAGTGTAAAAAATGGTGCAACCAAGAAAACAATGAAAGGCTACAAAATAAAATCTGAAACTACACGAGTATTGGACAGTTGGAAACTTCATATGTGTATAAGGATGAAGTACATGTATATACCAAAACTTTATTATCACAAAGTGATCACAATCTTTCAAGGTCCAAAGAAGCGATAGCTGTTCAAAAATAGATTCAAGAGAAGCGTCAACTGTAGGCATATAATGCCAAATCATAGGTAGAAAAGTGGAAGAAACTGTAGCAATTTTTGTTACCAAGATAGATATGGTGAGAGAGATATTATAGGAAGTGAAAGGTCATTGGACAAATAAAGAGTCATAGGAATTGGAATGTTTAGTGTTAAAAGCTCTATTATATGTTCACGTGATTCCAAATCCATTTTCTTTTGCTCTATCTTTGGAATAAAATTGTTAGTGTCTCATTTCATAGTATTTTTGTCTTATTGAATGATCTAGAATGGAATTCAACAGCAAATGATTCATGGAATAGATGAATCCCTTGTTCGCCAAGAGAAATAGTTTTTCACACAGCTCAGTGAGTGACATCAACAAGAAGAAATACTTTGTTGTTAGAAATCACAAGTACAATGGCTCAAGAAGGAGAACACAACTCTAAATTCTTCCACAACTCAATGATTCGACATTGGAATTGTAATAGAATTACTCATCTCAAGAACAATCAAGGTAATAAGCTAACTTCTCAACATATTGAGCACAAACAAACAAAATTTTTCTGGTCTCTCCTCTCAAAACTCAAATAGGATGGTTTCACTGCCATTCACATGATCACCAAACACATCCCCTAATTATTCTCGAAAGAACATGCCGCCAATCCCATGAGACCCATTACTTTAATAGATGTAAAATTGACTGTCATGGATATGTCTGCCAGAAAATCTCCAAGTTCTAATTTTTTCACCACAAATTTCTTCCACCGCATATGGTTCACCATCAAAAATGAGGCCTAGGCATTGAAAGAAAAGTTACACCAAATTTGAGGTGCCTTTCCAACCATAAATGCTACCTTCATCACCCTAATTCTAAAAGAGGAAAAAGCACTCAATCCCTCAAAATTCCAAGCTATAGGTCTCTACTATGTTATTTACAAAATGAGATGAGAGGGGTGCATTAGTTGTTGTTGTAATACAATGATTGCTGCCTGTAGATCTAGTCGCCTCTTAAGGTTTCCATCTCACACCGCTACTAGATATAACACTGGTGGGTTTTTACAATCAAGGGCTCTATACCTTGGCTCATTGAGGTTTTTTACTTTTCAACTTCCACTAGATATACTCCCTTCAACCACCAAAAAATTGTGACGTGCATATTTTTTCACTGGTGTGGCTGATTACAATCAAACTGCAAGATGTAGAATTTTGGCTCCATTTCCACATTGTGGTCATAATAGTGATTTTGTGCAGTATTATAGGTGTTATGCCCTCAACAGGTTGTCCTTCAATACATATCAAATTTCTATCTTGCAAGGCAATTTTTTCCTTGCCTAGGAACTAGATTGAAGTCTGCCATCAGAGGCCAAATTTTTATGCCATTTCTGAATTGGTATCGTATCAATGATCTTTATTTCGCTCCAACATCTTCTCTCTCACCTAATTCTCTTCTTGTTGACCCATGCATGATCAGTAGCAAAATAACACTTAGAGTGCTATTATTCATTAAGTTTTGTACCTCTTGAATTGGAATTGGGTTAGGTAGCTACATAGCAACTTTGAGTTTTCTTCCAAGTCTGGGTACTTGTCTATGATTTTTGGCACATATGCAAGCCTTCAAAGCAAGAGAATGTGCAAGAATAAACTCCTGGGATTAATACCCATTTCATTATAAGGGCTTCTCTTATGTTGATGTCATAATGTCAGCAAGGACATTTGTAGATAGCTTGACACAAAGACAGTGTCAGCAAGGACATTTGTTAGTATGCATTTTCATGTGCATTTGTGGCTTCTTCAGCACAAACGTACACCAAAGTGATGTTTCAGTTACATATGCTTGAAATCCATGAATGTGGTACAAACTTCAAATATATTTATGAAAGAATGCCCATGACAGCATATAACCACTAGAACCATAACTCTATTCCTTGGACCTGGATCCAACAATCTCCTTCCACCAAAGCTTGAATAGGTTTCAAATATGCAAAGTATGACATCCTCTTGCCTCAAAAAGACCCAAACATTATGTATAGTTGACATTATTAGATTCAAACACTTTCAACACAACATTTGGTACCATACGAGGAAAATTGGAAAGGTGATTGCATCAAAGAATGGCCAGGGCTTTGAGGTTATATTGCAGCTTGTCGCATTTGTGTAATTCCCTACGAAAATTCCTGTGCATTTATAAGAGGCAGAATCCGGTTTTGAATCTGCATATATGCCTGGGCAGTCTTATGATCTTACATTTTGGGACTCGTCTGAGAAAAGATGGAAGGTTCAATAATTGCTACTCTAGGAGATGTTACTTCGGAGGCAAACACATCTTCAAGATTCATTGGAGCAACAATATTGATCCCATGACTCTTGTATTTTTCAGATACTTGCACCACCAGATATAATAGCAGCAACATTCATCCTAGTTTGTGTGGGGAGTGGAGAAAAATCATTGAGGAGTTGCCCTTCAATAGTCTGAAATTCGAGGAGAATCCTCAACAGGCATGTCTCTGGCATTGAGTTCTTCTCTAAGACGGATGGTTTGAACATTTCTACCAGGAAGGTATAAGGTTGATACACTAGGCTATGGCCAACCTCCATATCCATTTACAGAGGATGTCGATGGAGACATAGCCGGAGTAAGCTCACAGCCTTGTTGAGGATTTGATAGGAAGGATGAAATCACTAAAACTGAAGAGGGAGAACCAGGAGCAAGAGGACTCATGACAGAGGTCATGTCAAGAGATGATGATGCCCCCAGTAGACCCAGTAGAGACAATGAGAGGACATAGTTATTCAGATGTGTGAGCAAAGAAGCAAACTCTACGTGAACAATTAGTCCCATTTTTTCACAACTGTAACCCTATTGAGCTGGATGTAACCAACACTCAAAAACACCGCGTGCATATTCACAAACATGGGAGCAGTTGCTGGATGTCCTGAGACTTCCTGTGCATATGTATTGGAAACTGTAGTTTTCATGTGTGCATGTGTCACTCCCTTTCCAATAAGAGCAGCACCAAACTCAAGATTATGAATTGTAAAAACAATGCGGGCATTCGCAAGGCCGTAATGTTTATAATTCTCCTAAAATAACCATGAAACTGTTGCACTACTCCAATCATGGAAGTGCATACTATCCAGATGCAACCCACTTTGAAGCAGAAACTCAAGGGCTGCATGGAAAAAGAATCCAAAGCATTGTCCATCATCCTTACGGCCATAGATGCAACCAACCCAAAACATTCCATTGCATGGTTCTAGAAAGTACACAGACAAGCCTTCAACATTTCCATGCCAGAATTTAATTTTTCTACCTCCCCAAGAAAATTCTTGCCTAAATTGCAAATCGTGAACCTTTCTGTACTCAAGTCAATCGTATTTTAGACCAATGATCTCAGCATTATGTCCCAATTCTTGAACTGCACAAGAAAGACTTGTAACCACATCTTCCAGACGTCTGACCTTTGCAACAGGTGCCATTTCCACAACTATATGCACAATGTGCATTGGTGGCTTCCTCAGAATTCCTCCAACCTTAGAAACATGGTAGTCCATACCATTTATATTGTCATACAATCCACCATGTTCATCGCCTCTTTTAGAGAAAACAAAATCCATCATATATGCTTCTATTCGCACCGTAAATGAGGTCGTAATGATTCTCAAGGTAATCTGCAGTTGTGGCTAGTACTCATCCAAAACAGACTTGAATTATATGGATGCAGTTGTCATCACATAGGAGCCATTATATGCAGGGATCATTCGCTGGGGTGGAAGAACACCAAGTTGATGAGTCCATTGATTGAAAGAGCACCATAACCATATTTCAGATTTACCATTCAAAATTGTATTAGATGGGTTGTAAAATAATGTAACAAAATTTCCAGCTTCAACTTTACTAAGTTCGATGTAGAATATATGTTTTTGTGACTGTCGAAATAATGTCATTGTTTTTTCCTTCCTTTCTGCTTTTAAAATTTCCAAGTTCTCAACCTTTTTGCAAGCAACTTCCTCTCTTTCTCGTCTCTCATGCAGTAATTTCAAATAGATCCTTTGTTCTTCTTCAACCTAGAAGAGATATTATTGAATAGACTTGGGCACAATATCATGAAAATATCAATAACTGTTATTTTTCGTACACCTTAGCACTCCCAGGAGGTCCATCGACAAATACCCAATCGAGCATAAAATCTTGCTTTAGCACCACCACATCCACAGTCCACCAGTCACCATTTTCTGCACTATCATAAGATATATTCTGAAAAAATTTCAATGCATCCATCCAATTTTTGTAGCCTCAATGAATCCAAACCTCTGAAGAAAAATCAAGTGGAAAAGAAGGACGATTGTAATAGAGTTTCACTCTATCTCCTCCTTTAAAATCAACAGGCTCAATGCACCATAAACCATCAACAGGCTTTACTGAAATCTACATGGTTGGTTGTGTATGTTCTTGTCTTTCAGCCACTTGCTTCTTTGCCTCTGCTCTATCTACTCCCTTTGCAACATTTTCTTCCTCTACCCTGCACCGCTCTACAAACTCTCTTTCTCTCTCTATTCTTTGGCTGGAAGAAGAATAGATAATCCAAGTTTGTAATCCTTCTATTGCCTCATTCTTGCTCAGTATCAACAAATTAATTTGGTTTATACATTTCATTTTTGTGACCTGGATTTATGTACAGTAAGTAGTAGGATATCATTCATGTACCAGTAAGTGTACCTTCCTAACAATTTGGATACAAAAATATTTCCATTCATTGCCCACATCCTCCTACTTCTATGTGCCAAATAAAGATTTGGGTAGATGAAACCCTTCCATTGTGCTTTCCTTCTACCTCTCATGAGGCTTCTAGAATATCTGGCATTGAGGCTTGAAAATTGAAATGGAGCATCATTGCTAAAATTATTTTTGGTAATGAAACATTCAGTATTGAAACACAAATATCAAGAAATGCACCATTCAGTATTAAAGGACAGATCTCAAGAAATCCCACTTTAAAGGGTTATTATATTAATGAGAATATGTAGAGGCTTCTTCAAGCTTAAGTTTGATGAATCCTCAAAATACAGAAGGGAAAGAAGCTGGGATAGGGATTTATTTGCAACCATGCAAATTTGGTAATTATTGGTTGTTTGTTCATTTGTGACAACTCCTGAAAAATGTATCCAATTTCTAGTTTTGGTGTTGAAGATTTGTTTAAACAGAGACATGACAACCTTGTTTATGGAATCCCGGAAAGAAACTTGAGTAAGGCGATTAAAACAGCGAAGGGAAATTGTATGCGAATATAAGAATTTTAGGGGCTTCAAAAATTATAAAAATATAATAATGGTACTGGAAGAAAATATTATGTTGTAGTAAGGTGTTTGATAAAAAATTTCATCTATAGTAGACAAAGAAATCAAAATAATTTCAAACCTTTAGTTGGAAAAATTTCTGTGGAGCAGAGAATTTTCAGTCCTCTCAATAGAGATTACAAATTAAAGGACAAGGCTTGAATGATATCACTTCCATTATGATGATGCCATGTTGAAGACACAGTAACCGAGGTTGAATTTGTATACGGATACAGTATGAGATGGAAAATTTTGGGTACAACAAAAAAATTGGGACTAAACATCTCCCTGATACAAAAGAAAATATGCATTTTTTCTAAATTTTAAAAGTCAAAGAATTGTAACTATTGTATCCCTTCAAAATGGATACGAATTGTTGGTTCCTTCTTCAACACTTAAGTTTTAAACACGATACTACTGGTGGATGAACTCATTTATACCGTATTTTTTCCTTCATCATGCTCTGAAAGGTTGACTTCTAAGTTCTCACCAAATCAAATCCAAAGGGAAACACTTTGAGAAAAAGCTAATCACAATATTCATGATTCACTCCAATCCCTTCTCCATCCTTTCACCTAATTTGCGGCCATCCAACCTCATCCTGACCAAGTGCAATGAGTGCCCCCATGTTTTTCTATGGACTCAGGCCAAGAGCCAGCTCTGGCACAAGGCATGTTGGTAATGATTCAACTTCAGAAACAAAATGTCGTCGTCAAACGTGGAATTGAAATACTCAGCTAGCAGCCACGAGCTTTGAGATACAAGTTCGAGCACTAAGAAATATGAAAGACAACTTCTCCACAACCTTTGTGTATTTCTCACAAGTATCCTTGTTTCACGAATCCATTATGGTATATTTACATATGGGTGCAACTTGTGACAAGCTTTGTGTCATACCTTTGTGTCATGTGAATTTTTCAATGTCTTGGTTAATTCAATGCGTCCAAAAAATTTGGAGTTATGAGTTCTTGTATCAACCTAATTCCCAGATCTCCTTGGGGAACATAAGTGTTGTTAATTTTATAAAACAATATGACTTCAGGACCAAGGTATTTGAAGGATTCAGGTTCCAGATATCTCTATGAGCTCTATCAATGTTCTACTGTTGGTCCTAAATTGAGGTCTGCAACATTACTACACATTATTTCATAGTCACAATTATGTTGTATATTAAAGTAAAAAATATGTGGCTTTACCCATACTGCAAAGAGCAAGAGGGTTCAACCTATTTTTGATATCCAGAGCACTGATTATCCCTTCAAAAAAAAAGGGAGGACAAAGTGAAAAATGGAATTATAAGTTCTGACATATTTTCAAAGGCTCTCTTCTATACCCACAAGAGTACTATTTTAAAAATTGATTACACAAACTTATGCAGAAGACATTAATGATAATTCCTATCAGCTTCACTAGAGTTCTTACACTGGAACAATTGGATGCCAAGGCTTGGGTTCATAAGCTAGATACATACTTCCACTTGAACTCCATGCGGGAGACCGATGCTATTCAATTTTCTACCCTTCATTTGGAAGGGGATGCCCAAGAGTGGTCGTACCATGTGCTAATCATGTTGGGACATATTCACATCACTTCTTACACAGCGTACACCCAGAGGCTGTTGGAGAGGTTTCAGAGGAAAGACCCAAAGTTACATTTCAGGTAGTTAGCCCATCTGAGGAAAACTGGTAGCGGAAAGGAATACACTATGGAGTTTTAGGGATTGGCAGTGATGGTGACTAGCATTTCAGAGGCTCGGTTGATCATGCTATTTGAGGAGTGGCTAGCAGAGCCATTGCATGGTTGGGTGAGGGCCTAGAAGCCCACATATTTTATGAATGCTATCTCCAGGACCCAAAATATGATTGACATTGTGCCCAAGACCCGGGCCCTTGTCCCCACTAGACCCACTGCACCACAGGGGAACCGAGACACTATACCACCCTAGAGGGATGGAGGACGTGGTCAGATGGACGAGGCGACCTAGAGGGACCTTAGGAGGAGGAATTTGTGCTTTACGTGCCAAGAACCCTCGGTACCTAGGCATAAGTGCACTAAGGACAAGGCCCACTACATTGAGGTGTATTCAGATAGTGAGTTGGTTGAGGAGTTTGAGGTTCGAGCAGATCTAGGAAATGAGGGAGGACCATCATCAGGGGGAGCACCACCACCACCACTACCACCTAGAGCGGGACCGTTTTCCCCATCAAGGGGAGTTCTTGCTTCACTTCAGGGAGTTTCAAAATACTTGACACTCAGGATTAGGGGGACGGTACAAGGGCAATGATTTTCAGTTCGGGTAAATAGTGGGGCCACCCACAACTTTATTGATTCCCATATGGTGGAGTGTAGGGGAATCCACATAGAGACATTTGAGGGGTTCTTGTTGGTGCTAAGAGACTAGATCATGTAGTGCACGAAGTACGCTCCCGGGTTGACTGTGATGATGGGGAACTACTTGGTTACTGATCACTTTTTTGTAGTTGATGTCCCAGAGACCAACGTGGTGTTGGGTGTCCAGTGGTTATACTCATTGGGGAGGGTCACCAATGACTGGAAAAAGTTAGAGATGGAGTTTATGGGGCCAGATGGGAAGCTAGTATTTTTTATGGGGATCTACGACATGGGGACATAGAAAAGGCGGTCGAGCTGAGGATTTTGGAGACATGGGACCAGGGACAACCAATTCACCCAGACATACAAGCCCTATTGGAGAGGCATCAAGGGGTTTTGGGGATATCCCTCCAGGTAGGCCACCAAGCCGAGGGTTCAAACACACTATCGAGTTGGAGGAGGGAGTGCATGCAGTTATCACGACCTCGTATAGGCATCCCAAAGCCTATCGAGATGAGATTGAGAGGGCCATTTAGGGGCTGCTAAGATTGGAGCACATCAGGCCAAATTCGAGTCCCTTCGCCTCTTTTGTGGTGCAGGTGAAGAAGAAGGATGGGACACTCCACATGTGCATTGACTACAAGGCCCTCAATATGAATACATTGAAGAACATGTACCCTATTCCGCACATTGATGAGTTGATGGACATGCTTAGAGGAGTGAAATACTTATCTAAGATAGATCTGCGCTTGGGGTACCACCATATTTGGGTGAGGGAGAAGGACATCCCTAAGACTACCTTTCGTTGCCACTACAGACATTTTGACTTCTTGGTGATGCCCTTCGGGCTAACCAACGCTAAGGCTACATTCAGTCTTGTATGAACCACATATTTCCTAGGCAGTTGTAGCGTTTTGTCCTTGTCTTCTTTGACGACATACTCATCTATATCTGGACGTGGGAGGAGCACCTTCAACATTTGGAGGTACTACTTCGCATACTAGAGGAGAAACAACCGTATGTGAAGATGTCCAAATGTGAGTTTGGATTGACATAGATGTTGTACCTTGGGTATATGATTGGCCCATAGGATGGATTAAAGGTACACCAGGAGAAGATCACAACCATTTTGGATTGGCCAACACCCAAGAATGTGACTGAGCTGAGGGGGTTCCTGGGAATTTGTACGTACTACAGGAGATTCGTGAGAGGATTCTCACAGCTTGTAGCACCCCTCACGAGCTTGTGGAAGAAGGGGGTTTTTGAGTGGATGCAGGTAGCAAAGGAGGCATTTGAGCGTCGCAAGAAGGTCATGAGAAACTGTTCTGTTTTGGATTTTCCTGATTTCACTCGACCATTTGTATTGGAGTGTGATGCTTCAGGTGAAGGAGGTTGTGTTGATGTCGGGAGGCCACCCCATAGCCTTTGAGAGTAGAAAGTTGCTACCCCATGATCGACTTAATTTATGACAAGGAGATGTTGGCCGTGTTGCAAGCCTTGGCCAAATTTAGACAGTACTTGGTGGGGAATCGGTTCAAGGTGAAGATTGATCACAACAATCATCGATTCTTCCTGGAGCATCATACATTGCAGGAGAGGCAACATAAGTGGGTGAGTAAGCTCCAGGCTTAAGACTTTGAGATCGAGTACACAAAGGGAAATCACAACCTAGTGGCAGATGTGCTTTCCTCGAGGCCTTAATACTCTCTATGATGGACGTTGCACATGATTGGAAGGCCCAAATCTTGGTTGAGTATTCCAAGGACAAACATGCTTGTGAGATACTAGACGACACACATGGGGATGATAGATTATGGGTGATGGATGGTGTGATCTACTACAAAGGCCAAATATACTTAGTGTCGGGATCCCATGTCAGAGAGAAGGTTATGCAGGTAGCTCACAACTACCCTCTTGCAGTACATCTAGGTTTTCTCAAGACTTACCGTACCATTTGTGAGAATTTCTCTTGGCGTGGGCTCAAGGGAGATGTGTTGAGGCATGTACAAGAGTGCATAACTCGTCAGAGGAACAAGGTGGAGTTGTCACACCCGACCGATCTATTATAGTCTCTTTTCATTTCGGAGAGGAAGTGGGAGAGTGTGTCCATGGACTTCATCATGTGACTTTCGATGATACATGGGAGAGATTGCATCTACGTGGTGGTAGATCACTTGAATAAATTTGCCCATTTCTTTGCGATCCCGTCGAGATATTCAACCTCATAGGTGGTCGAGTTGTTCTTTTAGGAGGTGTTTTGATTGCATTGGCTCCCAAAGAACATAGTCAGTGACAAGGATAGTAGATTCATGGGGGCCTTCTAGCATGAGTTGTTCCAGCTAGTGGGAACCAAGCTTATACCCAACACCAACTAGAACCTGCAGACAGACGGACAAACTGAGATAGTGAACAAATGGCTGGAGGGTTACTTGCACAATTATGGCACGGGACAATAGAGGGCATGCGTGAAGTGGCTACTCTTGGGCGAGTTCTGCTACAACACTACTTACCACATGTCGATTGGTATGTCTCCCTTTCGAGCACTTTATGGTTATGACGCACTTTCTTTTTCTGACATGATATTTGGAGATAGCAGGGCCCCAGGGGCAAAGGATTGGGTCCAAGATAGCTAGGAGATTCTTAAGGTTCTTAAGGATAACTTGCAAGTAGAAAAAATCAACAAAACATCTACATCAATAAACATAGGGTGGAGAGACAGTTCGAGATAGGGGACATGGTCTATCTATGTTTGTAGCCTTACTGAAAATATTCACACAAGCAAAAATGGGCAGAGAAGCTCAAGCAATGCTTCTATGGACCATACAAGGTGACCAGGAGAGTTGGAGAGGTAGCTTACGAGCTGGAGTTACCCCCAGAGAGCAAAATTCACAACATATTTCACGTCTCTTTCCTGAAAAATGCATTGGGGAAGTGGGTTATGACAGTCAATGAGTTTCCTCCATTGGATGACGAGGGACACTTGATATTGACACCCGAGACCATATTGGAGACTAGGGAGAGGAAGCTAAGAAACAGGGTCATCCGAGAGCACTTGGTCAAGTGGAAATACTTGCCAGTTGAATATGCCACGTGGGAAAATGAGTAGAGTTTGCAACACCAAGTTTTACAATTGTTGGGAGATAAGCAACATTTGGGAGGGGAAAACTTTAATGTCCCTTCCTAAATAATTTTTTCAATAATACCACAAATATTCTATTTTTCTAATTTTGGGGGCCTAAGATAATTTTGGAGAGGAAACATAGGACAAAGGGGTTGAAATGTTTGCCTTAGTGGAATGTGGGGGCCACCTCCCAAACTAATATGCACTCCTTGAGGAGGGAAAAATCGTTTGGCTAAGGGAATAAGTTTGAATTTCCTAGTGAGGGGCCCACATGGAGGAAATGAACAAAAAATATAAATAGGAGAGAGGAAGCAACATTTGAGGCCTTTTGATAATTTGAAAATTGAAGTGTTGCTCTAGTTTTCTAACAGAGTTACATAGTGTTGTTCAACACAAGAGTTTCCCAAGGAGGAAGCTCAACCTTTCTTTTGTGGACTCTGAGTACCACCCTAGGAAGGATTCTTCATCAATTTCAAGAGTTTGAGAGAGGGCCACACATGTGGTACGGTTTCTGGGCCAACTGAGACATAGTTCAGGTTGCCACGCAGAGAGTTGAGGAAGAGCTGGAGTTGGGAGCTGCAACATTGTTGAAGTAATTTTTGGTCAATTCTAGGAAAAAGGAGGAAGATTTGTAAGGGTAGAATTCAACATACAACATCAAATTGATTTTCTGGAGGAGAAACTACATCATCTTACCCAGAAACTAAGCAATCATTGTGTAGGCACAATTGTGGGGTGGCTTGTGAAGGGATTTTGAGAGCGGGGTTTCTTGGGGTTGTTTTGGGGTGCAATCGAGAAGAATTTTCCAGCCATTTTGGGACATTCATTAGACTAGCATCAGTCACAATTCTATTTTTTCTGCACTTAGAGGGTCAAGGAATTTGAGGCCATTTTTGGAGCATCAAAACTAGGGAAAACCCTTTTTGGGGTTTTCTAGGTTTTTGACAAGGATTCCATGACTGATTTATCATAATTTTCTGAGTAGTAGGAGGGGGCAAATATGGGTATCAATACAACCAATAGTGCAAAAATCACAAGGCCAGTGTATATTTTTAGTGGGAAAATTCCAGCAACAGTTTGGCATTGATAAAACATCCACCTGAGGCTTGTAGCTTGCCTTGTGAAAGCCAGGGTGCACAATTATATATATATATATATATATATATATATATATATATTGTACTCCAGCAAGATCTTGTCATAAAATTTACCCATTTTGGTGTGTTTGGAGCATTTCTGTTTTATGGACATTTGCTGAAAAAAAATTATGTTGGGTTTATTGCATGTTTTTGTTATCACTATTAAATTTTCCATTAGGAATATTACACCTTGAGAGGTTTGATCAACATATCAAGTTAGATTTGAAACAAAAGTAAAGTAATTCTTGCAGATCAAAGGACATTCTTTAAAGCACACAAGAAGAGCCTAGGAGACACCTTCATCGAATGGTAAAATGATAACATACTTTGAGCATATTTTGAGTTCACAATAGAGTGCATTCATGATGACATTAATTTAGCATTCTTCAAGCCTTTGTTGAAACAACAATCACTCTTGAAGCATAGTTGAAGACCAACACTTCAAGAGTTCAGGAGGCCACACAGAGAGTTCAGGAGGAAGATCTGGAGTTGGGAGCTACAACATTTTCGAAGTAATTTTTGGTCAATTCTAGGAAAAAGGAGGAAGATTTGCAAGGGTAAAATTCAACATACAACATCAAACTGATTTTCCAGAGGAGAAACTACATCATCCTACCCAAAAACTGCACAATCATTGTGGATGCACAATTGCGGGGTGGCTTGTGAAGGGATTTTGAGAGTTGGGTTTCTTCGGGTTGGTTTGGGGTGCCATCGAGAAGAATTTTCCAGCCATTTTGGGACATTCATTCCAACATCAGTCACAATTCTAGTTTTTCTGCACTTAGAGGAGGGTCAAGGAATCTGGGGCCATTTTTGGAGCAACAAAACTAGGGCAAATCCTTTCTGGGTTTTTCTGAGTTTTTGACAAGGATTCCATGACTAATTTATTAGAATTTTCTGAGCAGTTAGGAGGGGGAAAATCTAGGTATCAACACAACCAACCGTGCAAAAATCACAAGGCCAGTGTATATTTTTAGTGGGAAAATTCCCGCAACATTTTGGCATTGATAAAACATTCACCTGAGGCTTGTAGCTTGCCTTGTGAAAGCTAGGGTGCAATATTTTTTTTTTTTTAATATATTGTACTCCAACAAGTTCTTATAATAAAATTTTGCCCATTTTGGTGTGTTTGGAGCATTTCTGCTTTATGGGCGTTAGCTGAAAAAAAATTGTGTTGGGTTTATTGCATGTTTTTGTTATCACTGTTAATTTTTTCCGTTAGGAATATTACATCTTGAGAGGTTTGATCAACATATCAAGTCAGATTTGAAACAAAAGTAAAGTAATCCTTGCAGATCGAAGGACATTCTTTAAAGCACACAAGAAGAGCCTAGGAGACACCTTCATCGAATGATAAAATGATAACATAATTTGAGCATATTTTGAGTTGACAGTAGAGTGCATTCATGATGACATTAATTGAGCATTCTTCAAGCCTTTGTTGAAACAACAGTCACTCTTGAAGCATAGTTGAAAACCAACACTTGAAGAGTTCAGGAGGCCATGCAGAGAGTTGAGGAGAAAGAGCTAGATTTGGGAGCTGCAACATTGTCGAAGTAATGTTTGGTCAATTTTAGGAAAAAGGAGGAAGATTTGGAAGGGTAGAATTCAACATACAACATCAAACTGATTTTCCAGAGGAGAAACTACATCATCTTACCCAAAAACTGCACAATTGCGGGGTGGCTTGTAAAGGGATTTTGAGAGCTGCAATTCTTGGGGTTGGTTTCAGGTGCAATCGAGAAGAATTTTCCAACTATTTTGGGACATTCATTCCAACATCAGTCATAGTTCTAGTTTTTCTGCACTTAGAGAAGAGTCAAGGAATTTGGGGCCATTTTTGGAGCATCAAAACTAGGGCAAACCCTTTTTGGGTTTTTCTAGGTTTTTGACAAAGATTCCATGACTAATTTATTAGAATTTTTCTGAGCAGTTAGGATGGGGAAAATCAGGGTATCAACACAACCAACAATGCAAAAATCACAAAGGCAATGCATATTTTTAGTGGGAAATTTCCAGCAACAGTTTGGCATTGATAAAACATCCACCTAAGGCTTGTAGCTTGCCTTGTGAAGGGTGCACATTTTATTTTTTATTTTTTATTGTATTCCAACAAGATATTATAAAAAATTGCCCATTTTGGTGTGTTTGGAGCATTTCTATTTTATGGGCATTTGCTGAAATTTTTTTGTGTTGGGTTTATTGCATGTTTTTGTTATCACTGTTATTTTTTCCATTAGGAATATTACACCTTAAGAGTATTGATCAACATATCAAGTCAGATTTGAAACAAAAGTAAATCAATCCTTGCAGATCGAAGGACATTCTTTAAAGTACACATGAAGAGCCTAGGAGACACCTTCATTGAATGATAAAATGATAACATACTTTGAGCATATTTTGAATTGACAGTAGAGTGCATTCATGATGACATTAATTGAGCATTCTTCAAGCCTTTTTTGAAACAACAGCCACTCTTGAAGCATAGTTGAAGACCAACACTTGAAGAATTGTTTTGTTTAAGTAATCACCCTTGGAGTATAGTTTAAGACCAGCACTTAAAGACTTTTTTTGTTGTTGTAGTCATCGTTGGAGCATAGTTGAAGATCAACACTTGAAGACATGTTTTTTTGGTGCAACAATAAAAAAAATTCTGAAGCGGACATAAAGTTTTTGTAGAGGTAGATTTCCAGACCTATCTTGGATACATTTTTTAGAAGTATTTGAAGTTTTTTATGAAGGGTTAAAGTAGTATTGAAGTCACCTTAAGGGATTGAAGCAAACTGAGAGGGTTGGATCCCTAGAGGATTAGAGTCGTCATACAAGGTTGGAGATTGGATTTGTATTTCTATATTAGAGTCCTCATTCAGGGTTAAAACCATGAAGGAGTTAAAGACTTTGTTGTACAAGTTGGAGCTTGGGTTTTTAGAGTCCTCAAATTCATTAATAAAATTATTTTCTTAATGCACATATTGTGTTTTGGTTTAACTGATGATTTTAACTGGCATAATATAACAATTGTATAGAAATATTGATTCAACCCCCCTCTCAATATTTCCAACACTAGCAAACCTTACATTTTTTCCACCTCGCAATATTTTTATGGACATGCTATAAGGAATTTTCACAATGTAATTTTATCGTTGGTAATCTGGTTGTTTATGATAGAAGGAAATCTAACATGTGTTAGAGTTCCTTCACCTTGGAATGTTCTTATTATCAATGTGATTGTGTTTGTGTTAAAACGAAATATAGGATGCACTAGATTTATTTTGGCATGCAATGTTGTTGTTGGTAACACTAATTAAATTTCTTTCACCTTGCAATGTTGTTATTGGAAATATGCTTGTGTTTGGGCTAGAAACTATGCTAGATTTCTTTTGCTCTGCAATACTGTTGTTGCCTATTTGGTTGTTTATGATAGAAGGAAATCTAGCACGTGTTAGATTTCCTTCACCTTGGCAATGTTATAGGAAATGTGTTTGTGTTTGGGCTAGAAGTTGTGCTAGATTTATTTTGCTCTACAATATTATTGTTGTCAATTTGGTTGTTTATTATAGAAGGAAATCTAGAACGTGTTATATTTCCTTCACCTTGGTAATGTGCTTATGTCTGTGTTCGAAGGAAATATAACATGCGCTAGGTTTCTTTTGGCATGAAATGTTGTTTTTGGTAGTATGCTTGTATTTGTGCTACTTGTAAAGCTAACATGCATTAATTTTCTTTTATCTTGCGATGTTGTTATTGGAAATGTGCTTGTGTTTGTGATAGAAGTTGTTCTAGATATCTTTTTCCATGCAATGTTGTTGTTGGCAATCTACTTTTGTTTATGCTGAAAGAAAATCTAACACACTATATTTCTTTCACCCTACAATGTTGTTGTGTGATTGTGTTTATGCTATGCGTAAATATAGCACGTGTTAGATTTTCTTCACCTTGCAATGTTTTTATTTGCAACATGCTTCAATTTTGGCTCGAAAGAAATCTGGCATGCACTAGATTTCTTTTTCACTGCAATGTGGTTGTTGACAATATGCTTTTGTTTGAGCTAGAAGTAAATCTACCATGTGCTAGATTTCTTTTATCTGGAAATGTTTTAATGTGTTTATGTTTGTGCTAGAAGGAAATCTAGCATACATTATATTTCTTTCACCCTTCTATGAGCTTATTGACAATGTTTTTGTATATGCGTTAAAAGGAAATCTAGTGTGCACTAGATTTCTTTCGCATTGCAATGTTGTTGTTGGAAATTCAATTGTTTGTGCTAGATGGAAATCTAGTATGCACCATATGTCCTTCACCACAATGATGTTATTGGCAATGTGCTTGTGATTGTGCTAAAATGAAATCTAGCATGTGATAGATTTCTTTTGCCCTAGAATGTTATTATTGCAATGTGAAGAAAACTAACACATTAAATTTCTTTCACCTTGCAATGCGTTTATTGGAAATATGCTTGTGTTTGGGCTAGAAACTATGCTAGATTTCTTTTGCTTTGCAATATTGTTGTTGTCTATTTGGTTGCTTATGATAGAAGGAAATCTAGCACGTGTTATATTTCCTTCACCTTGGTAATGTCATTGGAAATGTGTTTGTGTTTGAGCTAGAAGTTGTGCTAGATTTCTTTTTCTCTACAATATTGTTGTTGTCAATTTGGTTGTTTATTATAGAAGGAAATATAGCACGTGTTAAATTTCCTTCACCTTGGAAATGTGCTTGTGTTTGTGTTTGAAGGAAATATAACATGCGCTAGGTTTCTTTTGGCATGAAATGTTGTTGTTGGTAGTATGCTTGTATTTGTGCTACATGTAAAGCTAACATGCATTAATTTTCTTTTATCTTGCGATGTTGTTCTTGGAAATGTGCTTGTGTTTGTGATAGAAGTTGTTCTAGATATCTTTTCCCATGCAATGTTGTTGTTAGCAATTTTCTTTTGTTTATGCTGAAAGCAAATCTAACACACTAGATTTCTTTCACCCTACAATGTTGTTGTGTGCTTGTGTTTGTGCTATGCGTAAATCTAGCATGTGTTAGATTTTATTCACCTTGCAATGTTTTTATTTGCAACATGCTTCAATTTTGGCTCGAAAGAAATCTAGCATGCACTAGATTTCTTTTTCACTGCAATGTGGTTGTTGACAATATGCTTTTGTTTGAGCTAGAAGTAAACCTACCATGTGCTAGATTTATTTTATCTAGAAATGTTGTAATGTGTTTGTGCTAGAAGGAAATCTAGCATACATTAGATTTCTTTCACCCTTCTATGAGCTTATTGAAAATGTGTTTGTATATCCGTTAAAAGGAAATCTAGTGTGCACTAGATTTCTTTCGCAATGCAATGTTGTTGATGGCAATTCAATTGTTTGTGCTAGATGGAAATCTAGTATGCACCATATGTCCTTCACCACAATGATGTTATTGGCAATGTGCTTGTGATTGTGATAAAAGGAAATATAGCATGCGCTAGATTTCTTTTTCCCTAGAATGTTGTTGGTAATATTTTTGTGTTCATGCTATAACAAAATCTGCCATGCGCTAGATTCTTAACCCCTACAATGTTATGTGTTTGTGTTTGTGCTAGAAGGAAATCTACCACACACCATATTTCTTGTCTTGCATAAGGTATTTTTGACAATATGCTTGTTTGTGCTATAAGAAAATCTAATATGCGGTATGTTTCTTTCACCCTAAGATATTGTTATGTGCTTTTGTTTGCGAGAGGAGGAAAACTAGCACGTGTTATATTTCATTCACCTTGCAATGTTGTTATTGGTGACATGTTTGTGTTTGAGATATAAGTACAAATAACATGTTAGATCTAATTCACCTTGCAATATTGTGATTGGAAATATGGTTATGATTGTAATAGAAGAAAATATAGCATGATATAGATTTCTTTTACCCTACAATATTGATGTTGCCAATATGTTTGTGTATGGTGGGAGGAATTCTAGCATGCACTATTTTTTTTTTTGCAATGCAATATTGGTGTTAGCAACGTGCTTCTGTTTGTACTAGAATAAAATCTAGTATGCAATAGATTTGTTTCACAATGCAATATTGTTGTTGGAAACATGGTTGTATTTGTGCTAGAATGAAATATAACCTGCATTGTATTTATTTTGCAATGCAATATTGTTGGAAATGTACTTGTGTTTGTGTTAGAAGGAATTCTATCATGCATTGGATTTCGTTTTCCCTACAATGTTATTGTTGGCAATGTGCTAGAAGTAAATCAAGCATAGGTTAGAGATCTTCCACCCTACAATGTTGTTTCTGGCAGTATGATTATGTTTGTGCTAGAAAAAACTCTAGAATGTGTAAGATTTCTTTTACTTTGCAAAGTTTTTGTGAGTAACATGCTTCTATTTACGTTAGAAGGAGATTTAGCATGTGGTGGATTTCGTTCACCTTAGAATATTGTTGTTGGCAATGTGCTTGTGTTTGTGCTAGAAGGAAATCTAGCATGTGCTAGATTTATTTGACCATGTAATGTTGCTTCTAGAAACATGCTTATGTTTGTAGTAGAAGGAATGATATTGATTGTTAGCTTTCATTTGAGGTGCAATGTTGTTGTTCGAAATGGGATTCTACTTGTGATAGAAGGAAAGCTAGCACACACTATATTTCCTTCATAATGTAATGTTGTTATTAGAAATATGTTTGTTGTTATGCTATAAGGAAGGTTATAATGTGTTAAATTTCCTTCATCTTGCAATGTTATTGTTGAAAATGTGTGTGTCTTTGTGATAGAAGTAAATCTTGCATCCGTTAGATTTTATCGCCATGCAACATTATTGTTGGAAATGTGCTTGTATTTATGCAAGAAGGAATTATAGAATGCACTAGATTTCTTTGTTCTCGTTCCAAATGGAAAACTATCAAGATTTCACCCTCACCAAGATTAGTGCTCTGATATTGTTCTTGGCAGTGCATTTGTGATTATGCAAGAAGGATACCTAGTGATTACTATCTTTCTTCAAGACACCATTATAGTTATGCAGCGAATGCTCTAGGGGTGACATTGTCTCAATAATCACAATGGTTAGAGGTATAGCTTTTGATGTGCCCTTTTATTGAATTTGAAACAATTTATGGAGATCAATGATAGTGCAAAAGAATCGCATATAGATATATGTTTTTGTTGGCACTACATTTGTGCTTGAGTTGGAAGGAATAATAATGGTATAGCTTTCCTTTTGGCACAAACACAATAATCCAATCATAATTATTTGATCCATAGAGAATAATGTGATATTTGTATAATTTTGAAGTTTATGAATAAATGTATTATTGAGGTATACTATATTTTGCTTCCAATGCAAATGTATGCAACTTTAAAGTATCAAGCACAATGTTTTAACATGTATTGTTTTTCTCTCTATTTTGTTGTATAGTTATGAACTTCCAAAAACAATTTCACTAATGTTTGGATGCATAAGATAAGACTCTTCCTCATCAACATAAAAATAAAGGAAAACTCAAATCTACACTTTTCAAGAACCTAAAGTTAACATCCCTTTGTATCCATCCTAAATAGTATGTCCTTAGATGTGTATAGGTAGGGAGTGCTAACATTGGAACTAAAGGTTTGTAAAATGAAATATCTTTTCTTTTAGAATAAAAATGAGAATTATCTAGTATTTATAGTACCAAAACTTTTATTTGGAAGAAAACCTCTCGTTTGGCTTTTGATTATCAAGTTCAAACATCAAACATCCTCACTAAGTGAAAATATAATTTCTCCTTTTCATGGGGCTTTTAGACATCTTATGTAGCATCAATCTCGAAATTTCTTAGATTTTCCAAAGGACCATGTTTTGGTTCTTCAACTTCGACAAATTTCTTATGATCATTATTCATACACATGCATTAAGACTACAAATGTTATTTCTGAAGTTAAATAGAAACTTGGTGGTTTGATATGAGCTGATATTTGTCATTCAAAACTTTTATTTGGAAGAAAACCTCAAGTTTGAATTTTGATTATCAAGTTCAAACATCAAACATCCTCCCTAAGTGAAAAAATAATTTCTCCTTTTCATGGGGCTTTTAGACATCTTATGTAGCATCAATCTTGGAATTTCTTATATTTTCCAATGAACCATGTTTTGGTTCTTCAACTTCTACAAATTTCTTATGATCATTATTCATACATATGCATTAAGACTACAAGTGTCATTTCTGAAGTTAAATAGGAACTTGGTGGTTTGATATGAGCTGATATTTTTCATTCTATGATACTATCTACATCTCTAATTGCATGGTCTTCATATGTGTTTTTGTGTAATTTGCATGTAAAGTAATTTTTGGTAGTAGGCACTAGATGGTGGGGAAAAATGTGTCATTACATACAATATGACTACCATAGTATTTAAATTATTGCATCTATATTACTTTTTTGAAAGTTGTGTGTTTTTGCGAAAATATAAAATCACACTTTACATGGTTCAACCTTTTAATTACAATTCATGGTTTAATTGTTATTACAGAATTGGTACAAGTTAGAATGGGAAATATAGCAAAAGGGGACTGTGTTGATCTCCTTATTAATGATAAAGTCATTGGTCTAGGAAGGGTCGAATCTACAAAGTCTAGAACTTTAATGTCGGAGAAAGGTTTAATGCATGTTATGTTGCAATTCTAATAATTGATGTCACTCAACCACATTTGATTGGGGAGGATGTTGATGAAGTGGACATCCATGCATCGAAGATCATGGATTTGAGGCACAACATAGGTAAATAAAAATATTGAAGCACGTGTTAAAATATTATTGATAGTAGAATACTTCTTTTTTTAGTAAATACTAACCTTATTTATATTCGTTTACAAGTGGAAATGTTTCTTCTACATTTTCTATTGGAGACAAGGTAGATCTTCTGCAACATGGAGTGAAGGTGGGTGAGGGCGGTGGGTGAGGGCTCCATATTCAATGCAGAGCTTGGGCATAAAGTGCATGGAAAGATGGTAAATAAAGGATGCATATTGGTTAAATTTGAGAAGGTTTTAAAACATGATGTTGTTCTACCACATCCAACAATATTTGAGCATACACTAGGGGGTGCATTGGAATCTTATGAGATTTGGCCAGAATCATATTTGGAACCTCACTGTCATGATCATGCCATAAATATTCCCCAAGATAGGGTTAGATTAATATGTACAAAGGTTTCTCTTACACATGAATGCATGGGAACAAGCATGTGCATTGCTAAAGGAATTTTAGTTAATGTTCGCGAGGATGACATTGTTGAAGGTGAAACACTGGGTGAAATGGAGTTTGGTGTTTTTTTGGAAGATATAGATGGAAATTGTGAAATATGAAGAATTGGGTAAAAGTCTATACATTTCTTGGTTAGATGGTTAATAAATAAGTTGGTGGAAAACAACGGTGTGATATTAAGGGTTAAGGAAAACTTCAAGGAGCCACCCAAGGAACTTGTGATATGGGATGTTATAGAGGACACAAATCCCCTAAACAAATGGGATGGGTAACTTTGTAATGAAAAAGATATAAAATCAATTGATATGCATGTAACAAGGCCATATAAAAGGAATAAATGAGTTATGGCTACAACAAAAATTGCAAAATGTCAAACAAAAATAGATGAAGAGAAATAAATTTGACTTTTGGTACCAGATGTATGTTGTAGAAAATTTTGTCTTCAACATGTGGATAGGAAGGCCATTGCATGTGCTAGAAGGGGTATGAAACATAAATAAAAATGGTATTACGGAATTTTTCTTGAATTCACTCATCTCAAACACAATCATGTCAAGGAGCCATGGCCATGGCCTGCCACCTATTGCTAGAAATGTAAAGGACATGAGATTTAATGTAAATATTATTTGTAAGAAAGCATGGTATAAGATACATAAGATTCCTCAAAGCACATTCTATAACTACCAGCATTATTTCCAACATGGATAGATCAAAGCTATTCATGGTAACACCAACACATGCAAAGCACGAGGACACACTGTGGCGGCCATAGAAATATTGCACAAAATTGTGATGGATAATTCATATTTTTCACCAAACCAAACACGTCAAGTTGAATAAGATGGAACATATACTCCTTTAAGATTGCTTCCTTCGAATTACACACAAAATTATTTGTTAAAAGAGATCAATGAGGCTCTTCAAAATCTCAATTACCCGTCAATATCACAGTCAACAATGAGCAAGATATGGAATACTAAGTTTCGAGTTGTGGAATTTTCAAAGAACACCAACTTCAGTAAATGCAGTGAATGTATTGTGTTTAAAGCACAGATGAATTCAACGACTACAAAAGAGTTGGAAGAAAAGGCACGAGGTAGGCTAAACAAACATAACAAGATTGTTATGTGTGGAAGATATTGCTACTATTCCCATAGAATTATATTAGAGTGGTTTCCAAAGGAGTATTTGAGCATTATCCATGATAAAATGGATAAAACAAAGAATTCAATCCCAATGCGACATGTCAAATCAAAATCTATTGTAGGAAAAAATTTAGGTTTGTCATTGACAGGTATGCTAACACATGGGCATAAGACATGAGGTTTTGGTCATTTCTCCCTACCATTTGTACATATGGGATCACAATTTACTATTACATCCCTTGAAAAGTGCTTAAGGGACCTTGAAGACCCACAAATTGATATGTATGGTGATCTATTTTATGAAAGTGGAAGTTCAAGAAACCCACTTACAAATGCATTACTTGCCACCTATATATACTCAAAATGTCAAGTTTACAAGGATGATTATATATCTCATGGAAGATCAAAGAATCAAAATGTTAATTTTAAAGTTCTTCCTCCACATTTGTTGTTATAGTTGGACAATGCAGCAAGTGATAATAAGAATCGCTATCTTTTCATGTTTTTATCACTTTTAACTGCGCTCGGTGTCTTCATCACTATTGAGGTTGGATTTTTGCTTGTGTGGCACACCCATGAAGACATAGACGGAACCTACAGAAGAATGTCTTCTGACCTAAAAACTAAAAATATATATTCTTTACCTGAAATGATGGATACATATCGCATAATTGAAGAAAATCGAGTGTTTCCACCTACACTTATTGACAAGTTCTATGACTTCAAAGTTTCCTTAATGGATACATCAAGGAGGGAAAAAATGCACTAGTTGGACATCTTAATGTTGAATACTTCCAATTTCTTGTACTCAATGATATTCCAATACTAAGGTACAAAGAATCCATTAGAGATATTGAGTGGTTAGAACCAGTTGAGTTATGGAATATAGATGATGAAGGTCGAACTATAATTGCCATAGGGAACCCATCTTTATTATCTTCCAAAAAGAATGATGCCTATTTCAAAGAACTAAAGGAAGGGATACCATCATACATAAAAATGTGGAAAGACACTATCGGGAATGAGGATTCACCAATTGTTACTGAGGGATTGAAAAATAAAGTACTGTATTGGGAAAGAGTTATTGATACATTAGATGGAATCTATAATGATCATAGAATAATAGATGGAAGTGATTCATATTTTGAGGATTTCTGGCCCAAGACAAGGCACATTGTTGATGTTGATCGTAATGCACTCCATGTAATATCAAGTATTATGGATGAAGATTTTGATAATGCAATAGATGAACCAGTATATGTTGGACCCAAATGCAACAAGCCAAAGCCAACATTCAATCCAAAGATTGATGTTGAGAAAGGAAAGATGTTGTCTGTTAGATCAGGAAATGAGGATGCAGGAGAGACGATTTGGATGGCAAAATCCATCTCAGATATCTTTAGGGATAATGAAAGTGAGAATCTTCATGTAAAGGTTGATTGGTGGAAGCCTATTTCAGGGAAATAAAATGGAAATTTTTTAGAGCAATATTGGATACCAAATCTTGATGACACAAAACTTGGCTCTATTCCAATTAATACCACACTGTGGGCATGGATGCCAAAGAAATAACATTGCAAGAAGGCCAAGATAAATAAATATGGTGTAGAAGTTGTTCTTGACCTACTTAAGCGAATATCTTAAGATTAGGTTTATATGATTCATGAATGTAATTTTTTTTAAGGATCTATTAATATACATTCAAGCACACTTTTCAATATTTGTTGTATATCAAATATTCTCTTCATATTATTTTTGGAGGAGTTTTATATTATTTAGTATTTCAATGTAATCATGTGGTGATACAAATGACATGACAGTGCCACAAAATATTTAAGTTTTCAAAGCTTTGTCTGACCAACATGACTTCTTACCATACCAAATATGGATATAATCAAATTCAATAATGCACTTAAAAACAACATCTTCTAAACTTGGTCTATTAAAACAATAATGGAGCAGCTAATTAATATTCTATTTAAACCATTTAAACACTTGATGAAAAAATGTTACACTTGTAATAATGTTTGAAGTGAGTTTTCCTTAATATTCCTTATTATAATTGATATAAATCAAATTTGTTGTTTTGTTTCCCTCTAATTATAAAAAAATGATTTTGATCATTGAACGACACAACTAGACTTATAAAATATTTCCTCTTATAGATTTTGAAGTGTACCAACATTGTACAAGTATAATAAATTAGTACTCAACATAGGAAAAGTAGTTAGTGCCAATTTAAAATGGTTAATAATAGTAAGAAACACAATATTAATATATTGTAAAATAACTTTATAGGTAAGAATCTTTTTACAAAATCTATTATTCACGAGTCAAATTTAATACATAAATATAGATATTAATGATAATGGAAATAATGTAAGGAATCTAAGTTTTAGATGAATGTCAATATATTCTTTTCAATATAATATCCTTAAACACTACATGAATAAAAACTAAACATTTGTAATAAATAGTTTAGTCAATTTTCTCTTTCCACTTGTATTTGAAAATAATCAAATTGTATTACTTTGTTACTATTCTAATTCATGATTGATTTTGATAATTAAAATAATTAGTAATTGAGCCAAGAGGTGAGGCTCATTCTACAACCTAGTATGAGGGGATGTGTAAGTTTGACTATAATTTTTTTTTTAAGGATCTATTAATATACATTCAGACACACTTTTCAATATTTGTTGTATATCAAATATTCTCTTCATATTATTTTTGGAGGAGTTCTATATTATTTAGTAATGACATGTCAGTGCCATAAAACATTTAAGTTTTCAAAGCTTTGTTTGACCAACACCACTTCTCAATATTTGTTGTATATCAAATATTCTCTTCATATTATTTTTGGAGGAGTTTTATATTATTTAGTATTTCAATGTAATCATGTGGTGATACAAATGACATGTCAGTGCCATATCAAATATGCATAATCAAATTCAATAATGCACTTAAAAATAACATCTTCTAAATTTGGTCTATTAGAACGATAGTGGAGTAGCTAATTAGTATTCTATTTAATATAAACCATTTAAACACTTAATGAAAAATGATAGACACTTGTAATAATGTTTGAAGTGAGTTTTCCTTAGTATTTCTTATTATAATTGATATAAATTAATTTTTTGTTTTGTTGCACTCTAATTTATAAAAAAATTGATTTTGATCATTGAACAACACAACTAGACTTATAAAATATTTCCTCTTATAGATTTTGAAGTGGTGACAACATTGTACTAGTATAATAAATTTGTACATAGCATAGGAAAAGTAGTTAGTGTCAATTTAAAATGGTTAATAATAGTAAGAAACACAATATTAATATATTGTTAAATAACTTTATAGGTGAGAATATTTTTACAAAATCTATTATTCACGAGTCAAATTTAATACATAAATATTAATATTAATGATAATAGAAATAATGTAAGTAATCTAGGTTTTAGATGAATGTCAATATGTTCTTTTCAATATAATATCCTTAAACACTCTAGGAATAAAAACTAAACATTTGTAATAAATAGTTTAGTCAATTTTCTCTCTTTCCTCTTGTATTCGAAAATAATCAAATTGTATAACTTTGTTACTATTTTAATTCATGATTGATTTTGATAATTAAAATGATTAGTAATTGAGTCTATAGGCGAGGCTCATTCTACAACCTAGTATGAGGGGATGTGTACGTTCAACTATAATTAAAGAAAAAATGAATATGTTGTAAAGTAATTAGAAGTAAAAAAAAATGTGTGAATCAAATGTTTAAATATTTTTTACTATAATTAAAGAAAAAATGAATATGTTGTAAAGTAATTAGAAGTAAAAAAAATGTGTGAATCCGATGTTTAAATCTTTTACTTTTCAAAAATATTTCAGCCAAAGATTCAAATAAACTATTTGAAGATCTATGTTAACTAATTTATGTGGATATCAACTTCATATATAACTATATATAGAAAAAAATTTAAGTATTTATGGTTAAAATTTTTGTTTGGTCTTATATGTACTCTATTTAGCATTCAAAAATACAAATTAAACAATGAAAAGTAACACATTGTATTTTGCACTCTAAAAATGTTTGCATGTGAAGAAATTTGATCCCTCTAGGTTGAAATTAAATTTGTATTTATTACTGTGATAATTTTTCATTAAATAAATTTATACTTAATATATATCTTGCATATTAATCTATTATTCATTAAGTCTCAATTAACTTCGTTTTTAACACAAAAGTACAAACAATAAATAATAAATAAATTATACTACTACTCTCATTCAACATTTAATCCCTCTAGACTCATGTTAAATCGGTATTTAAGATGGATCTATGCTAGTATATACATATTGGACACATTAATACGATAATTTGTCATTAAATACCTTTATACTTAATATATCTTGCATATTAATCTATTATTCATCAAGTAAGTCTCAATTAACATAGTTTTTAACACAAAAGTACAAATAATAAATAACAAATAAATTATACTACTACTCATTCAACATTTTGAATTAATCGTAAGAAAATATTTAATGTTGTCAACTCTAAAATGGTTCAAACTTCCTACAATAGTATGTAATGATGATGGCGAGAATGATGATCATCATCCACTAAGACAAAATATGGTATATAAGAAGCCATAAAGATATTACTCAAAATTCTTTAGAATTTTATTGTTATGCTCAAAAAGCATTAAAATAAGTGTTTCAAGATCATCATAATTTTGTTTAGTTAAAAGGTCAAGAATGTTGGTAGCGCCACAAATATTTTGAAATTTAAATATAATATGAGTATAAACTGGATGATCTAAGAGGGCTTTTCATCTTCAACCATATTACAATTGTTGCAAAGGCGATAGACTTTTAAATTGTCCCAACCTTGTATTAGTAATAATCGTAACTTAACACATTGTTATAATTGTAAAAACATATGAATTGCTTCTATAGGCGCTGCTGTTCGAAAAACGCTCTGCGCGCTTGACCTAGCCGCGCAGCTTCTGCGCTTGAGGCCGCAGGCCTGCCATGGCCCCTCCGGATGATTCATCGGAGGGGGGCGATGCACAAACAGCCTTCTCAGCTCTGGTAAAATCTTTACCGCTTCAATGCCCTCGTCCGTCTCTATCTAAGTTTGTCAAGAAATTAGATGGACTGCAAGAGGTCGTTCTGCCTCCTACTCTTCCGAGAATGGCTGCTCTCTCACTCGTTGAGTGGGGCCTCATCGGGCAATTCACTGGCTTATGGCCATCCCCAAAAACAGTTCAACATTGGATTGAGAGAAACTGGGCGGACAAAGTAAGTGGCAAAATTTCCATTCGCTTCTGTGGGAAAGGATACTACACATTTCATTTTGAATCAAGAGCAGACAAGGACTTAATCTTCAGAAATGGACCATATTTTATGGACTCTATAGGGTTGTACCTGAACAAATGGACTCTAGACTTTGATCCCGAGCTGGATGTCCCTAGTGTTGTCCCGGTCTGGGTCCGGCTTCCGCATCTCCCGCTCCACTACTGGGGAGATGATTCGGTTCGAGCCATTGGCAATGTTGTTGGGAAGTACATCGATCGGAGCAAGCCCAAGGACAATATGCAAGCCTGTGCGCGTATATGTGTTGAATTTCATCTCGACAAGGGTCTCCCAGAGGCAATCAAGATAAAGGTGGATGACTGGACACACATTCAGCAACTGGATTACGAACAAATCCCATTTAAATGCAAGGTATGTCACGAGTACGGCCATTTTTCCAATCACTGCTCTAAAATTGTTAATGATGAAAATACTCAATCTAAGGAACAATGGGAAACTGTCAAGAGAAAAAAGACTGTTGTTGCCCCGATAGCTGAAGCTCCTCCCAAATCTGCTCCCCTCAAGCCCAATCCCTCCTCCTCTTCAACTCCTCCACCCCCCCCCCCCCCCCCAAGACAACCTTAGAGTCATCTAATCCCTTCTCCTCCATATCCCTTATTGATGATCCCCCCATCCCTCTCCCTCCATCTCAGGATGACTCTCTTGCTCCCACTCCCCCTTCAATCCCTTCTCCTTCACTCTCCCATGACCCTCCTACATCAATATCAACCAGAAGCTCTTCTAAAGAGCACGGTGCTAATCTGGACTCACACAAAAAACAAGGACCAGGCAGGAGATCCACTAAACAGAAGAGAGAAGAAAATGCCCAAAAATATATTGCCATGGGCACCCAAAATCCCATAGAAACTTACATTTTGGGGCAAAACAGTAAGGAAGCGACACATAAAGATCAGGGAGGGCGAGAAACTATCCGTATTCCTCTCGCTCAATGATGAAAGCCCTATCCTGGAACAGCAGGGGATTAGGGCACCCCTCTAAAATCACTGCTCTAAATGATCTAATAACTCATGAAAAACCAAGAATACTAATGTTACAAGAAACAAAGCAAGGATACCAAGAAATGAGAGGGATTATTGATCGCCTCAAGCAATATGAAGGTTGCATCTGTGAGTCAAGGGGAGCTTCAGGGGGAATCGCCGCCCTTTGGAACCAAAATTCTTGGAAGCACACAACTGATACAATCAATCAGTTCTGGATAAAATTCATTCTAGAGAGTCTAACGAATAACCAAAAAATTATCATTTACAATATCTATGCTCCAAATCACTACAGGGACAAAGCGCAATGTTGGAATTCTCTCAAAACTGACATAGATGAAGAAGAAAGCAGCAATATCATTCTTGAAGGAGATATCAATCTCATACTCCACTCCAACGAAAAGAGGGGGGGCTGTTTTACACATGACCCCTGCAGAACGCAATTGGAAACTATCATGCAGGATCACGATCTCATAGATGTTGTCCCCAAAAATCGTAAATTCACCTGGAATAATCGCAGGTTGGGCAAAGACAATATAATGGAGCGGCTAGACAGGATTTTGGTGAACGTCTCCCTCCTCTCTTCCTACTCCACAACATACTATGTTGTTCTCCCCTTCTCAGCATCTGATCATTACCCCACAGCGCTTGTTCTTGAAGCTCACTATTCTCTAGGTCCCATTCTGTTTAAGTATAGCCCGCTATGGAGTAACTTTCCCATTTTTTATCAGATTTTTAAACACACATGGTGCCAGCACATTGAAGGATCGTCGGGTTTCATATGGGAAAACAAATTGAAAAGGACCAAAAGCGCCTTAAAAGATTGGGCAATAAATCACTATAAGGAACCAGAGAAAGTTAAAGCAGAAATCAAAAGCAAATTAGAGCAGATCCACAACACGATAGAGGAACAAGGGCTCTCCCAAGAATCCAAAGCTCAGGAATGCGACCTTTATTTCCAGCTATATCGTGCCAATCGAATGGAGGAGCAGAAATGGAGAATTAAATCACACCAACTTTGGCTGCAAGGAGGGGACAAAAACTCCACCTTTTTCCATAAGCAGACTACTGTCAGGAAAATCAGGAACAATGTCACCTCCATCACTGATGACGAAGGCCATCTTCAAACTTCCCAAGATGCTATTAAAAAGGTTGCCTCAAAAAATTACAGCGTACTCTAAACTGAAACCAAAGAAGCAGAAGATTACTCAAATCTGCTTCAATATCTTCCCACAGAAATCAGTGATGAAATCAATGAAAATATCACCAAGGAAATAGAAGAAGAAGAGATACAAAGAGCCATTTGGGCGCTTCAGCCAGACAAGGCCCCTGGCCCAAATGGCTTCCCCATCAACTTCTATAGATCTCCCTGGGGGACCATCAAAAAAGACCTTATCAAAATGATAAAATGGGCCCAACGTAAGAACAAAATCGAAGGCTTCACCAACGCCACCCACCTTGCCCTTCTCCCTAAAGAGAACTGACCCTCATCCTTCTCCTGCTTTCGGCCCATTTCTCTCTGCAACTCCTCATACAAAATCTTGACTAAAATCATAGCCGCCCGCCTCAAACCTATCCTCCCCTCACTCATCTCTGAGAATCAAGGAGGCTTCTTGGCCAATAGACAAATTTTTTACTCCATTCTGCTTGTGCAAGAGGCTATTCATTCCAGCCAAGTTAGAAAAGAAAAAGGTTTCATTTTAAAACTATATTTAGCCAACGCCTTCGATCGAGTTAGACACTCTTTCCTCTTTTCTGTTCTAAATAAAATGGGATTTGCCTCACCTTTTATAGACCTTGTCCAAGCATGCATCTCTGGCCCTTGGATCTCCCCTCTCATCAATGGCAGACCAGGGCCATCCTTCCAATCTTCTCGAGGATTACAAAAAGGCTGCCCCCTTTCCCCCTATCTTTTCATCTTGAAGGCTGAATCCTTCAGCAAGGCTCTAGACTACAAACTTCGCACCGGTCTTATCATCGGCATTAAATTTTGGAATGGAGTCAAAAACATAAACCATTCTCAGTTTGCTAATGACACTTTGTTAATGGGAGGAGCCTCCAACATTATAGCTCGTCGTTTCAAAACCCTCTTAGACAGATATATGAGTTACTCCGGAGGCATGATCAATTACCTTAAGAGCTGCATTTATGGGTGGAACGCAACTGCTCAAACTCTTCAAATCATTTCCAGCATCTTCAAGGTCTCTTGCAAGTTAGACTGGGGGCATTTCTCTTATCTGGGCATGCCATTGAGTGTTGGATCTCTGAAATTTTAAGTTTGGGACACCATCATCGACAAAATGAAAAGGAAAGTGCAGCAATGGGGCTCCTTCTGGCTTAATCCAGCAGGGCACCTAATCCTCCTAAAATCAGGTCTCTCCTCTTTGCCCTTGTATCAATTCACGCTTCTGCAAGCTCCAGCTAGCTTTCATCGCAAAGTGGAAGCCATCCTCCGTCACTTCCTCTGGCAAGGGGGGAAAACTGAAAGAAAGAAATACAACCTCATAAATTGGAAACAAGTTATTCAACCTCAAGAACATGGAGGGCTGGGGATTAGATCACCAAAGCTCTTAAACCTGGCCTTTGGTGGCAAGATAGTCTAGAGACTCATCAATGGAGAATCTGCTTGGTGGAAGAATGTGCTGGAAGCCAAATATCTAAAATCTTTAAGGCAGCTTCTATTATATCATGATATACCTCTCAGAGCCTGCACCAAAATCTGGGGGTTGTGTAGAAAATCAATTCCCATCCTTGCTTCGAACATTTCTAAGGTTCCAAAGGGGGGCATTAGCATTAGAATCGGGGCTGATAAAATAATGGGCCAGCAAAATATCAACAGTAGGCCTGGAACCCATCAGATTCTTTCTTACCTTGAAAACAAGGGGATCCACAATTTGGGCCAGATATCTGTTAGTCATCAGTATTTTTCACTTATTGGTGATGACTAGTTGTAACAACCAAGTTTTCTAGCAGTTGATCTAAAAATTTGTCAAATTTACCAGCTGGAAAACACCCATAAAACATTTTTTTCCCTCCTACCTTTCAGTCCTCCCATGACGAGATGAAACCTCATTATCAAATCCTACCTAGCCTCAGCCATACTAGTCTGCCCATCAGCTCTAAAGAAATAATCCAAATTTGTCCAAAAGTCTCCCCTAAGTTAGGAAGTGGCACTTTAGGCATTTCTCTCTTGGCGAACTATCCAAAGGCCAAAGAACCTCTGTTTTCTATAGACCAGTCATCACAGACCTTCCCATTCTGCAAATCAAGTTGGTTATAGCCATAGGTCGCGCCACTAATACACCCTCAAGTCTCAGCAATACATAGACCATAAGTCAAGCTGATTTTAGGTGTTTTTACAGTGTTTTAAATGGATCTTTCAAGGACAAAGACATACCAGCATCTCAGAAGACAATTTTGGCTCCACATGAGAAGATAGCTGCTTCTCAATGTGATCTTGAGCCTGGGATGTAGCCACGGAGCATAGAGTTTTTTTTCATTAAGCTCTTGCGATCACATTCAAAGCCTGAAAGGACAGTAAAAGGAAAAATAGCACTGTCACAGGACTGATGATATAAAATGACTGAAAAACCTCCTTCATCTATAAGCAGAGGGTTTTTGAAGACTGGAGAACCTCCTTCATCTACAAGCAGAGGGTTGAAAGCGCCTCCTTCATCTATAAGCAGAGGGCAGATGGACAAAGTTTGATTCTAACAGCTGCACTCACTATGAGACAAATCTTGGTTACAGTAAGACATCAACTAAAGGCTTATGCATAAAAATGATGATTAAAAGCAGAGGTAAAGCAGTAGGCTTTAAAGATTTGTTTGCATGAATTTCATTATTATTTGAGCTACAATGTGAAACTAGTTGGTTCAGCATCATTGAAGAAAGACTGTTAAATAGATGGTCAAGAGATTCAAACAGTCTTGGACTCAAAGCAACCCCTGCCATCAAATATAAAGGAAACCACTGTCAACATGATTCATCAAACATCCTTCTTTGATTTGAGACAAAGTTTGAAAGAACATCAGGAATTTTTTCAAAATAGGCCTCCTTCATTCATGAGCAGAGGGCTAGAGCAATCATTGTTTCTAGGGTTTTTCACTGACAGAGACACAAATTGTAAACACAATAGGAGACAGTTGAAACAGAGAAATGATGTAAAAGACAACGAAGGAAAGCAGGGGTACCACTGTAATCCAAGAGGTCAAACTTGTCTCTTATCAAGGTTTGCTTTCAAAAACAGTTTGGAGCCCAATTAAAAACAACTTTGCTGGTGGTTAAGGGGTAGGTCATGACACAAGCTAGTGATGGTAAATATTCGTCAAAGGGTACTCATCTTCCTGTTCATGAGAGAATGTTTTTCAAATTACTCATCATAATAGACAAATGAAACTTGAGTTTAGTTTTTCCCCAAAAAGGCATTTCAAACAGGTATACAGGGTCATAAAAGTGCAAGAAAGATCATGACATGTGTTTCAGGTCCTAGAACCCAGTGAAGCAATATATGCATGCCACTATTACAAAGGAAGGCAGTCCCTTATGAAAAAGGGTCAAAGGCACCTCACTGTTGCATTCCAAGTGAAAGGAGATTCTTAAAAGAAATATTATTTTAATGGACAGAGGATGGGAAAGCATGAGTAAGTGCAACTGGTTTTTGCACCCACAGTCAGAAGAAGAACTTAAAGGACACCTGACAGTCAAATCATTTTCACAGTAGGGCATCATTACCTCCAAAACATCCAGATCAAACACTATTAGTTTAAGGTTCAAAAGGGTAAAATCTACCTCCTTACAAAATGGAAAAGGATGCTTCATCAATCATTGGTGTATTGTTGAATGAATCTTCCATGTTGAAAACATTACTCAAGGTTCAGCAGTGGAAGAAGTTACCTTTCAAACATGTATGCACAGTGAACATAGTTTGACATTTTGAATACTTTTTTATAAAGTGAATAGGTTAATACCTATTAAAGCTGTTTAAAAAGCATGCGCATCCTTTTGCCAACATTATTCAAAGAATGGGCCCCTTATAGCACATTTAAAATCATTTCAGTTTTCAAAAAACAAACCAAGGCATTTGTTTCAAAGAAGAAAACTTTCAAAAAACCCTCACGAGTCAAAGCAAGGGATTTGGATTTATTTGCATTCAAAGGGACAAAGGGACCATTGCAAGCTTCTTCAAAACTCTCAAACCACAAGTCAAATTCTCCCTCAACTGTTCACAAGACCGGAGAAAGAATTTTTGGCAATTTTAAAGAGTTTTTTTTTTGGGCTTAGATACCGCGTGGCGCATTTAGGCGCAGTTTTTACAAAGGAGTACAAGGCTGCGCGGTGCGCCTGTAGCCTCTGGTCACAGGGGCCCGACAAGTGACCCGACGGTGTTTTGCATGACGCTCTCCCAGTCTAAACGTGTCACGCTCATTTTACACCATTCAAACACCTCTGACATGTGTTGAAAGCGGCCCAAAGTTTTCAAACAACGCCATCATCGAGTTCTCAAGGTATTTTATGAGCCTCCCTAGTATTTTCAAATTTCTAAAGGGTGAAAAATGTTGCATTTTCCCAAGACTGGAAGATGGTAAAAAGTGAAGTTTTCGATGTAGGTTAAGGAGCTGTTTTTCATGTTTGAAACTCAGAGTATGCACATTAGTGAAGGATTTTTCAAAAAAATTGTGAAGTTAACCCTACTTTGATGAAACAAATTTAAACTTTGTCAGCTACATAGTGGAAGAAAGGTGCTTGGGAGATTTGATCTTTTGTTTTAAAAACTCAAGAGTTGTTGTAGTTTGTGATTGCCCAGCAGCGAGCCTAGCAAAAATGGTGGGTTCCTATTAATGATTCAAAAACCTAACAAACTGCCCTCAAGCAGTATTGAAAGATGTAAGACAGTGTCCAAAAGAAGAGACAGAGTTTTGAAAGGTGAAAAAGTGGGTATATTTTCAAGTAGCAGTGATCATGATGTAAATGTTTTTTTCATTTCAAAGGATTTCTTTGTTTGATAAGAAGGGGAAAAACACCAGTACTTTCTCCTTTACTCCATAAAACAAAATTTAATATGTGAATCTGCAAATCACCATTTGGAGGGACCTTTGACTGTGTATATGAATTTTGGTTGACTGTGTATATGCATTTTGGTTAACTGTGTGATGGTTATTGAATTTACTTGCTGATTGGCTTACAAAGGGAGAAAAGACAGTGTTTTGAAGGAGCATGGACCTAATACCAAAGAAGATATTTTGCACAGCATTTGAAACCAACTTGCCTTGATCAAAACAGTGATATCAAACAGAGAAGCAGTGATAGAAGGGTAATGGCTTGTTGAATGTTTATAAAGGGCTAGGAGATAGTTAAAGGGAAAGCGCACTTGTTTTTTCAAAGACTTATCATATTTATTAAAAAGGAATGTCAATGTGTTATTTTAAAAAAGAGTTTTCTTTCTTCGAAGAATTGAAGATTCACACAATCTCTAAGAAAACATAACAGAATGTGTGTAGAGGGTATTTAAAAAATCTGAAGGAGTCTTTGAAAACAATGATCTCAAAGAGCACCATGTCCATCAAATACGAAAGAAGCAGTGATCTCACAAAGGAAGATATTGATTGGGAAAAGTGTTTTTAACAGTTTAAAAGGGGTTTTGTTCAGTCTTTTAAATAACAGTGCCTTCATAAAAGCAATGTTTGAGGGCAGGGGTTTTGTGTTAAAACAAAGGAGACTTCTTTTCAAAAAGCCACAAACATGTCTTCATAAAGACCTCTTGGCTCAAACACAATGCTGAAGAGTCTAAACATAGCAGTGATGATGAAGAGCAAAGTGATGGGCAGTAAAGCAGTGACAAGGATAGACAAGACAACACTCAAGCAAGCCATGATGAGGGTGAGCAAACACAAAACATAGAGCATGTAGGGAATTCTCCAAAGCATGTACTAACTACCTCTCCTAGGCAAGGGGCCATGACTTCTTCACCAAAGCTAAAATGTCAAACAACAAGGAAGAAAACCAAGAAAAGCTCAAGGAGGTTAAAGGGAAGCGCCCGACACGGAAAGTGAGAAAGGACACATCAGGACTTCAGATTTTGGCCTCTGCTTCACATAATTTTTCTGAGAACCCTTGAGGGTCATGCTTACCAATTTTGGGCGATTTTCGACATATTTTGGTTTTTTTGGCATTTTTGAGTTTTTGGCCAAACTCATGGGCTTCGCAATTTCATTTCGGAGGATCATCAATGGAGGAGAATGGTATCATTGGATGCTATAATTTCAAGAGCACACACTCAGCGATTTTTAGGACATTTGAAGATCATTCACTCCTCCGAAATAGCGAAAAATGCCCACTTTTTCCACACTCTTCCCGATCTATCAGCGAACTCTATTTTCTGGTTTTTTACACACAGTCCTATTTTTGGAGGACTTCCAGGCATCAGATTGAGAAAATTTCAGTTTTTCCAGAAAGTAGACACTCAGAGATTTCCAACGAGCTATCATGAGCCTCATTTCGACATCGGCAAGGCTGCCAAAAGTTGCTGGCAAGTTAGGGGACCTTTTGCTGACGTAAATTTTGAGTATTTTTGTAAAATTTGAACCTTTAAAAACTGTTTTTTCCTCATGTGCGTTTAGCTATTTTTGCACATGAGAAGTTATGAAAAGTCAATTTGATTCCCTTTTTTAGCATTTTTTAGATATTTTATGAGATATTTTGTGCCTTGGGCTTTGCAAAGCCTCAAGGAAAAGTTTAGATATTTTGAATAGGCCAATGAAAGTGCAAATTGAACTAAGAGGTTTTCCTCACTTGAGCCTATATATTCCAAAGGCTTTCATTGTAAACAAGGTTGAACTTGATGATAGAAGCAGTATATGGTCATATAAGTTTTGGAAGAAATACTTGTCTCATGCTCTTGAATAGTCTCTTGGATGTTCTTGGATGATGAAAGAGGATTGTTGTTGGATTCCATGACTTAGTAGAATGGTATAGTGTCTCTTTCTTTGTTTTGTTTTCTAGTTTTCATTCATGAATCCATGTTTCTCGCTTGCTATAGATCAGTAGAGAACAAATTTGAGACATGCCCTTGGAGGCACCTCAAATTTCATGTTTCTTCATAGCTTCCATGTTTTCTTCTTCCTTAGTCACATTAAATAATTCTTGATTTCTCTTTAATAACTTAAGGATATTTTTGCTTATTTCATTCATGGTTCTATGCATGTTAAGTATGATTTACGGTACGCCCTTCTTACCAATGGCTAGCCATAGCTCCATCCATGAAATTTCTCTTTGACTGATTAGATTGTCATTTGTTGAACCAAGGAGGTCTTGTTTCGATCTTTCCCTTTGCCTAAGACTATGCAATATTGTTTTAAAAGTTCCCAATAACTTGAAGTACTGTGTTTAGGCGTTTCGGCATAGTGTTTTGAGTTGTTTTTCTCTCTTAAGTGTATTTCCCTAAAGTCTGATAGTCATTTCTCAAAGTTAGAGAGTTATATACCTCTATGCATGGCTTGAATGTTTATTTCTATGTATTGATTAGCTTATAGTTACATTTCTCATGATTAATGTTTTGCCCTACCATGTTTATGTCAGCTATTAAACTAGTTATGCTTGAAATCCTTTGTTGTTCCCAAGCTTGATGTCCATTTTGTTCCATTTTTCCCAAAGATCCTTTTTACCTCGAATCAAATCGGCCCTTCAATAGCCTTGTATCACCGTCTAATAGCTTTCTATACCTTTTCAACCCCATAGCCTAGTTGATCTGACATATTTTTACCTATTGTATATCTTTGATCAGTTTCATCCCTCACAACCTAAAAACCAAAACCAAAAAACCTACTTCATAACTAGCCTAAAATCATAACACAATAAGCAGAACACACAGATATCCCTTACACATATAGAGAGAGCCCTCTCTGAGTCCAGGAAGGCTAGGTCCTTAGGCTCCAAAGATTGGTTTGATGTTACACTGTCATTTGGCTTGCCAATCAGCCAAATCATGGGACCCTAACATAATGGCGATCACGGTGGGACTCTAAGTAATAAACAAACTTAGTTTCCCTAATCTTTAGAGACCTTTGAGAATACTATCTGGCTGACTTATCCCACCGCTCACTAACATAATGGCGATCACGGTGGGAATCTGAGTAATAAACAAACTTAGTTTCCCTAATCTTTAGAGACCTTTGAGAATATTATATGGCTGACTTATCCCACTGCTCACTAACATAATGGCGATCATGGTGGGACTTTGAGTCAAAACATCCTAGGTATCTCTTAGGAACTCTCAAAATCTCAGTCAAACTTAGAAGAGTAGAATTTAGCTCTTTCACCATCTTAGCAAAATGATGATTCAGTTATAGGAAACTCTTCCAAACCTCACAGGCAAGCAGTCCATAAAACCATTTAGAGTAAACTCTTTTTGTTCTTGCCACCCTAGCAAAGTGATGAGACAGGTTTAGAATACTTTAATAAACCATAGGCGGCACATAAAAACTCAGAAAAACCCCAAAACATTCTCGGATTGGTTTTTCCCTAGTTACTGGTGGTGGACCATAGCTACATCTTTACAAAAACAACCAAGTTCCACCTAGCGACTCCACTAGCCTCCAGTAGGCCTAAAAACTCCGTAAAAGACCAAAAATATTCATAAACCATACCTTTTCTGCTAGCTCATCCTTCCAGAAGCTTGAACTTAGGGTGGAAACTCTGTAATCAGTGACAATTTAAGTATAACTTAGCGATTCGGAAAACCTCACCTAAACATAGGAGATAAGCAGAAACCTTCTTGCCAAGAGAACCATTAGCTTGACCATACAACCTAGCAAACTGTTGAAACCAAGTGAATCACTCTTCTTTGCAAGTTCCCATCTCAAAGTTTACTACAAAAAATTTTCCGAGCATCTTTGATATTGTTGGTGGTGGACCATAGTTCTCATAGAAATCTACCTGGCGACTCCACTAGTCCATCCTTCTTGTTTTTACCATCCTTCACATTAGTAAAACCTTAGAGAGGCCATTCATCCAAAACCTCCACAAATACCATCCTCTCTAAACTCTAAACCCGAAATCTGGCTTCACGAAGAATCAACACCAGATCTCATCCAGACCTAAATCCCCCTATCATAGTAGATGACCCAAAGAAGATTCTGTGGCAAGCTTCCCAAATTGGATATTTAGCTACCGATAGGTCCATCCGTAAAGCAATATCAGTACCAGAACATCTCATTGCCTTGCATGATTTCCCCTTTGACTTAAAATCAGCAAAAACTCTTTTAGAAGCAAGTCACAAAGTAAGATAGACTTTGACGATCTTGAATCCCTCGATCTGCCACAGAGTCCCAATAGAGAAGCCTCACCTACCACACCTCCCGACTTTCAGCTTCTCCATCACTTTGGCTCATACCATCCCAGATCTGCTCAAAACCAGGTCACTAGTCCAAGTGCATATGCCACACCCATCCAAACCACTACTATTCAAACCACCTCAGCTCATCCCACAAGCCCTCATCTTGTACATCATCCATTAGCTCTCGTCATGGCAGCTTGGTACACACCCTTGGTGTTGCCACAGCCTTTGGCTCCCTTACCACATGACTATCAAGCCAAAATCCCACACTTTACCAGAGAAGAGACTGCCACAGCTCAACAGCATGTAAATAGGATTAGCGATACCTTTGAATACTTAGAAGTAGAAGACGAGACCATCAGAATGAGAATGTTCACCCAAAGCCTGGGTGAAGAACCCAAAAAATGGTTTAAGAGCTTAACTACAAACAGCATCCACAACCTCCCAGAACTTTACCAAATCTTCATAAACAAGTGGGAAGTCTGAAAGAACCCCATTCAAATCCCGTCAGAATATAACAATCTAAAAATGGAAAATGGGGAAAGTGTTCCGGGATACTGCACTAGGTTCAATAGTGTGTATAATGCTCTCCCACCTCATTTCAAACCCCCGCTTGGTTCAGCCTTAGCAAAATTCCCCGAGGGTTTTGACCCAGACATGACTTATCAGTTAAGAGACAAGGATCCTCCTACCTTAGAGGAAATTCAAAAAGTAGCCATACGAGCAAAGGCCAACTTAGTGGAAAAAAAGAGCTAGAACTAGATCAGAAAGGAAAGTCACATACCAGGATGAGGTCTCCACTTCATCCCCTTCCTTATATCCTAGAATAGATGACTTAGTTAGGTCCATGGCCAAAATGTGGGAAAAGATAAATGAGAAGGCCCCTGTTAGGGACAATCAGCCAAACCCTCCAAACAGAAACCGGAACCAAAATTCTAGGAGGGAACAGCCTCAAAACAGACCAAGGGAAAATGACCAACAAATTAGGCCACCATTTAATGAAAATTATGTGGAAGAAGATGATAGGAATACACAACCCATTGATAAAAGACATTTGAACCTCATAGTATTTGATAATGAGAGTGAGGTGTACCTCACGGAAGAAGAACAAGCATTCTTCTCTCCAAATCATGATGAAACCAACTATGAAGATCTCGAGGATCCTGCCATAGATTTTCAGAATGCCATAATAGAATCTCATAGGTAGTATGACCTTAGAAGCAGAAAAAATCAAGAAAAATCCAAGAAAGGTAGCTCAGACACTGCTAAAACCCCTGATACCATCCTTAAGAAAGCATTCAACAGCAACAAAATCATGGTCGGGAAAAATGATCAACACAAAGATAGAGTTACCCAAACTAATCCTGATTCAGATATTCCTAGTACTTCCACAAATATTCCCGAAGTGGCTGTGGCAAACAAAATTCCGAAACAGAGCCAGCAAACTCAAAACCTAGAGAAAACCATGGCTGAAAAAGCTGAAGCAAACATGTCTAAACTACAACTACCTTTTAGTTTTGAGGGAGAGATTGCCAAAATAAAGATCACCATGCCTCTCACTGAACTTATCACCCAAGGCTCTTATAAATCCCAAGTGTTAAAAGTCCTAAACCTAGGGGATGATGCAAACACCCTTAATCTAGCTGATGACACTCCCGAAATGTTGTTTGGTCCAAAAATAGAAGGGAAATTCCAAGAGGGAACCACTCTTCCCTTTTACATCAATTTAAATATCCATGACCAAATCCTTCATAATGCCATGCTAGACTCTGATGCCTCACATAATCTTATGCCGAAGGTTGTAATGGAAATATTAGGCCTAGAAATCACAAGACCATATAAAGACTTATATTCTTTCGATTCTAGTAGAGTCAGATGTCTAGGCTTGATCAAAGATCTTTGTTTTAGTTTGGCCCAAATACCTGCAAAACATATGATCATGGACATAGTGGTAGCAGACATTCCTCCCAAGTACGGAATGCTTCTATCCAGATCTTAGGGAGCCAAGCTCCAAGGGAATATTCAACTTGACATGTCTTACGCCACTATTCCTGTGTTTGACTAAACAAGAATACTCTATCGAGCGTCACACATGAAATACATGATCAGTAGCCAAGAGAGGCCAGAAAACACTCCAATGTATTCTGTGCATTCTGACCCAAACTCGTTTATTCTGCATACTGATGAGGACATTGAAGAACAGTCAGAAGAAACTGAAACAAACTTAGACCCACCACATCAGCTGCCCCTATTTCTCTATGATGAACTAGACAATCAAAACTATCATGATCATGAACAGTTATGCCTTGAGGAAAGTAAGTATGTTCCTTCTAAAGTAGGAATAGAGCAAGAAGCACAAACCATTATGTATTATCAAGCGAATTGCTCGAACCTTAGTCAAACCTCAGCAGTGACATCAGGAAAAATTTTCAGAATGAAGGCATTAGAAGACTTACATATCACAAACCTTTTCGGAACTCAGGAGCAGGGAAGCTTTATGTTTTTACCATACCTCAAAGATTTACCATCACACAACTCTTCCTCTGCAAGTGAAACCTTGACTGCAGCCATAACAGCTCAAAATCCAGAAAAAGGACCTGATAAAGTCCTTGTAAACAAACATGATAATTGCAGTCCAAATACACCAGAGTTACTTGAGTTGGCTAAAATCTTGTCATCCCATCAAAGATTTAAAACTGCTAGAATTGGCAATCTCATGCAAAATACTACATCACGCAAAGAAAACAATGACAAACACTATTCCATTACCATTACTCCAAGAAACAACTTCGACAAAAGAAAGTACAAAGGTCGGAACCAATCAGTAATGATCAAAGATAAAATAGCTGGTCATAGGGTCTATTTTGATTTTAGAAACAATAATGCACATCCCTATAACAGAAATTTTATCCTTCCTACCCATGACCATGATATACCGATGATAAGTGTTTTTAATCATATACCTTTGCAAGATGATGTTTCAGGTTATAGCCAAATGATTCCCTTGCAAATTAGATAGCTCAAAGATTTTTTTTCAGTATGCTGGAAGTAGTTCCAATTTCAGACTCAAAATTGCAAAACCACCGGATATCAAAAATATGCTCATGAAAACCATGTTTCCAGTCCTGAATTTATGCATTTTTACATACCTTGATGATGTCATTATTTATTTCAAAAATGACCAAGAGTATATGCATTACTTAAGGAAGATGTACAGTAAAGAAAGGAGCGGAAATCAGAGGTATAAAGAGGTACAACGGGAAGATACAGATTCATTCAGAGATTCTTGCATGAATCCTTATGTCATGCTGGAAAGAGAGAATTTTCCAAATTTCTCTTTTCAGGAGTTGAGTCGACCAAGAATGGTAGGAGATCCTTACGAGGATAAGATGCTTAAGATTCACCATTTCCAAGATTTCTGAGTTTAAGGCATTTTCAATCATTGTATATACCACTGTTTGAAAAATAGATAAAACAGAAAAGTCAAAAACAATAGAAGAATAGAAAAGAGGGCAGTTGAAAAATAGAAAAAGGCCCCATATTCCAAAAAATAGTCGTTCAGAAAGCGTGCAAGTCTAAATGCCGCTACTAGTACTCAAATGTCTTGTTCAGTTATCTAGCCTAATCATAGATGAACATGTTTAAATTTATTTGCTGATAAGTTAGTGAGTGAAAAAGATGGTCAACATTGTGTAAGCTTAACTTATCAAAGAGAGTAGATTAGGAAAATATATTGGTTCCACACGCCCAAAACAGAACCAAAGAGGGAAGCAGGGATGAAAAACAAATTGTGCATCTTAGCCCTGCTTTTCGTAGTTTCCATTTTATGCAAAATAATATTTGTGTGCAGCTTGTTTTTCATGCCACAAATACATGACAAATCAGACTGTCTAACCCTGATTTGATCATATTTTCAATTTCATGTTTTAGATTAGAGAACAAAATCCTGTCAAATAGCTTAATCTTGACAGTCGATCTAGCATAGGTAGAGTAATGAAGGACTTCATCAATTTAATCTGAACTCCCGGTAGATATAAGTGTATAATTAGATAGGTTCATTTTTCAAAAATAAAAAATATATGTTGTTAAAAGGGTAGCTAGTCCAAATGCACCCAAAAGAAGAAAAATGTTAGGAAAGATAGTGGGGTAGGTAGAAATATCATCTATGCTAATCATGTTGTCTCTTTTCAGAAGTAACATCAAGGAAGAGCGCAATTTGCGCCAATGGGTAAGGCACTGGTCTTCATAAGCCAAAGATTTGAAATTCTGGACACCTCCTGAAAAGGAGTTGCCCTCCCCAAATGGAGCCACTGTTTGTCATCAGTATTTTTCACTTATTGGTGATGACTAGTTGTAACGGCCAAGTTTTCTAGCAGCTGATCTAAAAATTTGTCAAATTTACCAGCTGGAAAACACCCATAAAAAAAAATTTTCCCTCCTACCTTTCAGTCCGCCCATGACGAGATGAAACTTCATTATCAAATCCTACCTAGCCTCAGCCATACTAGTCTGCCCATCAGCTCTAAAGAAATAATCAAAATCTGTCCAAAAGTCTCCCCTAAGTTAGGAAGTGGCGCTTTAGGCATTTCTCTCTTTGCGAACTATCCAAAGGCCAAAGAACCTCCATCTACTATAGACCAGTCATCACAGACCTTCCCATTCTGCAAATCAAGTTGGTTACAGCCATAGGTCGCGCCACTAATACACCCTCAAGTCTCAGCAATACATAGACCATAAGTTAAGCTGATTTTAGGTGTTTTTATAGTGTTTTAAATGGATCTTTCGAGGACAACGACATACCAGCATCTCAGAAGACAATTTTTGGCTCCACATGAGAAGACAGCTGCTTCTCAATGTGATCTTGAGCCTAGGATGCAGCCACAGAGCATAGAGTTTTTTTTCATTAAGCTCTTGCGATCACATTCAAAGCCTGAAAGGACAGTAAAAGGAAAAATAGCACTGTCACAGGACTGATGATATAACATGACTGAAAAACCTCCTTCATCTATAAGCAGAGGGTTTTTTAAGACTGGAGAACCTCCTTCATCTACAAGCAGAGGGTTGAAAGCACCTCCTTCATCTATAAGTAGAGGGCAGATGGACAAAGTTTGATTCTAAGAGTTGCACTCACTATGAGACAAATCTTGGTTACAGTAAGACAGCAACTAAATGCTTCTGCATAAAAATGATGATTAAAAACAGAGGTAAAGCAGCAGGCTTTAAAGATTTGTTTGCATGAATTTCATTATTATTTGAGCTACAATGTGAAACTAGTTGGTTCAGCATCATTGAAGAAAGACTGTTAAATAGATGGTCAAGAGAGTCAAACAGTATTGGACTCAAAGCGACCCCTGCCATCAAATATAAAGGAAACCACTGTCAGCATGATTCATCAAACATCCTTCTTTGATTTGAGACAAAGGTTGAAAGAACATCAGGCATTTTGTCAAAATAGACCTCCTTCATTCATGAGCAGAGGGCCAGAGCAATCATTGTTTCTAGGGTTTTTCACTGACAGAGACACAAATTGTAAACACAATAGGAGACAGTTGAAACAGAGAAATGATGTAAAAGACAACGAAGGAAAGCAGGGGTACCACTGTAATCCAAGAGGTCAAACTTGTCTCTTATCAAGGTTTGCTTTCAAAAACATTTTGGAGTCCAATTAAAAACAACTTTGCTGGTGATTAAGGGGTAGGTCATGACACATGCCAGTGATGGTAAATATTCGTCAAAGGGTACTCATCTTCCTGTTCATGAGAGAATGTTTTTCAAATTACTCATCATAATAGACAAAGGAAACTTGAGTTTAGTTTTTCCCCAAAAAGGCATTGCAAACAGGTATACAGGGTCATAAAAGTGCAAGAAATATCATGACATGTGTTTCAGATCCTGGAACCCAGTGAAGCAATATACGCATGCCACTGTTACAAAGGAAGGCAGTCCCTTATGAAAAAGGGTCAAAGGAACCTCACTGTTGCATTCCAAGTGAAAGGAGAGTCTTAAAAGAAATCTTCTTTCAATGGACAGAGGATGGGAAAGCATGAGTAAGTGCAACTGATTTTTGCACCCACAGTCAGAAGAAGAACTTAAAGGACACCTGATAGTCAAATCATTTTCACAGTGGGGCATCATTACCTCCAAAACATCTAGAGCAGACACTATTATTTTAAGGTTCAAAAGGGTAAAATCTACCTCCTTACAAAATGGCAAAGGATGCTTCATCAATCATTGGTGTATTGTTGAATGAATCTTCCATGTTGAAAACATTACTCAAGGTTCAGCAGTGGCAAAAGTTACCTTTCAAACATGTAAGCACAGTGAACATAGTTTGACATTTTGAATACTTTTTTATAAAGTGAATAGGTTAATACCTATTAAAGTTGTTTAAAAAGCATTCGCATCCTTTTGCCAACATTATTCAAAGAATGGGCCCCTTATAGCGCATTTAAAATCATTTCAGTTTTCAAAAAACAAACCAAGGCATTTGTTTCAAAGAAGAAAACTTTCAAAAAACCTTCACAAGTCAAAGCAAGGGATTTCGATTTATTTGCATTCAAAGGTACAAAGGGACCATTGCAAGCTTCTTCAAAACTCTCAAACCACAAGTCAAATTCTCCCTCAACTGTTCACAAGACCGGAGAAAGAATTTTTGGCAATTTCACAGAGTATTTTTTTGGGCTTAGAGACCGCGCGGCGCACCTGTATTCTTGCGCGGCGCATTTAGGCGCAACTTTTAAAAAGGATTACATGGCTGCGCGGCGTGCCCGTAGCGGCGCCTGGCACGCCTGTGGCCTCTGGTCACAAGGGCCCGACAAGTGACCCGACGGTGTTTTGCGCGACGCTCTCCTAGTCTAAACGTGCCGCGCTCATTTTACACCATTCAAACACCTCTGACATGTGTTGAAAGCGGCCCAAAGTTTTCAAACAACGCCATCATTGAGTTCAAAAGGTATTCTATGAGCCTCCCTAGTATTTTCAATTTTTTAAATGGTGAAAAATGTTGCATTTTCCCAAGACTAGATGATGGTAAAAAGTGAAGTTTCCGGTGGAGGTCAAGGAGCTGTTTTTCATGTTTAAAACTCAGAGTATGCACATTAGTGAAGGCTTTGTCAAAAAAATTGTGAATTTAACCCTACTGTGATGAAACAAAGTTAAACTCTGTCAGCTACATAGTGGAAGAAAGGTGCTTGGGATATTTTATCTTTTGTTTTAAAAACTCAAGAGTTGTTGTAGTTTGTGATTGCCCAGCAGTGAGCCTAGCAAAAATGGTGGGTTCCTATTAATGATTCAAAAACCTAACAAACTGCCCTCAAACAGTATTGAAAGATGTAAGACAGTGTCCAAAAGAAGAGATAGAGTTTTGAAAGGTGAAAAAGTGGGTATATTTTCAAGTAGCAGTGATCATGATGTAAATGTTTTTGTCATTTCAAAGGATTTCTCTGTTTGATAAGAAGGGGCAAAACACCAGTACTTTCTCCTTTACTCCATAAAACAAACTTTAATATGTGAATCTGCAAATCACCATTTGGAGGGACCTTTGACTATGTATATGCATTTTGGTTGACTGTGTGATGGTTATTGAATTTACTTGTTGATTGGCTTACAAAGGGAGAAAAGACAGTGTTTTGAAGGAGCAGGGACCTAATACCAAAGAAGATATTTTGCACAGCATTTGAAACCAACTTGCCTTGATCAAAACAGTGATATCAAACAGAGAAGAAGTGATAGAAGGGTAATGGCTTGTTGAATGTTTATAAAGGGCTAGGAGACAGTTAAAGGGAAAGCGCACTTGTTTTTTCAAAGACTTATCATATTTATTAAAAAGGAATGTCAGTGTGTTATTTTAAAAAAGAGTTTTCTTTCTTTGAAGAATTGAAGATTCACACAATCTCTAAGAAAACATAACAGAATGTGTGTAGAGGGTATTTAACATACCTGAAGGAGTCTTTGAAAACAATGATCTCAAAGAGCACCATGTCCATCAAAGCCAAAAGAAGCAATGATCTCACAAAGGAAGATATTGATTGGGAAAGTGTTTTTAACAGTTTAAAAGGGGTTTTGTTCAATCTTTTAAATAACAGTGCCTTCATAAAAGCAGTGTTTGAGGGGAGGGTTTTTGTGCTAAAACAAAGGAGACTTCTTTTCAAAAAACCACAAACATGTCTTCATAAAGACCTCTGGGCTCAAACACAATACTGAAGAGTCTAAACATAGCAGTGATGATGAAGAGCAAAGTGATGGGCAGTAAAGCAGTGAAAAGGATAGACAAGACAGCCCTCAAGCAAGCCATGATGAGGGCGAGAAAACACAAAACATAGAGCATGGAGGGCATTCTCCAAAGCATGTACTAACTGCCTCTCCTAGGCAAGGGGCCATGACTTCTTCACCAAAGCTAAGATGTCAAACAACAAGGAAGAAAACCAAGAAAAGCTCAAGGAGGTTAAAGGGAAGCGCCCGGCACGGAAAGTGGTAAAGGACACATCAGGACTTCATATTTTGGCCTCTGCTTCGCAGCATGTTGCTAAGAACCCTTGAGGGTCATGCTCACCAATTTTGGGCGATTTTCGACATATTTTGGTTTTTTTGGCATTTTTGAGTTTTTGGCCAAACTCATGGGCTTCGCCATTTCATTTCGGAGGATCATCAATGGAAGAGAATGGTATCATTGGATGCAATAATTTCAAGATCACACACTCAGCGATTTTCAGGACATTTGAAGATCATTCACTCCTTCGAAATAGCGAAAAATACCCACTTTTTCCACACTCTGCCCAATCTATCAGCAAACTCTATTTTCTGGTTTTTTACACACAGTCCTATTTTTGGAGGACTTCCAGCATCAGATTGATAAAATTTCAGTTGTTCCAGAAATTAGACACTTAGATCTTTCCAACGAGCTATCATGAGCCTATGTTCGACATCGGAAAGGCTGCCAAAAGTTGTCGGCAAGTCAGGGGACCTTTTGCTGATGTAAATTTTGAGTATTTTTGTAAAATTTGAACCTTTAAAAACTGCTTTTTCCTCATGTGCGTTTAGCTATTTTTGCACATGAAAAGTTATGAAAAGTCAATTTAATTCCATTTTTTAGCATTTTTTAGATATTTTATGAAATATTTTGTGCCTTGGGCTTTGCAAAGCCTCAAGGACAAGTTTAGATATTTTGAATAGGCCAATGAGAGTGCAAATTGAACTAATAGGTTTTCCTCACTTGAGCCTATATATTCCAAAGGCTTTCATTGTAAACAAGGCTGAAATTGATGATAGAAGCAATATATGGTCATATAAGCCTTGGAATAAATACTTGTCTCATGCTCTTGGATAGTCTCTTGGATGTTCTTGGATGATGAAAGAGGATTGTTGTTGGATTCCATGACTTGGTAGAATGGTATAGTGTCTCTTTATTTGTTTTGTTTTCTAGTTTTCATTCATGAATCCATGCTTCTTGCTTGCTATAGATCAGTAGAGAACAAATTTGAGACATGCCCTTGGAGGCACCTCAAATTTCCTGTTTCTTCATAGCTTCCATGTTTTCTTCTTCCTTAGTCACATTAAAGAATTCTTGATTTCTCTTTAATAACTTAAGGATATTGTTGCTTATTTCATTCATGGTTTTATGCATGCTAAGTATGATTTATGGTATGCCCTGCTTACTCATGGCTAGCCATAGCTCCATCCATGAAATTTCTCTTTGACTGATTAGATTGTCATTTGTTGAACCAAGGAGGTCTTGTTCTGATCTTGCCCTTTGTCTAAGACTATGTAATCTTGTTTTCAAAGTGCCCAATAACTTGAAGTACTGTGTTTAGGTGTTCTGGCATAGTGATTTAAGTTGTTTGTCTGTCTTAAGTGTATTTCCCCAAAGTCTGATAGCCATTTCCCAAAGTTAGAGAGTTATCTATCTCTATGCATGGCTTGAATGTTTATTTCTATGTATTGATTAGCTTATAGTTACATTTCTCATGATTAATGGTTTTCCCTACCATGTTTATGTCAGCTATTAAACTAGTTATGCTTGAAATCCTTTTTTGTTCCCAAACTTGATGTCCATTTTATTCCATTTTTCCCAAAGATCCTTTCTACCTCGAATCAAATCGGCCCTTCAACAACCTTGTATCACCGTCTGATAGCTTTCTAGACCTTTTCGACCCCATAGCCCAGTTGATCTGACATCTTTTTACCTATCTTATATCTTTGATCAGTTTCATCCCTCACAACCTAAAAACCAAAACCAAAAAACCTACTTCATAACTAGCCTAAAATCATAACACAATAAGCAGAACACACAGATATCCCTTACACATATAGAGAGAGCCCTCTCTGAGTCCAGGAAGGCTAGGTCCTTAGGCTCCAAAGATTGGTTTGATGTTACACTGTCATTTGGATTGCCAATCAGCCAAATCACGGGACCCTAACAATATCCACATGGGACATTCACACTCAGCTTTGGACAGGATGGTATTTCCCAGAAATACCTGTTGAGCTACAATCAAGCCTGGATAATCTGCAAACTCAACTCCATGGCATCGCCCCCACCAAACAAAACAATGATGATTGTTTTCGTTGGGACCCTTCAGGCTCCAGCTATACAGTGAAAGATGCGTACCATCAAATCTGTAACAGTGATTGCCCCATGCCCATATGGACTCAATGGAAAATTGCTTGGAAATTAGAGACTCTCCCAAAAATCAAATTCTTCAAATGGGTTCTTCTAAAAGGGAAAGTGCTAACTTCTGATAATCTGAAAAAACGTGGTATTATTGGCCCATCACGCTGCCCAAACTGTCAAGAAGCTGAGGAAACTATCCAACACCTATTCATAAATTGCCCCTTCACCACTGCATGTTGGAAAGAAGCCTTCCTGAAGGACCAACTCCCCTGGGGTTCCCATAGCTCCATTGTCGAACTCTTACACTTATGGAAGAAGAATTATCCCTCGCAATGCAAGAAGAACAATGTGGCTAGGAGAGTCTGGAACACTCTTCCTTACTCTATGTTGTGGCGCATATGGCTAGCACGAAATCAAACAATCTTCAAAGACAAAAAAATCGATGTCAGGAAGCTATACATCAAGGCAAGAGGACTTGCTCTGGAAACAATAGCTGTCAAATGTTAAAGGAACATCAACACAGCTAGTCGCTTTGTATAAGAACGGAATTACATAGGGTGTATGTTAGATCAAAGAAACATGGGCCAAAACATAAATGACAACAACAGTAAACAAAACTCTAGCCACAGTTGGAAAATCAGAATGAAGGATAAGGAATTTGCACTCTCGATAAGAAACTATAACACACACTATCTCTACTTTGACGGAGCCTCCAAGTCTAATCCTGGTATGGCTGGGGCTGGCGAAATTATTTGCAACGCCAACGGAGACATCATCCTTGCTTACGAATGGGGATTAGGCCCCCTCTCCAATAATAGAGCTGAAGCCCTCGCTCTATACCAAGGTCTCATTCAGCTCCAAACTCTTGGCATCCGCACAGCAACAGTGCTTGGAGATTCGGCTATCATCATCAGCTTAATGGTCTACAATCGGAAAGCCTCCAATTTAGCACTTCAGCAAACAATAAGTCGGTGTCAAGCACACACCCAGCAAATGCAAGATTCATTCACGTCCTTCGCTCCCTCAACAAGGAGGCCGATGCACACGCAAACAGAGCTTGCTCCAAACCTATTGGCAGTCTTAGATGTAACGCCTTCGATTCCCTCTGCTTCCTGCCATGAATAGAAGAAATCTCCTTAGATTTCCTGTAGAGGCTTCCGTTGCAATCACGCCCAAGAGTCCGATGGCATCCAGGAATATAATTTTGGAAACAATGAACCTAGCATCAGCACGACAAATGCAAGATTTACAGGTCCTGAAGGCAACTCATTTTAAGCATGCTTTACAAATGTAATCTTTTACTGTCACAATTTGTCCGAATTTACACTAGATTAGCCTTCTCAATAGTCAAGCACAATCGGAGCGCAAGGTAATCTGGCCCTGCTGATGTTCCCCTCTGTCTTATTTCTCAAGCACATTGCCCTGTAACAATGGAGCCCAGACTCCCCAATCTTTTTTGAATACAAACAGCATCCGATTATGTATAAAAAAAAAATTGTAACTTAACACATACATGACATTTACTATATCATATTATAATTAAATGGGTTAATAACAATAACATACACAACATTTTTTTCATAAATTTAATAATAGTAACATACACAACATTATTTTCATAAGATAACTTGAACAAACTTAGCTTTTAGTACAAACCCTAAAATGTCTTAAAAGAGATAATGTAAGGAATCCAAGATTAAGATGTGAAATATTTTCTTTTGCAAGTTTATATAAATTTGTTTTATATAGTTTACCATGATAAAATTTTCACAAAAAATGGTGAATATCTACATTAAAATTAGTAAACTAAGTGATTTTATAATTCCACATTTTGAAAAAAGTCATTCTAGTTAAATTTTCTAAATTCTAGATCGACGGAATAATTCCAAATTTAATGAACTATGTGTTTAATTCCACATCACATGAAAAATAGTATGAGTTAATTGAGTTAGGAATACTTAGTTAGCTCATTTAATTCTAGTTGAGGGTCAAACTAGAGGCATGCAGGGTGTCTCCTACTTTTTAGGATCCCTGGTTGAGTTTATTTTAAGTTCTAATTAGTTAACTCAGTTTATTTGAGTTAAAATCAGTTTGACTAGTTCTAACTGATGGATGAGCGAGTGAGAGATTCAGTGAGTTAAATATAATTTAATTCACATGCAGTGATCAATCAGATAAATGATAATTCACTATAGATAGTTGTTGCATGTCAGTTCTAAGAGTGACCCGATTGAGATTGGAGTTAAATGGAAGAAAACTATCAGTTGTACTATTAGAAAATTGTACAGGTCGTGCATAAGGTCATTAGGATTCCTTGGATGTATTGCGCAATCAATTAGTGGGAATTTACTATTTAACAGGGTCTCAATTCCCTCAAGAACACGTAAGCCAGGTTGGTCAATTAGGTGCATGTTTTTGGTTAAGTATTGGACCAAAATTGCTAGGATCATAGTGAGACAATCAGAGATAGTGCAGAGGTTTCTTAGGAAGGGAAATAGCATTGTATTGTTTCATATATTTTACTCAATGCAATATATAGATGATCTAAATATGAGAAAACTAGTTTTTTGGTGCTAGCTCCATCATCAGTTAAAATAAATGTGTTTAGGATCATCTCAAGTTAGCCAATTGTGAGGGGGTTTATGTGTCAAGTTTTTAAGTGTTTTGATGAGAAATTTATGAGTTAATTAGCTTTTTAAAACTCATGTACAACAAATAAAATGCAGCTAAATAACACACATCATACACATTACACAATAGTTGATAACGGAGTTCACCCCTCCTAAGATACATCTCCATGGACCTGCTTCAACTCGCTAGGCCCTCTTGGGATTAATGGTAAAATATATGATTACATGCACCTACAGTGCTCCAATGGCTTTGTAACTTTCTCAATTGGATTTCTAAGACCTAAAAACCTCAAAAATGACTATTCAATATCTGAAAATGGTTTCCAACTGATCTAGGCATGACCTCCTCTCCTGGTGGCCCTTAACTTCTTTAATCTTCAAAGTGGAAAAAACACTTTCCAAAGTGCTCCAATGCCTCTGCAACCTATTCCATTATGTTCAGAGCATCAAAATCATATAATAATGACTCTTCTTTCTCTCAATTTGGTCTTCAGCTAATCTAGGCATAGCCTTCCCTCCTGGTGGCCCTGGCTTCTTTTTTCTTCAAAGTGACAAAAAAACTTTTATAATTTCTCCTCTGCCTCTACAATCTGTACAAATGGATTTAGAACATGTAAATCTGCTAGGAATGACTCTTCTTGAGCCAAAATTGGTCGAAAATTTCTCTAGATAGGCCTCATTCAATTTTTCCTAGTAAACTGCCTCTAAAACTAGAGAAGACTCTAGTTAAGGCCGCCAATTATGGAGGTCCATCGAACTTGGCAGACTCTGCCGAATTCACCGCCAACTTAACTACAATTAATTAAATTTAAAACCAGATTAATCTGTGGATAATGGTGCACTAAGCGCATTTTAAAACTGGTGCATTAGCAAATGGGATTAGTGCTAAACATGGATCATGGGTTTAATTAAACTCCATTTAACATGTTAATATATGCTTTATGTTCTCCACTCTTGTCGTGGTCTTGTGACTTGGTCTCATGTGGAGGGGGTTGGCCCCCTCCAAACTCCCACCGCTTCAACCATATAACAACAAATATGTGTCGCGCGTATGTTCTTCAAGGTCTAATGTGGTAGCTTGTTGGTAAAGTGGCAGAGTTGATGGGTGGAGGTCACGGGGTCAAACCCCGACTTCCGCGCCTCCATACATTGTTTTTCCAACTGTGTTAACTATCAACGGCGTTTAACGTAAGGTTTAAAACTTATATTATATTTCCATATACGCGTCATGTATATTATACCTTCGGACTATTGAACTTTGGTTTATAAAAAATGCGCCCAATATATATAAAACCTTTGGAATACATATTAACCCATACTTTCAACCTGTAATATGGTTCGACCATATATGTATTAACACAACCTTGGAATATGTTTCCATATACGCGTCATGTATTTTATACCTTCAGACTATTGAACTTTGGTTTATAAAAAATGCTCCCAATATATATAAAACCTTTGGAATACATATTAACCCATGTATATGTATTAACACAACCTTGGAATATGTGGAAAATTCAAACTTTGCCATATGATTCCAGAGTTTGACCCATAAAAATGAAATTTTGACCATTGAGAGGGTCCACCCAAGGGGGCATGTGGTGGCCCCTGGCTGCACCACGTGTCCACCTCTCATTGGTTTGTCTATCCATTAAAAAAAATCGAATTCAACTTTAGGAGCCAAAACTTTAAAAAAATCACCTTCAAATATTGACTGACGAATCCTGCAGTGACACTTGTCACAGTGTGATTGGGCGAAATGGAGGAAAACCCAAATTTATAGCCTTTGACTATGTTTGACCATTTTTTTGAAAATTCGCCTGTTTGACACGACGATCAGTGGGATCTAACTCTCTCATACGGACTTCGTTTTGAGTGAAACGAATTGCGAAAAATTCCTGGTGACGTGCCCGATCTAGTTGTTCTATTTTGATGCAGTTCTAAGCACTTTGAATTTTTGGCAAATTTTTGCCCCTAATCTAGATTCCGATCACTCTTTCCTACTCACAGGGTTTTGGACCCACAAAATTTTCTTATTTGATAATAGTTGAATTCTCATCTCTTTCCCAAGTTCTATAATCTGTATTCTACTTGGAAAAATATCCATGACAACCACTTGGGTTCACTGACACGCCTTGCCTTGCAAAAGGCTTGGTGCTTCAATTAATGTTCTCCTTTTGTTGCTAACCCAATCCAACAATTGATGGCTGCTTGCTGACTGATAAAACACCTTGCTATACCAAAGCGATCCCTTGATTCTTGGAAACTAACTGATAGCCTTCCCACTAATAATTTTGTTCCTCTTTTGCACAAACATGCATTTGATGCAAGCTTCTCCTTGGAAACCACTTTCCCAAGTTAAACCCATCCGAGTGAACTACAGAAATGATTTCCAACATCATTAATAGCAAGAAAAGAAATGATCATTATTTTACCTCCACGGTTCCAAATTCCACATCCGGAATAATGCATTTTCCATCTCTTTTTCTTCTTGGCGTCAACACATAAAATGGTCTACAATGGCTGCAAACTTTTTCGCTGCAAATTATTTGACCTCTTGTCCCTCTTTCCATCATCCTCTAGTATTTACATGCTGCTCATGCCATGATTTGAGAATGAAGGCTAATCATGAGCCTCTCACTCAAGAGTGGACCTTCAAAAATCCTACAACATCTTGTCACAAACACAACCATCAATATGAAAAACACATCATGCAAGAAATACAACTTGACGACACATCCTTTTGTTCCTTCAAAGCAAAAAAGTTCACATCATGTGAACATCACCATGTAATCTCACATCTTGGTGTACAAACCATCAACCAAACACAAGTCAACAAAACATGCCTCTTCAAACAAATGACTCTCAAGTCGAGCATAAGCATGTGTAACAATTTGACGATTCTTTTCCCAAAACAAAAATAATTTCACATCTCATGAAACACTTCATCAATATGACAAAATAAACTCTTCCAAGTCAATATGACATGCATGTAACAATCAATAGACCAACACAAGTCGACATTCATGCATGTGCAAATGATCAACACTCATAAGTTGACAACATACATGTTAAAAAAAGTAACCAATCCCACACAAGGTGATCACTCATGCATTTTCATACACACAAACTCTCATGCATGTATAAATGCTTCAACTCTCTCACAAGTACAATCATAAGTACAAGAACCCCATATATATTTGAATGTACTTAAGAGTTGAAATGAACAAATTTTGTTGCAATAATAGTGAGTCAACATTATCCACTTTCAAACACCTTCCTGGCATAAACATGCAACATGCATTCAATTGGAAAAGAAATGAATCAAACATAAAAAGACATGCAAGGCCTGTAATTGGATAAGAAATCTAACCATCTCTTACCAAACCATTTCAATGGCGCTTCTTTCAGCTGCACTTCATCACACGAATCATCTTGACCCACACCAATTATGGAATCCTCCTCTCCACTCATGTCAAGATCTCTTTCCACCTTCTTCAAGTGTCATGGATGACTTGTTGGATACAAAGTCCAACACTTGTCTACAAGATGACCTTGCTTATGGCAATGAGCAAAACAATTGCATCTTGTTGTCAACATTGTTTCCATTATCCAATGGACCTTTGGCTTTTTGTCACCTTTGTTTAGAAAGTTTCATGTGCATGGCTATCTTCTTCCAAAATCTTGAAAAATTATGGTTATTCAAACAACAAAAGGAACATACAAACTTTCTCCAAATCTTAGGTGATGATTTACCATGTTTATCATAATAAAAAGCAACTTGATTAAAGGAAAATTTATACCTTGAACATTCACCTTTGTCGCCATCTTGAGGAGGTGAATTTGATAAGGTAATGGCTCTCTTTGTAATACAAATAATGCATCCAGTGCCTTTAGAACTTTCAACATCCTCTTGTTTTCCATTATCATTAGCAACATGCTTATGATCACCTTCTTGCAAAGTGGGTATAAAAAATTTTCATTCCTCATGAACACAATATTCACAAGCTTGAGGTAATGAACATGAAATGAAAGTCCTTCTTCGAACACCTTCATGTGCCTCCTTGTCTTTGGAGCATTCTCCATCATGTTGTCTGTTGTGGCTCATTTGCATTTACATTTGAAATATTTTTCAAGACACCAAAAAAGCATATATGTTAGAAAAGGTAAAATTTTGTATGTAAAATAAGAATTTTGATTTATATGTTGGTACATTAACATTACGTGATGAGAGGTGAAGGTGGGTCGATTCAGGCTCATTCACATGTAGAATAGTTCAAGAGTCAAACCGATGGGCACATGTAGAACATTACACACCGGTCAGGGTTATCATTCTTCCAAGTTAGAGTACAACGAAGGCTCGTATTCATCCTGCCCAGATCCAATGGCAACCCGGGAGCACAAATTGCATGAGATTTATACCAAGGAGTGCCTCACAAGTAGTCTTGTTAAATTCACTCACCTGAAATTAACTGCGAGAACACTCTCTTCAAATTCCAAAAAACTGCTTAAGTTCCCCCGCAAGTGGTTTCAGGTTTCAATAAATACATTACGTGGTGATAGTCGGAGCCCACGCCCTTTACTTCCAAATCAGAGAAGGCAGAGAAATGGTGTATTTCCCTTAGAAACTTAAGTGTTTTGGAGGAGGCACAAAGGGAAAAACAAGCAGTCAGGATCAAAGCGCAGAATTGAAGCGGAGAGATGGACGACAGAGATTAAATCGCAAATCGCAAATCACAAGTTTCAAAGGATAGGCACGGGAGGTAAATCTTAAAATCCCCAAAATGCGATATGCAATGGCGTGGCAAGCTGACATGGTAGATGACATGGCCCTGGCCTGCATGCCACATGTCACAAGTTTTAAAAGTTAGGAGCAAACGGTTTGAGTTATAATCGCCAATGTGTGATATGCGATGCGGTGGGGCCCGATCACAAATTGCAAATCGCAAGTTTTAATGAATAAAGTGAGGAGGTAAGTGTTAAATTTTCCGAAGTGCGATATGCAATGGTGCTGGGACCCGATCGCATATCGCACATCGCAATTTTTAAAGGTTAAGTGCTAAAGAAAAGTTTAAAAAAATGACATGCGAAGTACAGAGGCATAGGTAGAGTCAGGCAGAAGAACATATAGTGGCATTGTCGGAAGCACGACAGCTGGGTAAAGTCACGCACTATGGCGTTGTTACAGGACTGTGCAGCTACCGCATCATAACCAGAAAGGACACCTCAGCACTTCGGGGGGACGCACCAGCAACATCATATTCAACAAAATGAACGATATTTCTAGTTTCAATTTGTTTTCTTGGTATGATTGCATAAGTAATCTTAAATGTTTAGGTAGTCGAGTAGCTTTAATAAGTTCAACAGTTACGAACTACTATGATGTATTTAAGTAGGTAGAAACAAATAAAAGAGGTTCTGAGTTTTGGACCTCTAGATGATCGTTAATTTGGTACTGAATTTTCTGAGAAATAAATGAAAGAAGATCAAGTTTCTTACACCTGTTTATGTTGATATGTCTTTCCAGTTTCTCTCTATGTTTATTCCTCTTTGAATGAAGTGAAGTAATGTAGCAGTCGGTCTCTTAATTACATCTGTGAGTAAGAGTTAAATAACCTTAATTTTCACTCCTTCACTTCATCTCTTCTCCCTTCACAAACTCCTAATGAAACTTTAAAGTAATAGATTCTATGTTTACAACATATTATTTTGAGTTTCCTCTCTCTCCATGAATTTCCTCTGAAACTTAAAAGTGATAGATTTTGTCTCTCAACATATCATTTTGAGTTTCCATTACAATTATTCTTTTCATTTCATTCAAATATTAGCAGTTTATGGCATTGTGAAGGCTTTTATTATATTAGATTATCGAGGGTATTAAGTAATTAAATTCCTGAGGTGTTAAACAGAGGACATTTGATATTGTAATTTTGACATTCATTTATAAAATGTCTTAAGCACTAATTCCTTACCACAACCAAGGGATTTTTTCTTGAGATACAACATTTTTTGGTGTCGTTGTCGAGGACGAAGAAACAAAGTTTTTTTTTCCCTAGGTTTTTCACATTATTTCCTCTGGTTGTTCATTGAGGAGGAAATATTGGGTTGTGCTTGTTATTTTCAAAATCCTAGCTTTCAAAAGGCCTCACACGAGGTCAAATACCTCACAGCAGATAGTCCCTGCTTTTCCAGATCCAGAAATATTGGTTTCTAAAAAGGCTCAGAAACCTGAAACCCCTTCAACACCCGATCCTACATTGTCTGCTCCTGGCAGCAATTCTCATAACCCTTTGTTTGAATATATTTCCAAGGAACTCTCTTTCTTGGAACAAGATTCTCCTTCCACACCCATTCATTTTCAATAACCTAAGTTAGAAGAACATTATTTCGACTATATTTCTTTTACCTTCACTTTAGCTCAACCAAATATAGTTTTTGTTCCCTCTGTTATTGTCCATCAGCCTATCCCCATATCATTTTTGCCTCCACCTTCATTCACTTTCACAACAGGTTCATCAACCTCAACTACCCAAGGAATATTTAACCAAGGTGTAAATATGGCAGCACCAACTTTCTTAATGAATAGATATGCACCACTAAATCTTGTGCAACCAATGAATGCCATGCCTCAAGAATACCTCAAATTAATTCCTCATTTCACTGGAGAAGATGAAGTAACTGAAGAACAACATTTACCCTTTTTTTCACTTTTACTGAGAATTTAAATGTAGAACATCTTTATGTTGTGATGAGACTATTTGTGCAGTCTCTAAATGGAGATTCTAGAAAATGGTTCAAAGGTTTACCAAATGGTTCAATAAATAACCGAGAAGAGTTTCAAACTCAATTCACTTATAGATGGGGAGAAAAGAGAGATCACGGTTACTCATTGATAGAGTTTAATGCAATTAAAAGAAGGCCTAATGAAAACATTTCTGAGTTTGTAAAAAGATTCAAAAAATTGTACAATAGTTTACCTATAGAGATGAAGCCCCCCTGTAGGAGAAAACGTAGTCTTTGTTGGGGATTTGATTTTAGCTTTACATTGAAAGAGAGAAGAGCCCCTACTCTTGAGAAGATATAGAAATATGCTTTAGAGATTGAAGCTAATATGATTGCAGCTGGAAAGGCGAAAGGGAAATAACCAGTCCAAGAGAAGGGGAAAGCAAAAAAAGAATCATCACAAGATCTAAGAATTGAAGATATGACAAAGGTGATGAAAAAATTGACAAATAAGCTAGATAAGATGGAATTGGAAAATAAAAACTCCCAAAGACAGGTACAACAAAACTGATGGGGGTTTAACCCTCAATTCAGAAGACATCGCCTGCAAATTTTGCAGAGGGAAAGAAGAGATCAAGACTAGGTTCAAGCACCATTGTATATAGAAGCAGTGCCCGGAGATCCAGCAGAAGATGACCAAAGGGAGGTCGAGGATCAGGTATCTGCTATGTATACAATAGAAGAGGATGAAGAGGAATATTGTGAGGGATAATATGTTGAAGATGAAGTATCTTTTGATCAAGATGAATTGGATGAATACTATAGGAAATTCACAGATTTCATGCAAGTCGAGTTACATAAAAAGTATGGTTTAAGGTCTAGAAATAGATCTAGAGTGCAGGATAATGAAGGTGAACAACAAGGTTCCACTCCTCCTCCAATGGAAAATCCACAACAAAAGGACTTTGTGAAACAGGTCAGTATGGGAAACAACCTGTAAATTCACTTAATAGAACAAATGTGCAACAGGGTGACTCTTCACAGAACAAATCAGTTGACACTAATATTTTGGAGAGAGTTGTTCATGTATACTGAACAAGCGGAAAATTATAGAAGGAGTGAAGAAGAACCTGAAAATAATTTTAGGCAAACTCATGCTTTCAGTTTGGAAAAAGAGTTGGAGAAGGTTAAAATTCAGGTACCTCTTCTAGAATTAGCTAAAATACTAGCTTACAAGAAATAAATTTCAGAATTTATTAATCTCACACAGATGGAAGATATAAGTGACAAAATGAACTTACAAGAAGAAAAGTGAGTGGTCACCTTTGGTCCTCATGTATAATAAGTATATCCTTTTGTTCCACCCTTCTATATTACTCTGTTGCTTCATGATTTTACTCTACATAATTGCATGTTGGACTTAGGAGCGTCCCATAATCTCATGTCATTGTCTGTTATGAAGGAACTTAACTTGCATATTGCCAAACCTTATAGGGATCTGTATTCATTTGATTCCAAAAGGGTGAAATGTGTTGCGTTAATTAAAGATGCAGCAATGCAGCAGTTTCGTTGGCACAAATCCCAGCAAAGAGTATAGTCATGGATGTAGTGGTTGCTGACATCCCAACTAGGTTTGGAATGCTCTTGTCAAGATCTTGGGGAGAAAATTTGGGAGGTGTTCTAAAATTATACTTCACTTATGCTACCATTCCGGTTTTTAATGGGTAAGAAATAATATTGTATAGGGAAACAAGGTTTGTGAAGACCACCTCCAAGAAAGATGCAAGAAATCCCACCATTTATAGTCAAGAAACAAAAGATATTTCTTGTTTCATGCTGCATGAAGATGCATAATTTGCTGAAGAGACAGGGAAGCAGCTCTCTTTAGTAGTTGTAAATAATGAGCTACACTCGAGGAAGATTTGGAGATGCTACTTTGATGGTGCCTACTCCAAGGAAGGCGCGGGTGTTGGATTCTTGCTGATATCACCAGAAGGTAACCTCATGCCTTTCTCTTTTAGACTAGAATTTGATTCAAGAAATAATGTGGCTGAGTATGAGGCCTTAATCTCAAGCCTTCAAGTTTCTAAACAGATGGGAGTTCAATGTATTTCAATTTTTGGTGACTCTGAATTTATAATAAGGCAGATTAAAAATCATTGTCAAACTAAGCATCCGAGATTAAGATCATATAAGAATGAAGTTTGGGATCTGATAGAAAGCTATTTTGAAGCCTTCAATCTTTAGTTTATTCTGAGGGAGGAGAATAGATTGGCAGATTCTTTAGCAGTTGCAGCCAGCACCTTCAAACCTCCAATAAATCCAAGGCTAAGGTATGAAATTTAAATTAGGCATAGACCTTCTATCCCTGACAATGTGAAACATTGGAAGGTGTTTGAAGATGATGAATAGATAAATCAGTTCCTGAAAATGATTGGAAACTTTGAAGATGCTGAGATAGACCAAGGGGAAGAACAAACAGAGCAGAAAGCAGAAATAAGAAACCTTAAGCAGTCGATAGGTGAACAGAAGATTATCCAATTTAAATGTAATGTGCTCCCTAAAGGGTTGGTTCCCTTTGAAACATTATTCGGTTCTATTGATGTTGTTTTTTATTCAAATAAAAAACATCAAGAAGAAGAGATGGAATTTTTTAATTTGGGAACTCAGCACAAACCCAAAATAGTGAAATTGTTCAAAGGTGTTCCCAAAAACTACAAAGAAATATATGGATGTGTTTGCCTAGTCATATGAAGACCTGAAAACATATGAAAAAAGCATAATTAAGCATAAGATTGCATTGAAAGAAGGACTCAAACCACACAGATAGAAGCTCAGATAGATCAATCCATTTTTGTTAGCTCCAATTGAAAAATAAGTGAAGAAATTGTTGCAAACAAAACTTATAGTCCCTCTCAGATATTCAGATTAGGTTTCCCATCTGGTCCTTGTAAGAAAAAACAATGGAGAGATAAGATTGTGTGTAGACTTCAAGAATTTGAACCGAGCATATCTAAAAGATAATTATCCTTTGCCAAAAATTGATTATGTCGTACAAAAGGTGACAGGAGCTCACAGGTTGTCTATGGTTGACGGATTTTCTGGATATAATCAGGTAGTAGTAGAAAAATAAGATTAGAAGAATATTTCTTTCACGACGCCCTGGGGCACCTTCATGTATGCAAGGATTCCATTTGGCCTTATGAATGCAGGTGCAAAATTTCAGAGGGCCATGGACATAGCCTTTGTTGGTGACAATTTTGTAGTTATATATCTGAATGATGTAACTGTTTTCTCAGGATCAGATGATGAACACTTGGAGCATTTGCAAAAAACTTTTCAAAAGTGCAGAAAGTTTGGTCTGTCATTAAATCCCAAGAAATCTTTATTTGCCTTAGAAGAAGGTAAATTATTGGGTCACATAGTTTCTAAACAAGGAGTAAAGATTGAACTAGCAAGGGTGGAAGCCATTCAGATGATTCCTGTACCCAGAAGCAAGAAAGATATCCAGAGATTCTTGGGAAAAATAAAATTTCTGAGGAGATTTGTGCCCAATTATGTTGATATCGTGAGAAGAATAACATATATGTTGAAGAAAAATGCAGAAGTGAAATGGGAAAATGAATTAAGAGATGCATTTTCTATAATCAAGGAAGCACTGCAAGAAGCTCCAGTTCTGATTAGTCCAGACTATCAAAAAGCCTTTCAGATATTTTTGGGAAACCAGCTCAAAAAATAGAAGAAAAGAGATATCAACGCCTTATAAATAAGCCACTATGAGGGGGAAACCTCCAATACATTACATGAATGAACAATTCTTGGATGATACAAATTACAAAACCTCCTTTCTATATATAGGAGTCCATGGGGCCACAATGTAATCCTAGCCGACCTAACAATAATAATTTAAGGGCACAATAATAACAATATGGGGGTTACATGGGTACAATAATAACAATAATGGGGTTACAATAACAACAATAAGGGACTATAATAGTAATATAGGGACCTAACATGCCCCTCTCCTTCAAAAAAGTGTTTTCCTCAATGCTTGAGTAGCTCTAGGTAAAGCTTCGCATGTGTACCTATCCTCCCATGTAGAATCTTCAAGTGGGTAAGTTCTTCCACTTGATGAGATACTATGAAATTGATCGAGATTCCGTAGTCAAGCGAGTTCTTTTGTTTCCGTGACTGCTTCAGGTTCCAATATGATTTTTCCTTCCTCATCAAGTTCTGGCAATATTGTTTGAACTGGAATATTTTCACCTATAACCTTCTTTAAGCATGAAACATGGAAAACTAGATGCACTCGTGAAGAAGCGGGAAGCTCCAATTGGTATGCCATAGTACCAATATTTTGCAACAGTTTGTAAGGACCATAGTACTTTGGCGATAATTTATTATCCTTCTTAGCTTGCTTGAGGGAAATTTGTTTGTATGGTTGTAGCCGTAAAAATACTCAGTTTCCTACATCAAAACTTCTCTCGCTACCATGTTGATATGCCTGTTGCTTCATTCGATTTTGTGCCAAATTCAGGTTATCCTTTAAGAGTTGGAGAACTTCTTGTTGATGCTCGATGTGATCTTCCACTGCTTGAACTTCGAATTTTCTGTTAAAGATGATGTGATGGATGGTGGATGATATCCATAAAGTGCCATAAATGGGGTCATTTTTGCTGCAGTATGGAAGGAAGTGTTATACCACCATTGAGCAAGAGGTATCCACTTGACCCATTGTGTTTTCTTATCAGATACAAAACAACGAATATTTCCTTCCAAACATTTATTTACTATCGCAGTTTGACCATCGGATTGAGTATGATAAGATGAGCTATGAGCTAATTGAGTACCCAAACAAGAAAATAACTCCGTCCAAAAATTTCCAGTAAAAATGGGATCTTGGTTGCTCACAATAACCCTTGGGTTCCCATGTAGCTTTTGAATTGTGTCCATAAATGTAGCAGAAATTGTACTTGCTTTAAATTGATGAGATAATACACAAAAGTGTGCATACTTGGTAAGTCTATCAACTACCACCATGATGACACTCTTTCCTTCGGACTTAGGTAAACCTGTGATAAAATCCATTGAAATCTCCTCCCAACGTTGACTTGGAATGGATAAAGGCTGTAGAAGACCCAGGGTCTTAATTGTCTCAACTTTATTCTGTTGGAAAACCAAACATTCCGCCACAAACTTTTGAATATCAGATTTAAGGCCATCCCAAAAAAATTCTTTCTTCACCCTGTGGTAAGTTTTTAAAAATCCTGAGTGTCCTCCTAAAGGAGAAGTGTGCAATTCCAGAAGAATATTTTGTTTTAGTTGGGAATTTTTTACAAATATATAAGTGATATTTGTACCATAAGGAATCATTTTTCCAACTAAATGTATCAGATGTACTAGGATCTTTCTGCAACTTTTGAATGAGTGTCCATACATCTTTGTCCTTCTTCCATTCATCTCTTGCTTCGGTTATCCAATCTGGTTGGATAATAGAAGTGGCACAAAGCAATGCTTCCACCTCTTCATTCTTTCTTGAGAGTGCATCTGCAACAACATTAAGCTTCCCTTTTTTGTAGATTATTTCAAAGTCATAACCCAACATCTTTGTGACCCATTTTTGCTGCTCTTCTGAAGATAGTTTTTGTTCCAAAAAGTGTTTAAGACTATCATGATCAGTTTTTACCTTGAAGTGTCTTCCCATTAGGTAAGTTCTCCATTTCTTTAGTGCATGCAGTATTGCTAACATTTCCTTCTCATAAATAGGTTTATTTAAATACTTTCCCTTGATTTTAACACTTTCAAAATCAATGGGTCTTCCTTCCTGCATTAAAACAACACCAATTCCATTTCCTGAGGCATCACATTCCACAATAAAGGTTTTTTTGAAGTCTGGCGTAGCTAAGACCGGTGCTAGGCACATTGCCTCTTTAAGATGTTCAAAGGCCTTAGTTGCTTCATGAGTCCATGAAAATGCATCTTTCTTCAATAATATTGTTAGAGGTGCTGCTATTCTCCCATAATTCTTAACAAACTTGCGATAATACCCTGTTAACCCGAGAAATCCTCGCAACTGCTTTATGGTTGTGGGTACTTTCCATTCCTTAATGGCTTTAATTTTGTTAGGGTCTACTTTAACACCCTCGTGAGATACAATATGACCCAGATATTCCACCTCTTGTACTCCAAAGAAATATTTGGATGTTTTTGCATATAATTGTTTCTCCTGCAATAGTTTGAGCACCCTGTCAACATGTTCAACATGATCCTTCCAAGACCTGCTGTAGATTAGTATATCATCAAAAAATACTAGCACAAATTTTCTAAGGAAGGGTTTGAAAATGGAATTCATCAACCCCTGAAATGTAGAAGGTGCATTGGTAAGGCCAAAAGGCATGACCAAAAATTCATAATGACCCTCATGAGTTCGAAATGTTGTTTTTGGAATATCTTCAGTCTTCATTCTAATTTGATGATATCCTAAACAAAGATCCAACTTGGTAAAATAAATTGCTCCATGTAATTCATCCAATAATTCATCAATCACGGGAATGGAAAATTTATCTTTAATGGTGAGCTTATTGAGCTCCCTATAATCCAGACACATGCACCATGATCCATCCTTCTTGTGTAGCAATACTATAAGAGCAGAGAAAGAACTTTGACTAGGTTGAATTATACCCGCCTCTAACATTTCTGCAATCATACGTTCAATTTCACTCTTTTGGACATAAGGATATCTATAAGGCCTGATGTTTGGAGGAACACTTCCTAGAATAAAATGAATACCATGATCATGATCATGAATAGGTTGGAGCCCTTTGGGAGTTTCAAACACCTTGGAATGATTGTCCAAGAATTTTTGGAGATCTGCAGAAATAGATGATTTTGATGTTAGAACTTCTAGTGAGCATAATTATGCAATTATACCTCATTGTTCTTTCTTTAGAAGCTCTGTCATGACATTAGAGCTTATTATCTTTCTCGGCTTCCCTGCAATACCCCGTAATTCGACTTCCTTTCCTTCTGAAAAAAAATTCAAGAAAAGTTCTTGAAAATAAAAAGCTACCATTCCCAAATATTGTAACCATTGTACTCCTAGTACAACATCAGCACCTCCCATAGGAATGGAAAGTATTGGACTATTCAATACATATTCCCCCATGGTTAGCTTGATATTATGGCATTTTCCAGAGAAATTTATAGTTCCTCCATTTGCAACCATCACTTGACATTCTGGTGCTGGGTATAGGAAACAATTCAATTCCTTGGCTACCTTACAATGAATAAAATTATGGGTACTACATGAATCAATCAACACTATTACCTTTTTCTTCTTGATATGTCCTTCTATCTTGAGAGTTTGAGGAGTGGTAATTCCTGCCAATGCATTACACGATATGGTCAGACTCATTTCTTCCTCTTCTAGGGTTGGTTCCCGGTGTATATCCTCTTCTTGTTCATTTTCTTCTTCCTCTTCACAATCTATGTAAAATAATTTCTTCTCAACACACTTATGACCTTTAGTGTATTTTCTATCACAACTGTAGCAAATCCCTTTTTCTCTTTTTTCTTCCAATTGTTGTGGTGTCAGCCTTGTAGGTTGTGGAAATCTAGGAGTAGCAACACTTCCATCTTTATAGAAGTAAGTGGTAGGCTTCCTTGTCACCATAATTTTACATTCAATTTTTCTTGCCAACCTGAATGCCTTCTCCAATGAATCAGGTTCCAAAACGCAAACTTCATGTTGGATGTTATCCTTTAAAGTACCTATGAAGAGTTCAATTATGTTCCTTTGAAATATCAGTTGACCTTATATTCAATTTTTGGAAGTCCTCAATGTGCTCCGCCACTAAACCCTTTTGTTTGAGATTTATCAATTGGCTAAAGAAGATGTTGCTTTTTGTATCCTCATAATGTGCTATCATTTCCTCCATAAAAATTGACAAGTGATCATTTTTTTATGGGATCGAAGCCATCGATACCATAAAAATTTATTTTGTTCTAAATGTAAAGTTGCAATGCATACCTTTTGTGTGTTTTGCACATTATTGAGATAAAAATATTGCTCCATCTATAGTATCCATGTTACAAGATCCTTGCCATCAAACTTCCTCATATCCATCTTTGGAATATGGTGGTTCTTGAATCCAACATTAGAGTTTATGAAATCATGATTAACATTTATTTTGTTCTCATCATGATTTTCATCTACTATCTTTTCGCCATTAGGAATCATTTCTTGTATCAACTTTGACAAACCTTCCTTCAAACCTTCCATGTCTTCCTTCAAACCTTCCATTTTTTATTCCATACCATTCTTCAAACCATCCATCGTAGCTTCCATGCCTTTCTTCAAACCATCCATCTTAGCTTCCATGCTTTTCTTCAAAACATCCATTTCGTTTTTTGTTGCTCTTTGAGAGAGCGAATTTTGGTGTACTTGCTCTTGTAATTTTGATAGATCATGTTACAATTATTCATCTTCATGAGTCATAGTAGAGTAATCTAAAGGCTTAATGGGTGTTGAATTATTTTTAGGAGGCATTTTAGAACCCAATACTGATATCTATGCTCAGTAGGCCTTCGGAATCACTTAAAACAATTTTTTCAAACAAGACTTATGCAATTTGAAAAAAAAAAATACACACTTTTTTCTTGATTTTGGGGAGCTCGATATTGAAAATGAATTCTCTCCGTGATTTCAGATCTTCAATATATGAAATTCAGCCCTGATGTAGCCCCCTGAATCTTCTTTCAATTTCCATAGGTATGACTTGATTTGGATTCTTCAAGACAAAGTATTTCCAATCTCCCACAATGACCTAATTATGGACTTGTTCAATAGAGCGAACTTGTACGGCTTGCCACGTGTCATTGTTTGCTCCTTTGTCTCTGAAATTTATAGAAAGGAAACTACATTTTGTGTACTTCCAGTCACTTTTTACAGAATTCCAATCTGATGCTCAGAGAGAGAGTTATGAATATTTTCCCACGATCACCTCTTTGAGATGAAATTCAGGAGCCTGAAAAAGACCTAACTTCCCCAGATCATATCTCCAAAAATGTTGCCAACCAAGCTCTAAAATTTTGCGACGATGTTCCTTAGGATTTCAGTTTCACATTCTAAAAATTTTAGCTTCTGAACCTTCGTGGAAAAAAATTTATAGCAAAAATTCCACGATGACCTTTTTAAGTGAAATTCAGGAGCTTGCAAAAAGACCTAACTTCCAAAAACCATGTCTCTGAAACTATTGCGAACCAAGCTCTGAAATTTTTAGACGATGTTCCTTGGGATTTCAGCTTCTCACTCTAAAAATTTCAGTTTCTGAACCTTCATAGAAAAAAATTTATAGCGAAAATGCCACGATGACCTGTTTGGAGCAGCGAAACCCTAGAATCCAAAGCTCTGATACCAAACGTTGGAAAACCAGCTCCAAAAATAGAAGAAAAGAGATATCAATGCCTTATAAATAAGCCACTTCTAGGGGGAAACCTCCAATACATTACATGAATGAAAAATTCTTGGATGATACAAATTACAAAACCTCCTTTCTATATATAGGAGTCCATGGGGCCACAATGTAATCCTAGCCGACCTAACAATAATAATTTAAGGGCACAATAATAACAATATTGGGGTTGCATGGGTACAATAATAACAATAATGGGGTTACAATAACAACAATAAGGGACTATAATAGTAATATATGGACCTAATAGATATTCTCATTTGCATCCCCCATTACTATTGTTGTTGCGTTGTTGCAGAAAAATGAAGATAGTAAGGAGCAATTAGTTGCATTTTTCAGTAAAGTTCTCAGAGATGCTGAGCTCAAATACAATATTTTGGAGAAACAAGTATATGCTTTGGTGAAAGCGTTGAAAGCCTTCAGAACTTATGTGTTACAGTCCTAAATAATTGCTTATGTTCCTAATTCTGCTATGAAAGACGTGTTGGTCCAAAGTGATGTTGAAGGAAAAAGGGGGAGTGGATAGCAAGAATCCAAGAGTATGATTTGAACATCAAACCCACCAAGTTGGTCAAGGGACAGGTGTTAGTGAATTTTTTCACAAAGACAAATTTTAAAGCCTTGGGAATTAATCTGTTAGCACCAGTGGATGGAGTTGTAAATGAAGAAGGTCAAAGCAAGTCCAAAACAGGTATTCAATACAAATTTTTGTGCTCTGATTGTAGAAATTTATTAATATTGATAGTATTACCAGACTCTCCTGATCTAACAAATTAATCTTATGTTAAATACAGAATCCTTCCACTTAATTCTTTGTGAAAATTCAATCACCTATTGCAAACACATATAAAGCAAAATCAATTGCACATAAACATAGTTGTTTAATAGGAAAACTTAAAGCTAAAAACCCCAACTATCATATATTATGTATATCAATGGATCATGTAATAATCTCACACAAAGCTTAGTACATCAAGCTCTCAGTACAATCAATAATCATTACACATTGTCATGCAGAAATTTGCATCTCTATGCACCAATTTCTTGCCTCCTGACAACCTGTCTCCACTGCGCAATCCCTGCTGAAGAATACCCCTGAATGAATTCGAATTGGCCTTGCCTTGACTACTCAATCCTCATTGGCATCTCCAATGTGTTTCAGATGCATTGAATGCATCACTATAGTCACAACAGATATTCCATCTCATCCTTTCACCTATCTCCCCATTGGGTCTCCACTGGAACTGACATGAAAGTAGTTAATTTTTGTATTTGTTCAGTTGCAAGTGAGTCTCTAGTTATGAATTAATTAAATAATTAATTCACTAAACTCTCACTAGTGTATCTTCAGTTAGAACTAGATACAACTAGAACAACTAAGTTTAACTCACTTGACTGATTTAAACTGAATAACAATTCCCATAACTACTCTTCCAACTCTGTCACAACTTTGCCACTTCAGTTCTAACTGAGTCCTCCATGCATGAGTCACCAACCACCCTAGGAATTGCGTAATTCCTTTAGCTCACTGATTTTCCAAATCTATTCACTAAAATAAAGTGCTCCAAGAGAATAAGTTGATATTTATTGTCGGATTATTATTAAGGGCTAATAATAATCGACATGCATCTATATTTAGATTGATGATCTATAAATAGACTTTGCCCAATATTATAAAAATAGAATCTCATCTATTTTTCACATTTGACCAAACATCGACAAATAGCATCCTGCAACTTACAGAATATGCTCACCATGTCTAAAAATATACATACACCTAAAAATAGCATGCGGACCCCACTTAGTGAAGGTGCTTAATTTTCACTAAGCTCATCATCTTGTTGAATCTCAACACTCCCTCTCAACAATATAGGGATTATCCTTCACCCCGATCATGCCTCTATGGTATTCGAATTTGCTCCTGCTGAGCGCCTTCGTTAGAATATCTCCATCCTGATCTTCCGTAGCAATGTACTGAAGCAACATGATCTTCCATTGCACACAATCTCTGATATGATGATACCAGATATCTATATGTTTAGATCCATCATAAAACACAAGATTAATCGAGAGTTTAATGCAACTCTTATTATCACAATGTATCACTGTAGGATCTAAATGAGAACCGAACAAACTGACCAGGATCTTCCTCATCCAGATAGCCTCACATGCATCTTGACTTGCTGCCATGTATTTTGCTTCCACTGAGCAGAGTGCCATGGATCTTTGTTTCCTGTTGTACCAAGCTATACATCTGATACTGAAATCCCTTCCTGATGTGCTCTTTCTTTCCATTGGGATTCCTTCCCAGTCTGCATCCGTGAAGCCATGAAACTTCACCTCATCCGTCTGTCTGTACCATAAGCCATACTCAGATGTGCCCCTAAGATATCTCAGGACATGCTTGCCTGCCTTCCAAAAGAGCTTGGTAGGCTTAACCATCGCTTGGCTAATCCGGTTCACCGCATAGCGTATTTCTGGTCTTGTATTAACTAAATACATGAGCGAACCCACCAAATGTCGATAAATAGTGGCATCCACTACCTCTATCGATGTAGCATCTTCTTTCCTCCAATTTCCTGTAAGAGGAGTATCCATGGGCTTGCAGTCCTCCATGTGAAACTTACCAAGTATCTCCCGAGCATACCTGCCTTGAGACACAAACAGTTCACCTTCTCGCTGCCATATTTCCAATCCAAGGAAATAATGAAGGAGGCCCAAATCCTTCATCTCAAACTCCTTTGTAATATCTGCCTTGCATGAGTGTATCAACTGCTCATCGCCCATTAGTATTAAATCATCAACATAAAGAACAATGATTAAAATCTTACCCTCCACCACAATTTGGTATAGGTTTGCATCCGCCTCAATCTTGGTGAAGCCAAGTCCAGTGAAATAGTTGTCGATCCGTGTGTACCAAGCATAAGGTGCTTGCTTCAGCCCATACAACGCTCTTTTGAGTCTGCACACATGTGACTCGCTGCTAAAGATCTCAAATCCTTCAGGCTACTCAATGTACACTTCTTCCTCAATGATCCCATTAAGGAACGCAGTCTTCACATCTATCTGATGAATGTGCCAACCCATATGCGTTGAGAGAGAAAGGATGGTCCTTATGGAAGAATATTGTGTGACATGTGCAAAGGTTTCTTCATAATAAATCCCCTCGAACTGTAAGAAGCCCCAGGAAACAAATATTGCCTTATACTTCTCGACGCTCCCATCAGCAGCTTGTTTTACCTTGTAAATCCATCTTGAACCTACCACTAATTTACCCACCAGCCTTGGAACAATATCCCAAGCATTGTTTCTGACAATGGAGTCATACTCCTCCACCATGGCATCTACCCATGTGGGCTCATGCGCTGCTTCTTCAAAAGAAGATGGCTCTGTCACGATACACTTGCTCATGAGAGCCATGTATCCAGTAAATCGGTCAGGTGACTGTCTCTGTCTGCGCTGTGATGTAGGGACTCCTGCATTCTCTACTGCATCAAGCTTTAGTCTCTCAGCTTTTGTGGTACACTTTATGCCTGTTCTGATGTTTGGTTCTGCATGAGTGGACTCCTCCACTCCATGAATCTCCTCCTATGGCTGATCCACATCTAGAGGCTCGTATTTTGGAACAAGTAGCTCCTCCTCTGCATGCAAGTGTATCTCCCTCTCAAGCGACAACTTCATAGATTTCACCTCATTGAATTTTATATCCTGTCGCACCACAGTCATCTGACTGTTTGGAAAATACCCACGATAATTATGGGGTGTTTCTATGTACCCCAAAAATATCCCAACTTCTGCAGTCAGCTCCAACTTCTTCCTAGAGTCCTTTTTCAAATGAATGTAAACAAATGAGCCAAAATTCTTCAGATGAGAAATATCAGGCTTCTTACCAGTAAAATCTTCTTTAGGTGTACTCAAGCCATGTACTCTATGAGGACAACGATTTTGCACATAAACTGCAGTATTGCATGCTTCTTCCCACAAGTGCATCAGTAGGCCCTGGTCATGCAGCATAGCTCGTGCAGCACCCATGATCGTTTTATTCTTCCTCTCCGCGACCCCATTCTGCTGTGGGTTATGAGGCACTATGAGCTCTCTTTGAATTCCTATTTTTTCTATAGAAGTCTTTGAATTCGTTCGAGATATATTCACCACCATTATCCCTCCGCAGAGCCTTCACTTACTTTCCCGACTCCTTCTCCACCAATGATTTAAACTCACAGAACTTTTAGAATGTTTCTATCTTCTTCTGCATGAAGAAGATCTAGAATCTATGAGAATAGTCATCAAAAAATATAACATAATACTTGTGTTTTGTTGTTGAAGCAACCGAGAAAGGTCCACACACGTCTGTGTGAATTCTCTCTAGGATCACTGAAGCACGGTTCTCCTTCTCATGAAAGGTGGTCTTCACAAACATACCCATAGTACATCCCTTGTACTGATCTAACTCCACAAGATTACCCTTGGGAAGTCCAGTAGAAATCTGCTGCAAAATCTTCAAGGCGCCATGGTGAAGATGGCCCAATCTCCTGTGCCATAATTCGCCCTCATCCCGACTCACCACTTCTTTTGCTTTGCCCATCATTGCAGCGCAGCCATCTACCTCTAGCTTGTAAAGATTCTTAACTCGAATCCCTATCCTCTTGGTTTGACCTATTATTTTATGTCACAGGAAAGATTTTCCCTCGCTGAAAACGTCATAGCCTCTGTCCTCCAACATTGTGATCGAGACCAAGTTCTTCTTCAGACCTGGAACATTCATAACATCTTTCAATAGAAATGGTTTACCTGACTCCCTATCAAAGATGATAGTTCCAATGTAGGTCACACTGTATCAACCATCGTCGCCTATCTCTATATGCATTTGGAGATCCTTCACCTCCAAGCCACTAAACAACTCCTTGTCTCCCGCCATATGGAAGGAAGCACCACTATCAAGATACCACACCGATCCCATTGCGCTTGAAACCAAGCATGCGATCAAAGAGAAATCAAGTTAAAATTGCGAGGATAAGGCCTCACCCATAGCATCTCCAGCATCCTTCTTGTTCTTCTTTTTCTGTGGGCAGTTAGTGGTGAAATGTCCATGTTCATGACAGTGAAAACACTTCACCTTGGACAAATCCAGCTTCTTGCCTTTAGCCTCAGATTTTGGATGGGATTTCTTCCCCTTCCCTTTCCTTGATTTCGCAGCCAAAGTTCAATTCTCTTCATCATCATTCTTCGATGAAGAGCCATCCTTGGTATTCCGCCTTATCTCCTCCTGCACAAGATTCGACCAAAATCGCTCCCAATCCGGTAGTTCCTCTCGTCCATTGACAGAGCCTTCGTAGTTGTGCCAACTCTTCGGAAGCCCAAGGAGAGCCAAGCTCACCAAGTCATCATCCGTAACTATAATTCCCACACTCCCCAGCTCATCCCTACATTGGACAAACTTCGTGAGATATCTTGGAATATTGTTTCCCTTCACCATTTTGATTTTTCTGAGCTTATATTTTAGTGCCAACTTCCTATGGTCGCTGCTAATTTGGAAAATATTTGTCATAGCCTTCCACATTGCAAATGGAGTGGCTTTCCTGTGAATTTTTGACACAATATGGTCTTTCACACCTTCCAACAAAATTCTTCTTGTCTTTGCTACCTTCTTTTTCCATGCGTCAAGTAATTCAACATCACTAGAAGTAGGCCTAGGAACATCGCTATCGATGAACTCCTTCAGTCCATTAACTTCAAGCACCGCCTCCATCCTATCCTTCCAGGCTATGTAGTTTGAGCTACCCTTAAGGGAATACTTCAACCGCAACCCATTGAAATCCATTTCAATGAATACTCAACTGTTGCATCAAGATATTTCTGCAGCAAATTCGAATTGTCCACCAGCAAAAAACTCAGCATCGCTTCACTATTGCAATCTCCAGTGATTAACACTGCTTCGATACCATGTAGAAATTTATTAATACTGATAGTATTACTGGACTCTCCTGATCTAACAAATTAATCTTATGTTAAATACAAAATCCTTCCACTTAATTCTTTGCAGAAATTCAATCGCCAATTGCAAACACATATGAAGCAAAATCAATCGCACATAAACACAGTTATTTAACGGGAAATCTTAAAGCTAAAAATCCCAACTAACATATATTATGTATGTAAATGGATCATGTAATAATCTCATACAAATCTTAGTACATCAAGCTCTCAGTACAATCAACAATCATTACACACTTTCATGCATAAATTTGCATCTCTATGCACCAATTTCTTGCCTCCTGATAGCCTACCTCCACTGTGAAATCTCTGCTGAAGAAGACCCCTGAATGAATTCGAATTGGACTTGCCTTGACTGCACAATCCTCATTGGCATCTCCAATGTGTTTCAGATGCATTGAATGCATCACTATAGTCACAACAGATAGTCCATCTCACCCTTTCACCTATCTCTCCATTGGGTCTCCACTGGAACTGACATGCAAGTAGTTAACTGTTGTATTTGTTCAGTTGCAAGTGAGTTTCTAGTTATGAATTAATTAAATAATTAATTCACTAAACTCTTACTAGTGTATCTTCAGTTAGAACTAGATACAACTAGCACAACTGAGTTTAACTCACTTAACTGATTTAAACTGAATAACAACTCCCATAACTACTCTTCCAACTCTGTCACAACTTTGCCACTTCAGTTCTAACTGAGTCCTCCATGCATGAGTCACCAAACACCCTAGGAATTTCATAATTCCTTCAGCCCATTGATTTTCCAAATCTATTCACTGAAATAAAGTGCTCCAAGAGAATAAGTTGATATTTATTGTCGGATTATTATTAAGGGCTAATAATAATCGACATGCATCTATATATATATTGAAGATCTATAAATAGACTTCGCCCAATATTCTAAAAATAGAATCTCGTCTATTTTTCACAATTGACCAACCATCTACAAATAGCATCCTGCAACTTATAGAATATTCTCACCATGTCTAAAAATAGACATACACCTAAAAATAGCCTGTGGGGCCCACTTAGTGAAGGTGCTTAATTTTCACTAAGCTCATCATCTTGTTGAATCTCAACACTGATTGGTATAAATATATTGTGCATTACCTGTGTTTATTTTCCTTTCAAACTTCACTAAGTAGAACAAAATACAGAGCTCTCAAGCTCATATCTCAGCCATATGTTATAGTAGAAGCTATACTGGAAAGATCCTGCTGGTATTTTGCTGTTATGTTTGACCGAAGGAGAATCTATTGAAGTCACCAAAGAATATCATGAAAGTCTGTGTGGAGGTAATTATAGCTGGAAGATCACTACTCATAAAATTCTCAAGTCAGGCTTCTATTGGCCAACCCTGTTTGCCGATGTTTATAGGCTGGTCATAAGTTGTCAGAAGTGTCAGTTGTTTGCTGAAAAGAAAAAACTTGCTCCATTACCTCTTATCCCAGTATTTATTGAAGAAAATTTCAGGCAATGGGGATTTGATTTTATTGGAGAGATCAATCCACCATAAAGTGGACAGTTCAAGTGGACTCTAACTGCTGTGGATTACTATACGAAATGGGTTGAAGCAATACCCACTAAGAAGGCGAATGACCAAGTAGTGATGAAGTTTCAAGAGGAAAACATTTTCAGCAGATTTAGATGTCCAGTAAAAATTGTGACTGATAATGCTCAGGTATTCAACTCTGCTCGTTTCATTAATTTCTTTCAAACATATAATGTAATTTTATCACATTCCACAGCATATCATCCCCAAGGGAACAGATTGGCAGAGTCCTCAAACAAGACCTTGGTCAGAATATTGAAAAAAGAAAATCACTGAGAATCAGAAGGATTGGGATATGAATTTGAAGTTTTCCCTCTGAGCAGTTCAAGTCACTACCAGGAGATCTACTGGGAAGTCTCACTATGAACTGGTTTATGGAACTCAAGCACTATTTCCTACTCAGCTGGCTAAACCAGTGATTTATTTCCTTCAAGAATTTCAAGGAGAACCTAATGCTCTGATAAGAAGATTGAACAAAATAATTGAATCAGGTGAAAACAAAAACAAAGTCATGGATAACTTGATTACTTATCAGGAAAAGACGAAGTCTATATTTGACAAAAAAGCAAAATAAGTTCTCTTTCAAGAAGGTGATTTGGTGCTGAGATGGGACACCAGGTGAGAAGAAAAGGGGAAGCATGGTAAATTTGACCCTATCTGGTATGGTCCATACAGAATCTCTGAGGCAAGGTCAAATAACATATTCATTTTGGAAGATCTAGATGGAGAGTCATTACAGCTGCCTGTGAATAGGCAGTATCTGAAGCATTATTTCCAACATTAAAAGTCAGCATTCCACCATTGTAAATACCATATTTCTCATTGTTCATATGTCACCAAGTAATATATTACTCCATGCCCAATGGATAATTCACTAATCTACAATTCTTAGCGCTTCCATGTAAAAAATCACTATCCCCAGGTGGAGCCATATGTTGTGGCTCATTTTCATTTACCTTTGAAATAGTTTTCAAAACACAAAAAAAAGCATATATATTAGAAAAGGTAAAATTTTGTATGTCAAAGAAGAATTTTGATTTATATGTTGGTACATTAACATTACGTGATGATATGTGAAGGTGGGTCGAGTCGGGCTCATTCATGTGCAAAACTGTTCAAGATCTGGACCGATGGACACGTTTAGAACATTACACACTAGTCAAGGTTATCATTCTTCCAAGTTCAAGTACAACAAAGGCTCGTGTTCATCGCGCCCAGTTCCAACGACAATCTAGAAGTACAAATTGCACGAGATTTATACCAAGGAGTTCCCCCGCAAGTATTCTCGTTAAATTCGCTCACCTACAAATCAACGACTGACATTAACTGCGGGAACACTCTTCAAATTCCAAAAAACCGCTTAAGTGCCCCCGCAAGTGGTTTCACGTTTCAATAAAGGCATTACATGGTGATAGCTGGAGCCCACACCCTTTACTTTCAAATCAGAGAAGGCAGAGAAATGGCATATTTCCCTTAGAAACTCAAGAGTTTTGGAGGAGGCACAAAGGGAAAAACAGGGAGTCGGGATCAAAGCGCAGAATTGAAGCAAAGAGATGGACGACGAAGATTAAATCACAAATCGCAAGTTTCAAAGGATAGGCGCGGGAGGTCAATGTTGAAATCGCCGAAGTGCGATATGCGATGGCATGGCAGATGACGTCGCCCTGGCCCACATACCGCACGTCGCAAGTTTTAAAATTTAGGTGCGAAGGGTTTGAGTTATAATCACCGATGTGCAATATGTGATGCGGTGGGGCATGATCGCAAATCACAAGTTTTAATGAATAAAGTGTGGGGGTAAGTGTTAAATTCTCCAACGTGAGATATGCGATGATGGTGAGACTCAATCGCATATCGCACATTGCAAGTTTTAAAGGTTAAGTGATAAATAAAAGTTAAAAATAACAACATGCAAAGGTTGTCCCATCTTCTGACAATTCCAACAGCTCACCTTGGAATATTCCTTCTACGTGTCCCCCTATTTACCTTTACCTTTGCCTTTGCCTCCACCACTGCTTGTGGAAGCTTTCTTCTTTCCCTTGCCTTTCTTGCCTCTTGACAACAGTGCTACATCCTCATCCTGCTCAACTGGTTTGGCTACCCCAATCTGACTCTTTCTGATTTCTATTTGTATGCAATCATCCAAGAACCTCTCCCAAGTGAGAAGGGTCTCACGTGCACAAACCCCGTCAGCAAAGTTTAGCCATCAACTGGGGAGGCCATTCACTGCAATTTGCACCAACTCAGTGGGTGGAATGACCTCTCCAACTGCTACCAACTCATCTCTCACATTAGTAATCTTTGTGAGATATCCAGCTGCACTATCAGTTTTACCCATCTTAATGGTCTTCGGCTTCTCCCTTAGGACCATTTTCTTGTTCTCATTGGTACTCTGGTAGAGATTGGTCAGTGTTGTCCACATTTCAAGAGAATTTCTCTTTCCTCTCACATGAGGAATGCAATGGTCTTTGACTCCATCTAGAATCAGTCTCTTACCCTTGTTATTCTTTTTATTATAAGTTGCCAACTGAACAACATTAGTAGGCACATTAACAGGGTGTTGTGCGGTATGCACCATGACATCCCAGACTTTTGTCTCCTCAAAGATACTCTGCATTCTCTCCTTCCAAACACTGTAGTTACTATTCCCATCCAACCTATCCTCCACCCTCAAACCTAAATACATGCTTGATGTCCTAACTAAACTGAAAATAACACTACTATAGTAAAGATAAAATTTTCTGTGTGAAAAATCATCTTGTTGTAATTTTTCCTTCTTGTTGTCCCAAACTGCATTTTCAGCAAAATACCTCTGATACCATGTAGAGATTTCAGTTTCTCATCTCGGTTTTCAATTTCACCTTATTTATCCATATAGTTAAATGCCTATTCCCATAGCCTTACATTCAACAAGCTAAAAAAAAAAATTTATTTTCTGAAAACACAAATCCTAGAAATTTTCACAATGCTGGAAATGTAGAAATAAAACTCAACAAAATAAATCAGCCAAACAAAAAATAGACACGCTGATTTTTGGTCAATGTGACCCTGGAAAAACCCCCTACAACTCTTGGGGAAAACCAGTTCAAAAGCTTCTCTTTATTTTTTGAGTATTGCTTTTACAGTGAAACAGAAAAACACAGAAAAAATTCCAGCATCCAAATTTACGGACTTATCTCGATTTTCGTGCTTGCACACTGCCTCAGCAATTGTGCCAAATCAGCATCAACAGAAACAGAAAAATTAGAGCATTTATAACAGCATTAAATGTTGTACGGCCACCTTGAGAAGCGTTTCAGAACAACTGTACTTGACTGTACGAACTATACATATTTTGTACAGCAACCTCTTCTCGAATTTCATGCCAAAATATTGACTGTAGCTATTGTCCTCTTCCTCGATTTTTGTGCTGAAAATAACAGCAGCCCTCTTCCTGGAAAACCGTGCCTAATTTTGTGCCTCGAAATGTGTGCTTGCGGCTACCCACCTCTTCCTCGATTTCAGTGCCTCCTCTCTTGAAATCACTGCCTCTCTCTTGCTGTACGAATTTTCTGCCTCAGTATTTGTGCCAATAAATGCTGCTATACCTTTGTTGAAAACTCTTCACTGTTGCCCTCCTTCTTCTTACTGCTCAGAAAATCTCCTGAGCTTCCTCTCCTCCTCTCTCAATCTGCTCATGAAAGAATGAATGACCTTTTCTCTCCTTTTCCTCCTTTAACCTAACCCTAAGTGACTTTTGGGGAATTCCTAAATCCAATGGCTGAAATAGCTTTAGATCTAGGGCTGAGATTAAATGCTCATTTAAATCTCACTTTCTATTTTTTAATTCACCCCACTTTAATAAAGACCCACTTAGTCATTTATTTCCACAGTCACTTTTCCTTTCTAATTTTACATTGAATTTATTAAAGTCACTTTTAAATTAGACTTTAGTAACTTTATCACTTAAATTCACTTTTAAATTAGATTTGACTTTATAACTTTATAAAGTCACTATAGGAGAAAAAATAAATTATTTTGGACACTTTTCCCTAAGCCAAAGGTCAAAGCCTTAGGGAACCACCTGTTCTCCGATAACCAAATTTCAACAGAAATAAAGAAAAGGGGTTTTGAGTTTTGGACCTCTAAATCACTGTTAATTTGGTACTGAATTTTCTGAGAAATAAATGAAAGAAGATTAAGTTTCCTACACCTGTTGATGTTGATATGTCTTTCTAGTTTCGCTCTATGTTTATTCCTCTTTGAATGAAGTGAAGTAATGTAGCATTCAGTCTCTTAATTACATCTGTGAGTAAGAGTTAAATAACCTTAATTTTCTCTCCTTCACTTCATCTCTTCTCCCTTCATAAACTCCTGATGAAACTTTAAAGTAATAGATTCTGTGTTTACAGCATATTATTTCGAGTTTCCTCTCTCTCAATGAATTTCCTCTGAAACTTAAAAGTGATAGCTATTGTCTCTCAGCATAGCATTTTGAGTTTCCATTATAGTTATTCTTTTCATTTCATTCAACTATTATTAGTTTATGGCATTATGAAGGCTTTCATTATATCAGATTATTGAGGGTATTAAGTGATTAAATTCCCGAGCTATTAAACAAAGGCCATTTGATATTGTAATTTTGACATACATTTATAAAATGTCTTAAGCATTGATTCCTTACCACAGTCAATGGATTGTTTCTTGAGATACAACATTGTCCATAACCAAGACCCAAATACCTAGGCCTTTTCTCAACAACAATTGGCTCAACTATGCCTTGTGCATGTTTGAACAATCCTTTACCTTCATAGCCCATTTTCATCAATAATTTGGACCCTATTCCTCTAGTGTGTCTTTCAAAATCACCTACACATTCATCTTGAGAATAAATAGAAGATAAACTTGATTTGCATACCTCTTTTTCATGCACATACATGGTTAAGGATACCTTGGCATCATGGAGTTGAGTCTCCATCTTATGCATCTTTTCAAGGGTTTCATTTGCAACATGGAGCTGAGTCTCCATCTCATGCAACTTTTCAAGAAGCTCTCGCTTCTCCTCCTTCATGGCAATCAACTGCTCTTGAAGTTTAATGCTCTCCCTCTTATCGTCATACATCTCTTGCACCATAATATTCATGATGTAGAGCTTCAACATCTCTTTATCAAAGAATTTTGATAAGGAAGGTTGACTAGAAACAATGCTTAATGGAGACTGCCATCACGCCTGCAATGCATACAAATATTCTTTGCTGTGATTTGAGAACTGAGCTCCCAATTTGACCTTCTTTTCACACACATAAACTTGCACACAGTTAAATTCTCCTTGCACAAATTCAAAACCAACAAATAATTCTTCTAGATAACCTTGGCGATATTGATTTAAACCGTGCTCTAATACCAACTTGATCTGAATATGGGCAAACTATTTTTGTTGTGCTAGCTCCCTCATCGGTTAAAAATAAATGTGTTTAGGATCGTCTCAAGCTATCCAATTGTGAGGGGGTTTATGTGTCAAGTTTTTAAGTGTTTTGATGAGCATTTTATGAGTTAATTAGCTTTTAAAAAATCATGTACAACAAATAAAATGTAGATAAATAACACACATCATACACATTACACAATAATTGATAACAGATTTCACCCCTTCTGGGCTACATCACCATGGATCTGCTTCAACTGGCTAGGCCCTCTTGGGATTAATGGTAAAATGCTTGATTACATGCACCTACACTACTCCAATGGATTTTCAACCTGATCCATTGACTTCAGAAGACCCAAAAACCTTAGAAATGACTATTCAATCTCTGAAAATGGTCTCGAGTTGATCTAGGCATGACCTCCTCTCCTGGTGGCCCTAGGCTTATTTAATCTTCGAAGTGGAAAAAACACTTTAAGAAGTGCTCCATGCCTCTGCAACCTATTCCATTGTGTTCAGAGCATCAAAATCATCTAAGAATGACTCTTCTTGCTCTCAATTTGGTCTTCAGCTGATCTAGGCATGGCCTTCCCTCCTGGTGGCCCTAGGCTTCTTTTTTCTTCAAAGTGACAAACACACTTTTAGAATTTCTCCTTTGACTCTACAACCTATACCAATGGATTTAGAACATGTCAATCTGCTAGGAATAACTCTTCTTGAGCCAAAATTGGTCGAAAATTTCTCTAGATAGGCATCATTCAATTTTACCTAGTAAATTGCATCTAAAACCAGAGAAGACTCCAGTTAAGTCTGCCAGTTATGGAGGTCTGCCGAACTTGGCGGAATCCGCCAAATTAACTGCAGTTAATTAAATTTAAAGTCAGATTAATCTGTGGATAATAGCTTACTAAGCGCATTTTAAAATTGGCGCATTAGAAAATAGGATTAGTGCTAAACATGGATGATGGGTTTAATTAAACTTCATTTAACATGTTAATCTCTGCTTTATGTTCTCTGCTCCCACCATGGTCTTATGACATGGTCTCATGGGGAGGGGGATGGCCCACGGGGTTGGACCCCTCCAAAATCTCGCCACTGCAGCTATATAACAACAAATATGTGTTGGCACCTATGCTTTTGAAGGTCTAATGTGGTAGCTCGTTGGTAAAGTGGCAGAGTTGTTGGGGGGAGGTCCCAGAGTCAAACCCCGACCTCCGCCTCTCCATACATTTTTTTTGTCAATTGTGTCAACTATCAACAAAGTTTAACATAAGGTTTAAACCTTATATCATATTTCCATATACGCGCCATGTATATTATACCTTCAGACTATTGAACTTTGGTTTATAAAAAATGAGTCTAATATATATATATAACCTTTGGAATACATATTAACCCATAGTTTTGACTTGTAATAGTGTTCGACCATATATGTCTTAACCCAACCTTTGAATATGTGGAAAATTCGAACTTTTCCATATGATTCTGGAGTTTGACCAATAAAAATGAAATTTCGACCATTGGAGAGGGTCCACCAGAGGGGGCACGTGGCGGTCCCTAGCTGCACCACGTGTCCGCCTCTGGTTGGGTTGTCCATCCATTAAAAAAAATTCGAATTCAACCTTAGGAGCCAAAACTTAAAAAAAAAAAAAAAATCACCTTCAAATCTTGACCGATGAATCCTGTAGTGACACTTGTCACGGTGTGATTGGGCGAAATGGAGGAAAACCCAAATTTATAACCTTTGACCCTGTTTGACCATTTTTTTGAAAATTCGCCTGTTTGACACGGCGTTCAACGGGCTCTAACTTCCTCATATAGAATATGTTTTGAGTGAAACAAATTGCGTCGAATTCCTTGTGAGGGGCCTGATCCAACCATTCTAGTTTGGTGCAATTCTGAGCACTTTGAATTTTTGGCAAATTATTGCCCCCAATCCAGATTTCGATCAATAGATAGCGACATTTTTAGTTGAGGCTTTCCCCAGATACATCTTTGTGTTGTGTGGTTGAAATTTTTTCTCTTTCTTGTTCATGTGATTGTGCAATCGTAATTGGTTTCCGCAATTTGTAGAATATACTTAAGTATTTTGTTTGATCTTATTACAAGATCAGTTGAATCTATGTGGATTTTCTACAGAGCTGGTTTGGCCTCTGGAAGCCCTAGTTTGGTTTTGCTTGGTTTATTCCATGAGATCCCTCATTCATGCTTGGAATATGGCATGGGGGTGATTGGTTGAAAGAGAGATTTGGTTCAACCCAAACTATCAATGTCAAGTGGTACGAGAAAGTCCCTGACTTGGTTGCATTTTGCATATGTTAATAAGAGGTCTTTTCCTCTCGTGTTTTATGGGAAAATGTACTTTTTATTATGTGATTTTAATGGTTGTTCTATCATTATTATTATGTTGATTATATGTTGGATATAAGCATGGATTTATGACAGATTCTAGTTATGGATCTCGTCATGTTTTGATTAGTAAATGAATGGATAATGAATTTATGACCTAATATATGATATTGCATCTATTATGAGAGGGCACCAAACCTTCTTGACGAATCTTAGATAAGGATGAAGTTCCTATGTTTAGATGTGTTTTTATGACCTGTACATTACATGTCCATGATGTGTTTAACAAAATTCCTATCATGGTTAGGATGATTCAAGTTAGGTCCTTGTTCAAATTTTGCATTTGACGCCTTTTCTTCTTGTTATTTATCATTTATGAGAATCTCATCAAGTTTTGGGCAGAGGCCTGAGGCCTAGCCCTGAAAAAGTGACTCAAAATTCGTGGTCGTTGGCACAAAATTGCTTGGAAAAGTCTGCAATCGCATGGATGCCTTTTTACGACAGTGACTGGAGGGTTACAGTCGCATGAAGGGCTTTCCATGGGAGCGACTGGGGTCTAGCTTAGTCAAGAAGTGGGTTAACTCAGAAGTTGGGTACCTGGAGTAGTTGGTTAGCCCCCGGGGGTCCTGTAGCTCTTGAGGAAACTTAGTTTGGTTTTTTTTTGTCGATTCCACTTCCTTAACTTTACTTGAGGAGTTTAATCATATCATAGTAATTCTTCATCACATGTTTACCTCGATGGACCAGGAAGTTTGCGTAAATGTGGGAGGACAGTGTTACAAAAATCAACCCCTAAAGAATGATAAACTCAAATCGTTTCAAATGTGAAACTTAGCTCCTATATTTGGGGAAACTCGGCCTCAGTGGTAGTTAAGATTAATCCCCCAAATAGTAGCTTTGATCCTTTGATAAATAGACAATAATTCAGACTTCCATATATTGATCTCCACCTGCAACAAATATTATTTTGAAAAAATATATTCCTCTTTGGCATTGAAGATCTCCTACAAGCCAAACTCAAATGAAAAATCAAACAACCTCCTAAAATTAACAACTAGGGTGGCAATGCATATCCACTGAAATTGGAAAAATACTAGCTAGGGTGGCAAGAGATGTCCAACAAAACTAGTTTGAGGATCTCGCCTGAAACCCTCTAGTTGAGACTTGCTTAAGTTCAAACCCAATCATAATAAGAAATCTCCAAGATATAATGAATGCGGAAATGTCCATCCAACTCCTTTTATAAGGCCTCATTGGACCTTTTCCAAGCTTCTAGCTCTCTCTTTTGATTATTTAATTGATGAAGTCGCTTTTTCTCCAAGTGAATTTTACCCCTTTTTAATATTAATGGTTTTGGCCCTTTTCTTTTAATTAATATTTTACTCCATTTTATTTAGTTATTTTCATAATATAACAATGATATGGGTTAAAACTCCTTGGCGTCCTTGTAATTTCCCCTTCTTGCGATCCTAGAGGAGATAGTTAGGCAAGCGGGAATGTAGTCTCTGTGCTTAAGAAATCGAGGACATTACACATTTTGTGCTTGTAGCTCATCTTCATTCATTGTTTCCTTCATTCATTCATTGTATTATTCCATTAGGTATTCTATATCACAATGAGCAACAACCATTTGCAAGATTTCATTTGTTTCACATGTTGCATCAAAGTTTTGGATAAGATATTTTGTATCATTTGTTGCATCAATCTTTGCTAATAGCTCTTTATGTCACAACTTGCATCAAAATTTTGGATGATTTCATTTTTATCACAAATTATATTAGAATTTTGTATGAGGTCATATATGTCATGAATTACGATGCCTTAGGCAATGATGGATGGCGGCCAGGGCCTGCAACGAGGGATGGCTACTCACTGACAACGATGGCCACATAAATAGGGGATAGGGTAACCTATGGCAACATAGGCAACCTAGCAGGCATGTCCTCATACGGGGCAGGTGGGTACCATGCGGTCGGACGGGTGGTGGTCGCGGTCATGCTTCTCAAGGCGTCGGTATGAGCCGTTCACGCTCAACGAAGGATGAGCTACCTCAGGTTTGTCTATTCTTTGTTTTTACTCTTACCTTCTATTAATTTTTTAGTTTTTCACCATTACCAGCTTGGAATGGAGATTACCCACATAGTCCAGTGGATGCACGCGTTTTGGTTAAGGTGGTTAGGGGAACGGTTAACTGTTGTTATTGAAAGAAGGGAGCGGGTGCCATGGTCAACGATTCAGAAAGGGTGGAGGCGGATCCCGAGCCTAGAGACATACTGGACATGTGGGGAATGGAAGTAATAGACCAAAATATCTTGGATTTCATAGGTACAACTAGGATGCGATCATGTATTTTAGGAGGCTCGTGGAAGTTTAGGGAGTCAGAGGTCTTGCCATTTTCCAGAGAAGATACTCCCAGATTTATGGAGAGGAGGGAACAATTATCTCTTGAATCATCAGCGAGAAATCAGCCTTGGTCTACAGGTTTAGGAGATCCGACACTGAAAAATCAGGTTTTCAAGCCGCCCTCAGATCTTCGTCGTCCTTATATTCGGACGAGGGGATTGGATGATATTGTGTTCAGTTTATCCTCCTATAATCCCCATGGGTAGGCCTACGATCTACAAAACTAGGGGAAGGTAAGGTTCAGTTTGGAGTTGATCAGAGAAGGAAGGACAGAGGGTTTGGGGATGCACAAACCCCTGAAATTTCCGGGCACTAGGGAGAAGTGATTACAGGGTTTTCTCTGGGGATCTAAGCGGGGAGGTATAGTGGATGCAATAGCTGAAGGAAGGACAGATAAATCAACAACCCAACATAATGAATAAGGATTGTCTGCAGAAGGAATCTCGGAGGAAATAAGCCGAGGACAAGGTGTCCACAAGGAACATCAGGACAAATCTGGAGGGTTGCGGGAAGGGAACCTCTCTGAAAATTTACCTTTGTGCATTGTTCGAACAAAGGGACTCATTATCAAGGAGGAGACTCGAACGGAACACCCAGCCTCAGAAATCCATTTACTGAACCAAGGAGGTAACTGACCTATGGAAAATTTGGGGGACTCAGAAAGCTCCAGAGGTTTAAGGAAGAAATCCAAAGGGGTTGGAAGAAAGGATAAAATACCCAACTTGATTATGGGTATTGATATTTCAGTGGATAGAGCTATGGAGACGACGAACCTTACCCTGGTGGGGAGAGCCAAAAGAAAGAAGCTATCAAAAAGCTACATCAATGAGTGGGCGAAAAAGGCTTGGGCTGAAGCTCTTTACCTGCAATTCGAAGTGCTCAATCTGACGAACGGGTGGTTTATGTTCAAGTTCAGGAACAAGGAATCTGTCAATTGGGTACTTGATCGAAATTAGGGCTTTGGTCGAGCTCCTATTATGTTCAAGAGATGGAACCCTCTCTTTGATGCACAACGTGAGAAGGTAGCAGACCTTCCCATATGGGTCAGACTACTAGGGCTTCCTCGTACTTTATGGACTGAGAATGTGTTTAGAGATATTGGGAATGAGTTAGGGCTCTTCCTGGAGGCTGATATGTCTTTCAAGCAAACGGGAGAACTAGGGATTGCCAAAATTCTGGTGAGATTTGTAGAAATTTGAATAACTGATATGTTATCCACCGAGATTCTCCTGATCACACTCTATTTTATCTTCATGCACAATACAGAATCTCTTCTACCATTGATCATTACATGCGAAAATAAAATCAATTGCATGTGCACATTAAAACCATAAAAAATCACACATATGAACACAGTATTTTATGGGAAAGCTTAAAGCTGAAAACCCCCAACTATCTGTATATTATATGTCATAGAGATCATGTAACAATCATTATACAAAGCTCCTCACAAGCTCTCAGTACAATCTCCAATTGCTACACACTAATCAAGCTAGATCTAGCAAAACACATGCTCAAATCTCTGCCACCTGATAGCCTGCCTCTATTGCGTAATCAATGTTGTAGAATGGCTCATAAATAACTTTGAACCACCTAGATTGTACTACGCAATCCTCATTGGCTTCTCCAATCACTGGTTGTTGCAAATCATGCAACAGTATAGTCACAACTGATAGTCACACTACTCTTTCACCTATCTCTTCATTGGTCTCCATCGACACTGTCCATGCACTGAAGTTAACTGATGTATTCTTTAGTTAATTAATGAGTTTATAATTAGTGAATTAATTAATAATTAATTCACACCACTCTTCATTAGTGTATCAATCAGTTAGACTAGATACAACTAGCTCAACTATGTTTAGATTAGTTAAACTGAACACAACTCCATTAACTTCCTCAATCAACTCCACCAAACTCTCTCACATGAGTTCTAACTAAAGTATCCATGCAATAGCTCCACTTAACCCTCAGGAATAGTGTAATTCCTTATGTCAGCTCCTGTGCCACATCTGTGCACTTAACTGAAGTGCTCCAAGAGAATAAGATAATGTTTATAGTCCAAATATAATTAAGAGCTAATAATATTCGACATATCTATTTTTAGACTGGCAATCTAAAAATAGATTTTGCCCAATATGTCTAAAAATAGAAGTCCATCTATTTTTTTCCGACTTGACCAACCATCCACAAATAGCATCCTGCAACTCATAGAACATGATCCATATGTCTAAAAATAGGCGTTGCGCCAAAAATAGCCTGCGGGCCCACTTAATGAAGGCGACTTCTTTCTACTAAGCTCATCATCTTGTTGCAATCTCAAAAATATAAGGCTTATCTGCCACCCCTATCCTGCCTCTGTCGTATTCGAATTTTCTCCTGGTGAGTGCCTTCGTCAAGATATCAGCATCTTGATCCTCCATGGGAATATATCAAAGTAACATGATCTTCTGTTGCACACAATCTCTGATACGATGATACCGGATGTCAATGTGTTTAGATCTATCATGAAATACTGGATTAACCGAGATTTTAATGCAACTCTGATTATTGCAATAAATCACAGTAGGATCTAAGTGTGAACCGAACAACTCGACCAGGATCTTCCTCATCCATATAGCCTCACATGCAGCCAAACTCGCATGAGTGCCATGGATCTCTGCTTCTTATTGTACCAAGAAACTGTTGTCCACCCGATACCGAAAATCTCTCAAGATGTGCTCTTTATGTCCATTGGGCTCCTTGCTCAATCTGCATCCGTGAAGCCACATAGCCTCACCTCATCCGACTGTCTGTACCATAATCCATATCCCGATGTGCCTCTGAGATATCTCAATACATGCTTGTCTGCCTTCCAGAAGAGCTTGGTAGGCTTAACCATAGCTTGTGAAAGCTGGTTAAATACATAGCATATGTCGGGTCGTGTATTGACCAGATACATAAGCGACCCCACCAACTGTCGATAAACAATTACATCCACTACCTCCACCGAAGTAGCATCCTCCTTCCTCCATCCACCAGGAAAAGGAGTATCAACAGGCTTGCATCCATGCATGTTGAACTTCTCCAGTATCTCCCGGGCATACTTGCCTTGAGAAACAAATAGTCCATCACTGCGCTGCAAAATTTCCAATCCCAGGAAGTAATGGAGGCCCAAGTCCTTCATCTCAAACTCCTTTGCAAGATCAGCCTGGCATGAGTGTATCAACAGTTCATCACCCGTCAAAATCAAATCATCTACATAAAGTACAATGATCAGCAACTTACCCTCCACCACTATCTGGTATAGGTTCAGATCCACCTCACTCTTGGAGAATCCAAGCCCGGTGAAATAACTGGCTATCTGTGTGTACCAAGCACGAGGTGCTTGTTTCAACCCATACAGCGCTCTCTTGAGCCTGCACACATGTGACTCGCTGCTGAAGATCTCAAAACCTTCGAGCTGTTCTATGTACACCTCCTCCTCAATCACCCCATTGAGGAACGCAATCTTCACATCCATCTGATGAATGTGCCACCCCATCTGCGCTGACAGAGCAAGAATCGTCCATATGGAAGAATACCTTGCGACAAGTGCAAAGGTCTCCTCATAATCGATCCCCTCAATCTGTGAGAAGCCTCGGGAAACAAATCTTGTCTTGTACTTATCCACACTCTCATCAGCTACCTGCTTCACTTTGTAGATCCATCTCGAACCCACCACTGATTTCCCTTCTGGCCTTGGGACAATCTCCCATGCACTGTTTCTGACAATCAAATCATACTCTTCCACCATGGCATATACCCATGCGGGGTCCTCCATAGCTTCCTCGAAAGAGGATGGCTCTGTCACGATACACTTTCTCATAAGAGCCATGTATCCAATATATCGGTCAGGTGATTGTCTCTGTCTGCGTTGTGATGTAGGTACTCCTACAATCCTCTCTGCATCTTGAGCCAGTCGCTCAGCTTCTGTAGTGCGCTTCCGCCCTCTGATGGTTGGAACTGCATGAGTGGTCTCTTCCACTCCATGAACCTCCTCTTGTGGTTGATCCACATCCAAAGACTCATCCTTAGGAACTAATAGCTCCTCATCTGCATGCAAGTGTGGCTCCCTCTCAAGCGAACACTTCATGGCTTTCTCCTCATGAAATATTATATCCCGTCGCACAACAGTCTTGCGACTGTCTGGAAAATACACACGATAGTTTTGGGGTGTATTAGTGTACCCCACAAATATCCCAACCTCTGCAGTCGGCTCCAGCTTCTTCCTGGCATCCTTCGTCACATGAATTTAAACAGGTGAACCAAAAATCCTCAAATGGGAAATATCAGGCCTCTTACCAGAAAACGCCTCCTCGGGTGTACTCATGCCAAGTATCTTGTGAGGACAACGGTTCTGCACATATACTGCAGTATTGCATGCCTCAGCCCACAAGTGTATGGGAAGGCCCTAATCATACAACATCGCCCGTGCAAAGACTCCATGACGTTTCTTTCCGCTCGGGCGAACGATTCTCGTCAGGTTAAGAGGTGTTAAGAGCCTTCTTCTACCCTTCTGCGCCGTTTTAGTGGCACTCTGTAGATGACCACCAACGAATTGGCTTCCAAGAGCCTTCACCTTTTCCCATTCTTTCTCAACCAAAGGCTCGAACTGTCAGAACTTTGAATATGTCTCGCTCTTCTTCTGCATGAAGAAGATCCAGCACTTCCGAGAGAAATCATCAACAAATATCACGTAGTACTTGTGCTTTGCTGTCGAAGCTACTGAGAAAGGACCACACACGTCTGTGTGAACTCTCTCAAGGATCGTCGTGGCGCGACTATCCTTCTCGTGAAAGGTGGCTTTCACAAATTTTCCCAAGGTGCACCCCTTGCACTGATCTGACTGCGCAAGAGTGCCCTTAGGAAGCCCAGTAGAAATCTGCTGCAGTATCTTCAAAGCTCCATGGTGAAGGTGGCCCAATCTCCGGTGCCACAACTCGCCATCATCCCGGCTCACCACTCCTTCTGCCTTGCCTGCCATTGCTGCATAGCCATCTACCTGCAATTGATAAAGGTTCTTAACTCGAACCCCTATCCTCTGAGTCTCACCAGTTGCCTTACTGCGCAGGAAAGCCTTTCCCTCGCTAAAGACAACATCATATCCCTTGTCTTCTAACATCGCCACAGAGATAAGATTCTTCTTCAATCCCGGAACATGCATCACTTCCTTCAATACGAAGGGTTTACCAGACTCCCTCTCAAAGGAAATGGTACCGATACCGGTCGCACTGTATCTACCATCATCGCCCATCTCGATGTGCACTCCAAGATATTTCTCATCCAGATCAGTAAACAAATCTTTGTCTCCGGTCATATGAAAATACGCACGACTGTCAAGAAACCACACTGAACCCATCACACTTGAGACCAAGCATGCGATCAGTGAAAAATCCAGCTCAAACTGTGAGGCTAAGGCCTCTCTAGCTGCAGATCCAACAGCCTGCTTATTTTTCTTCTTCTGTGGACAACTAGTGGCATAATGTCCGTGTTGGTGACAGTGAAAGCACTTCACCTTGGACATGTCCTGATTCTTTCCTTTTGCACCAGAATGGGAAGCATTCTTCTTTCTCTTTCCCTTCCTTGCTTTGGCAGCCAAAGCGAAATTTTCTTCATCTGAGTTCTTTGATGAAGATTCATCCCTGGTACTTCGCCTTATCTCCTCTTGCACAAGATCCGACCAAAGTCGCTCCCATCCTGGCAATTTCTCCCGACCATTGACAGAGTCCTGATAGGAATGCAAACTCTTTGGAAGCCCAAGGAGAGCCAAGCTCACCAAGTCCTCATCATCAACAGTAACCCCCACACTTCCCAGCTCATCCCCGCATTGGATGAACTTCGTGAGGTACTTGGGCATACTGTCGCCTTTCTCCATTTTTATGTTCCTAAGTTTATCCTTGAGCGCCAACTTCCTCTGGTCGCTCTTGCTTTGGAATAAATTTGTCAAAGCTTTCCACATCAAGAATGGAGAAGCCTTACCATGAAGGCTGGACACTATGTGATCCTTCACACCTTCCAACAGAATCCTTTGACACTTTGTTGTCTTCTTTTGCCATGCGTCAAGTATGGCAGCATCACTAGAAGTAGGTTTTGGAATTTCTGCATCTATGAACTCCTTCAACCCATTGTCATCCAGCACCGCCTCCATCCTATCCTTCCATGCAATATAATTCAAGCTGCCCTCAAGGGCATACTCCAATCGCAATCCGTTGAAAGACATCTCAACTTCAACACCAAGAAAACACTACTGCAAATTCGAATTCCACCAGCTCAAAACTCAACCGCTTCAATGTTTTGCAATTGCTCCAATGATCAATATCGCTCTGATACCATGTAGAAATTTGAATAACTGATATGTTATCCATCGAGATTCTCCTGATCACACACTATTTTATCTTCATGCACAATACAAAATCTCTTCTACCATTGATCATTACATGCGGAAATAAAATCAATTGCATGCGCACATTAAAACCATAAACAATCACACATATGAACACAATATTTCATGGGAAAGCTTAAAGCTGAAAACCCCAACTATCTCTATATTATATGTCATAGAGATCATGTAACAATCATTGTACAAAGCTCCTCACAAGTTCTCAGCACAACCTCCAATTGCTACACACTAATCAAGCTAGATCTAGCAAAACACATGCTCCAATCTCTGCCACCTGATAGCCAGCCTCTATTGCGTAATCAATGTTGTAGAATGGCTCATAAATAACTTCGAACCACCTGGCTTGTACTGCGCAATCCTCATTGGCTTCTCCAATCACTGGTTGTTGCAAATCATGCAACAGTATAGTCACAACTGATAGTCACACTACTCTTTCACCTATCTCTTCATTGGTCTCCATTGAAACTGTCCATGCACTGAAGTTAACTGATTTATTATTTAGTTGATTAATGAGTTTATAATTATTGAATTAATTAATAATTAATTCACACCACTCTTCACTAGTGTATCAATCAGTTAGACTAGATACAACTAGCTCAACTATGTTTAGATTAGTTAAACTGAACACAACTCCATTAACTTCCTCAATCAACTCCACCAAACTCTCTCACATGAGTTCTAACCGAAGTCTCCATGCAATAGCTCCACTTAACCCTCAGGAATAGCGTAATTCCTTCTGTCAGCTCCTGTGCCACATCTGTGCACTTAACTGAAGTGCTCCAAGAGAATAAGATAATGTTTATAGTCCAAATATTATTAAGAGCTAATAATATTCGACATATCTATTTTTAGACTGGCAATCTAAAAATAGATTCCGCCCAATATGTCTAAAAATAGAAGTCTATCTATTTTTTTCCGACTTGACCAACCATCCACAAATAGCATCCTGCAACTCATAGAACATGATCCATATGTCTAAAAATAGACATAGTATAAAAATAGACTTTGCGCCAAAAATAGCCTGCGGGCCCACTTAGTGAAGGCGACTTCTTTCCACTAAGCTCATCATCTTGTTGCAATCTCAACAATATTAAACCCAAGAGAAGGGTTATCAGAAGAAATACAACTCCACTACCATAATTGGTCATTCATCCAAGCGTTGGACTACGAGCAGTTTCCCTTTAGGTGTCACAGATGTTGTATGTATGGCCATATGGCAAAGGACTGCCCGATTTCCATTCATAGAAGAAAAAAGAAAAAATGAAAGGGGAAAAATATATCTGAATCGGAGGGCCGGTTTCCAGTGGGCAGCCCAATTTCAGAGGCAGAGGGTGGGATAGATGAGATTCCCTCCTCTCGGAAGGCAGCAGAAGGGGTCTAGATGCAGTAGCCAGAGGAAATATACGTACAAGCTTAGAAGATGGAGGTGGAACTCAGACTGCCTATGTCTCAGGCCGATCCAGAGGCAAGATCAACTTCAATGATCAAGGGTACTTCTTTCAACCCCCCTCCTTCTTTTTTTATTACAGTTTCGGACATATTGTCTTTGGATCCGGGGCCTGGTCCTTACAGAGCCACACGTAAAATTTACACTCAAACTATTGAATCCAACATCAGTGCTTCTCTGGATACCATCATCACTTCTATTCCTGAACTGAGCTTAGATCCCCTCCCCGACCCGTCGATGGCCCCTTTACCATTAAAGCTAGAAGGAGAGAGAATCCCATACAACCTCAGACCTAGAGACAAGAAGGACAACTTGATGGAGATATTTGGGGGTTTGGGAAACCCGGGAGACCCTCTCCTTGGGACAAAACAAAGGCGCATAAAATAAAATATATCAAAATCCTAGATGAGATCCAAACTAGACATCCCAGATGTTAAACAACATATTCTTAGAGGGGTACTTAGAGCAATGCAAACCCTCAATCTTGTTACCAAATGATTTTTGTCCTTCAACTGTTGAGGGTTGGCTAGTAAACCCAAAAAACTAGCTTTTAAGGCTATGGTGGATAATCATGGGCCAGATATCATAATGCTCCAAGAAAATTTGGGAGCGGGTTAAGACATCCATAAGTCTTTAGCAAAGATTTTCCCTGATTGGTCATTCCATTGCCTTGAAGCTAAGGGGAGGTCTGAGGGTCTTGCCATTAGTTTCAGGGCAAGAAAGCTAAATTTTATCAATTCTTGGGGACTCGATCAGGTATTGGCCATAGAATTCTATTCCCCTGATTTCTGTCAAAACTTCCTTCTCCTAAACATATATGGACCCTGTCTGGATCGGATGCCCTTTTGGAATGACCTCTGGTCGAAATATATTATGGACAACTCAAATCATATAATTGGAGGGGAATTATATTTCACTATTGGTTAGTCGGAACCATGGGGAAAAAATTCTAGGGCTGAACCCCTGTCATATTTATTCTCCTCCAAGATTAGTGGGGGTAAAATGATGGATATATCTCCCCTCAAGATGAGGCCAACTTGGCGTAACAGAAGAGTAGGAGAAGACAGGGTAACCAAGTGATTGGACCATTTTCTTTTATCGAAGAGGACTTTTTGGATAACATCCCTTTGATTCTTCAATGGATTGGGGAAGGGGGTGAATCAGACCACCATCCCATCCTTTTAGAATTCAAAGGGCCAAACTTAAAGTTGGGTTCTCCCTTTAAGTTCAATCCTGGGTGGTTAATAGAGGAATCCTATAACACACTCTTTAAAGAGACATGGATTCCCTTTGTAGATGAGGGGCATAACAATGTAATGGGGTCCTTCTTGGACAATATTAAAAGGATGAAGAAAGCTACCATTGAATGGGCAAAGAAAAATAAAGCAAAAGAGGAGGCAAGACTAACATGGATTCGGAAGGAGTTGGAGATATTAGAAGGTCCTGAAGAAGATGGTTACGAGACAGTGAAGAAGAAGGATGGCATCAAAGGCCTCGAAGTGGAAAGAAGAAAGATACTGTTGGGTAGGGAGGAACAGTGGAGACAAAATAGCAGGGATATTTGGCTGTCTGCCAGAGACGAAAATTCCAAAATTTTCCACAACTATGCTAAGGGTCAAAATAATTCAAACACAATCTGGGGAATGAGGTCAGAGGACGACATAACTTCAAATTATTTCGAAGACCAAGCCTCGATGGGTAATAACTACTTCAGGAACTCATATAAGGATCCAGGGGAAATAACAATTGGAGAAGTAGTCAAGGTGGCACAACTTTTCCCAAGATACTATAATATTCCCAAATTTTCACATCATATTTGGAATATTAGAGTCCTTGATTTTCTTAATGAACTGCGCAGTTGAGATTAGTTCCAAGGCTTGGGAAGGCTCAAACATTATAAAGGAGATGAAGGCAAAGGTGAAAGGCATCTTGGATTATTTGATGTATGATCTTTTAGATCTGGAATTTTCAAGTGACATTCCACTGCATTCTTGGGCTGTTTAGTAGAGATTGCAATTGTTGTTTAGCACAGGGTGTTCCCGGGCGGGAATCCCAGCTCTTTCTTGAGTAGCTCTGGAAAGAGGATTTCTCTTCATTTTACATCAGGCATTGGTGCCACATCTCTTCTCTACTTTCTGCAGAACATTCATATTCAGAAATCTGCAAATTTCTGAAGATCAGTTTGGAAGGTGGAAGTTGTCTTTAGTACTTCAGCTAGAGAACAAGGTGAGGGATTATTCCCATCACTTGGGCTTATATATCAGCACTAATAGAGCCACATTGCAGATCTGGCATCAGGCCAAAAGTTATTGACCTCCCAGTAGCAGTACTTCCTTCGGGAATTACGCTGTCTACCTTGCATATCTAAAGGGAGGAAGGAAGTTGCTAGTATTTCAGATAGCAATCCTGTGAGGGTTCATTCCCTCACATTGCCATGATTCTTACCATTATCCTGGAGTCTATTGCAGCATTTTTTAGCAATTAGAAGGCCTCTCTTTCCCTCACAGCACAGTTTCTAGAGGCAGTTGTGTTGCAGCAGCTGCAATCATCATTGGAGGATTGAGAAGCTAGATCTAGAGCTTCTAGCTCATAGATCTAGAGAAGGGATCAACCCTTCAAGCATAGATCCAATCTGATATCACATTTCGGCCATCTATTTGTCAAATCTAGCTTCAGATTTGCATTTCCCAGCAGTTCAAGGATCAAATCCTAGGGAGGTGATTTCCCAAAGTTGCAGATATGGAAAATCCTTTCTGGGTTATCTTGGGAATCCATCACATTGGACAGATCTTGAATCTTGGCATCATCTGAGCTCCAATTTTGAGTAGATCTGTATTTTTCTTTTTAGCCTACAACTATATGTTCATATTCTGCTGAAGGGACAACGCAGTATTTGCTACAGAGCCTCTCCAGTTATGTTGTACCTGTTGCATACATGTTTTCAAGGTGATCTTAGCTCATCTTTTGGGCTAGATCTACCTATATTCTGTACCTGTGTAACTGAATCATCTCCAGTATAATAAAATGGCTCAGCTTCTCTGTAAATTCTGATGTTGTCTTAAGATTTATTTTTTATCTTGCTGTAAGTTCTTATATTGTGTGAATTATTACTGCATTCTCCCTTTTGGGATATTACAGTGGTATTAGAGCATGATCTTTGGCTCAGCTTGTGGACACTTCATCTTTTGCATCTAAGGAAGAAGCAGATAGATGAGATCTATCATGGAGAAAGAAAATTCTGCCACTCATTTCTGTAGATCTATGCAAGATCTCTCTAAAGAGGTCTATCAAATGAAAGAGGGAAGGCAGAAAGAATATTTAAGAAGAAGATGTGATGAGGAAGGCCCTAGCACTTCCTATCAGCAAAGAAGGAAACCGGAGAATCCTAGATCTCCTCATAGATCCACTATGCCCACTCTCTTTGAAGAAGGTGAAAGGTGTAGAAATGAAGGAAGGAATGAACCTAAGACTCATGAGACTCTCAGTCTATATCTTGAAGAGTACAAAGCATAGTCTTGAGCTTTCAAGGAGAAGCTAACTCTCCAACAATTCTTCCAGATCAAAGAAGAAAGAGGATCCTACAACAGCAATAGAAGGAAGAGGCATAATAGATTCTATTTCCCTACATTTGATGGATCTTCCTCAAGCAATGTCAAGGCTTGGAGGAGGGAGTTAGATTAATTTTTCAAGCTACATCTTGTGGCTAAAGAAGAGGTTGTTCAAATTGCAGCACTTCATCTCTTAGATGAAGCAGAAGATTGGTGGTTTGGACACCTAGAGCATGCAAAGGTGACCAAGTACTCAGATTCCTTTCACAAGTTGAGGAAGGAGTTTGATGTAGAGAATACAGAGAGGTGCTACAAAGAGATATCTCCCAAGGAAACCAAGGATAATGTCAATCTTGTCACTCTGTACAAGAGGTCACTACTTTCACCACCTACTACAAAAGTACTTGTATCTGGAGAAAAGACACTTGCATCTTTGCAAGGTAGTCTTGAGCCCTTGACATATGGAGTCCCATGCATGGATCAGGAGATGCATGAGGAGGAGGACGAGGAAGATACCAACACTGGTACACTTGAAGAAAAGAGGCCATCACTCTTACCAGCAGTTGGAGACACTATTATCTCAATTGGAGGAACTTTTGTGTTCTGTCAAGAGGTTCCCACATATCAGTCGATCCAAGGTATGCATAAAATTTCAGCACATATTGTTTCAAGATCAATGCATAAAAAAGGGTTAGAACAAAGTGTTGATTTGAAGCAGAGACATATCACAGCGCAGAGGACCCTTTATTTAATCAAGGAGGAGACTAAAAACTATCCTTGTTAATCATTGTTGAGCTACATTCAACCCTTTGAGTTGAGATGTAGAGTTTCAGAAAATGGGATTAGCATTATCCTATGTACAATGGCTGATTAGAGATCAGTATTGTGCCTTACTTTGAGACAGCATATGTATTACCTTACAGATCTACAACGTTGTCACTTGGTAGCTATGAGGAGGAAGAGGCCCCATCATTCTTGGAGCATTTTGAAGGTAGATTCAATCATGAAGCAATGGAGATAAAGATGACAAGGAGTAGACATCTTGAGATGAGAAACTTTTTCTCCTTTCTAGATGACACTTTCTCAATGAGCATTTCTCTGCTCAAAGAGAAACTTCTACTTGCAACAAACCCAAAACTCCTTTGGTTTTGGAGGGCCTTTGGTGGAGAGAGAATCTAATTAGAGATGCATTTCAACATTTCATGAAGTGCAAGGTTCTTCATTGGTTTGGGGGAGATGGTATTCTACAAAGGGAGGATACCATGATTCTGCAGCACATCACTCATCTTCCATATTGGGGTGAGTGGATGAGGATGATGAGCAAGGGGTCACATGATCACTTGCAGATTTACATGGGCCAGCAATCTTGGTTACGTTGGTTGTCATTGGGAGAATTCTATCACTCTCCAAAGGCTCCTATTTTTTTTATCCATGCCTTGAAAAACACATATGAAATGATGAAGGAGGCATGGTTGCGCTGGCTGCTCTTGGGTGAGTATGGTTACCACCCAATAGCTCATGATTTTATGATTCATGCCTTATGTATCAATGATAGTATGCAGCAAAAGAAGGCATGTTCAATTTTTTTTCACTTGAGAGAGATTTGCCACCACATGACATCTCCTATGTCTATGTGTTTTGTCTTGGGAAAATCTTGGCGTGAGGCTCTCATGATGTGCATTAATGATGTTTCTTTGTATTGGGCTGATGTGACATTCCATATGTCCATTAGTATGTTTTTTCTTCATGATGCACATGAGGAGGAGAGAAAGCAGCAAGATCTCTTGTTGCTTTGGTTGATTTTGGGGGAGTTTGGCTTGTCCATCTTACATGGAGAAGATGGAGGATGGTAGCAAAGGGCCTTACTCCGGTGGTTACTCTTAGGAGAATATGGTTTGACATATTTTTCTACCCATATAGCTCCTTCCCTTCTTCTTTTGCATAACATTGGAATGATGCTTGGATCCAACAAGGCCAATAGGGCTAAGTATGAGAGCATATCAATGCTCAATCTAATTCATGAGACATGGGATGGAGACATGTATTGTGTGATGGAGCTTTTCCTTTGTGAAGAGAACCACCTTAGTTTATGCACCTCATGTATTGATGATGATGTTGGACATCATATGGTTGTCACTTAGTACTTCATGATGGAAGGAGGACATCTAACCATATAGTTAGAAGTCATTCTTTATGTTTTTAAAAGACAACTTTGGAACCAAACATGCACAACCCTTTGCAGCAAATGGAGGAAGCCTTCCTTATGTGGATGCCATTTGAAGGGGAATATATGGCTTTGCATCTAATTTTGGAGTTGCTTGAGGACAAGCAACATTTTACCGGGGGGGACTGTAATATTCCCAAATTTTCACATCATATTTGGAATATTAGAGTCCTTGATTTTCTTAATGAACTAGGTAAATAAAAGGGTGGAGGGACCCACAATCCTAAATATGAATAAATATCCACTTTGTGTGTGTGAATGTGGATTAATTTAGCCTAGATCTGCATAACAAGGTAGCTGAGCAACTACTAATGTGAATGAGATTGGAGATCATGTCTCATTTAATGAAAGAGATCATGGAGGGTTGATTAAGTCAACTCAGATCTTGAAGATGTAAAACAAAGGATCATTGAGAATTCATGATCAAGTGATGGAAGACCATGTGCAAATGAAGCACACATGATGGAGGAGGTGTACATTGCACCTAGACTTGTTGGTTGATTTGGTCAAACAACGCAGTCCCGCTTGGAGGATCTTGTCCACATGTGACTGCACAGATGAGATTAGGGCCAAGGCTTGGGAAGGCTCAAACATTATAAAGGAGATGAAGGCAAAGGTGAAAGGCATCTTGGATTATTTTATGTATGATATTTTATATCTGGAATTGTCAAGTGACATTCCACTGCATTCTTGGGCTGTTTAGCAGAGATTGCAGGTGCTGTTTAGCACATGGTGTTACACTGAAAATTGTCATCCTGACATTCTGCCATGTGTATGAGCTCATTATTACTCATACTTCTCCCTTTTGCAAGTCTAACATATCAGTTCCTCATGTCAAGCCTTGAAAATCAGAAAAAATTCCTAAAAGTATCCTAAACTTTGGTGTCGCACTTTCTGGCTATCTTGCCTGCGGTCCCGCACCCAATGTTCAGCTTTCCAGCGTTCCTGAACGCACTTTATCTTTGTTATAGGTGAAAACCCCTATAAGATTAAAAAGGCGCAAGTAAATCCCAAAAAGCTCAATTAAAGTAAATTCTAGAAGCTTCTAGAATGGATCTTGCGGTGGCAAAACCGCTCTTGTGAAGTGCATGAATCCCTTACCTTATGGAGCTAACCCCTTGATGTGAGGAGCTTATCCCTTTGAAGGAGGATTCTATCCCTTCATACTTGGAACAGAAAACCTCCTCTTTTCCACTATAAAAAGAGGCATTGGGTAGCCTTAAAGGGAGTTCAAGCTTTTAGAATATTTGAAGTTAAGTGTTGTTGAGATTTAGACTCAGTTAACTAAGACTTTTGTGAGGAGAGATTACATACCTCTATTTGTCTTGGTTGGAGGAGTGCAGAGCTTATCAAAGTAAAGGAGACTCCTGCTTCGGACCCCGGAAAGTCCTGTGCAACATCAAGGCTCAAGTTGTAAGGATTTTCTTCTTTTGAAATTAATACAAATATACTCATTTTTCTCAATAAGCTTTCAATAAATGGTTTATTTCATAGATTCCTTGATCACTATGATAAGCATGGTTTATGATGATTTCTATACAGGTGCTATGTAATATTTTTCTTGTTTGTGACTGCAGGTTTACAAGCGAAACTCCTTCAAGCGCGCGAGGGATAACAACAACTTCAAACAAGCACTGGACAAACGGTAAGTCTTTTACACCTATATAGAGCTTTTCATAGATCATATATGCTTAGAGAAAGATTAGTCTATTTGGCTGTTTGTTGCTAGATACTTTTAGTACTAGGGAGATCGGTCTTGTCCGCAAGACGGATTAATCCATACAACAAATTGGCGACTCCACTGGGGAAATAACTTGTTGTGTTTTGGTTCTCTTTTATTTTGATTTGAGGAAACGTTTTTCTCGGTTTTTGATTGATTGACATCTGCCTGGGTAGCTTAGGTTTTCTCTATTTTTGAAAATTTTGAAATCCTTTAAATTTTTCTCTAGTTTTTCCTGGGACCGCACTTTGCCTTGTTTTCACAGTGCGGGCAGTTTCGCACTTTTCCTGTGTAAACAGTGCGGGACCGCACCTGTGATATCTTGGAGCCTGCGGACCCTGTTAAAGTTTTGAAAAACTTCAGATTTCTTTCTTTAGTTTATCTTGATTTGGATTTTCAGTTTTTGTTTTCTGCCCAGATTGATGATTGTTTCTGTCAAAAGCTTTCTATTAATAAATCTCAGCAGTATTGGTGTTTTGATGATTTTCTAGAAGTTTTGCGTTTTGGATTGCTTTTCACTTGGTATTTGTAGTGATTTGAAGCATTTGACACTTAGAAGTACCTCAGATTACCATGGTCTTTTTGGTATTTTTGTTGGATCTGACCTGATTGTGAAATCATCCTTTATTGAGAAATAGAGTTACCTGTTTCTTTACAAATCTTCGAAAAGAAACTTTGTTATTGGTTTTTGAATTTCATTTTTAATAAAAACATAATTGAGTGTTTTTTATCTGTTTGTTATTCTGGATGAATAGATCCTTAGTTTGTTGAACAACTAAGTAAAAACATTCTTCAAAAAAAAAAATATTAAAGCTTTTATTCATTTAGATTATTAAAATTTGTAGTTTTGAGTGCTATTAAACTTTGTAGATATCGAAATTAGTTTGTAGTTTTGAGTGCTTTTAAAATTTCTAGATTTCTTTTGAAGGAAAATTGTTTTGTAGCTTCAAGTTTTTGGAAAGTAAATGGATTTTTATTGTGAGCTTTGATCATTTGTTGGAAAAGACAAAAATATTTTCTTTCAAAGTATTCTTTATGTTTAAAGAAGGAATTGTTTATTAAAGAGTTGCATTCTCTAACTTTTCCTTAATTAAAATTTCATTGAAAGAAAACAATCTGATTATCATTTTTAAGTGCATTTTTAGTGTCTTTTGGAAATTGAGTCTTCACACCATCAGAGTTTCATTTCCGCACCCATTGACATAAGAAACAGCTCTTAAAAGTAACGCTTAATTAAAATTCATCTAGCAATATTTTTATTTTCTAGGGCTCTTATCACCAACATAGCTTAGGCTAGTATCTTGGAGTAGGGAGTAGTTAACTCTCCAAGGTAGTAAAAACAAACAAGTATACAAATCTTGCGGTAGGAGATAAATCCAATTGTAATTTGTATAATCTGGGAAGCTTCTCTTAAAGAAGTCAATCACGAGATCATGTCCGAACCTTTGAGACAATCAATTATGTTTCATTGGGGAAGATAGAAGATTTTGCGCGTATTACAAACGGTAAACCTCGGATTAACCATTGTCGAGGAGCCTGGGATCACTTGTCGGTAAACCTCGGATTAACCATGTCGAGGAGCCTTCAAGGGGATTGCGCTTGCTACTCTGCCCTTGCGCGTGAAATCGGATCGTAGATTGTTCCCCCAGTTATATTTGTTACTGTTGGTAACCTTAGTGTCTATTATCTTAAGATTATTTCCTAAGGTGATGGTGAAGGAAAGATCTCACTGTACCTGGAGAAGACGTCGAATAGACTCACTTGGACTCTCTGGGGGGTTCTCTTCACACGAGATGGTTTTGTGAGGAAACTTGTGCCAGTCTGTTTCATTAAGCAGGTTGTCGGGGTAACTATTCCAACCACCCTTTCTGTGTTAAATTTCTACTAAGTTGGATTTCATCACCAACTAGTGTTTTTAGTGCGAAAAGTTACTGTTTGTGTGTGGTTTGAAATCTTAGATTTTTAAGCGTGTGATTCAGTTGTTTGTTTCTATAGAGACTTTAGGTGGTTTCATTGAAATTTTCTTTGTTTGCGTGTGATTAGTTAATATTTAATCGTGGCGGAATTGCCGAGACAATCCCGGAAACTACAAGGGAAACCCCCTGAATATTCACCAAGTCAGCTTGAAGGGCTTCGTGCTCTAGTATCATCCAGTAGTGGTAGGATTAGATCAACAGAAATTGGAAGTTCATCCATAGTTGTCCATCGTGATCATCAATACATACAACAGAATAGATTCAAGAACCGATTTCAGTTTCTGAAGTTACTGGTAGTATTCCTGCTTCCAGTGAACTGGCTGACGAACCTGAAATCTCTGAACCTGAAACTGAACCTTATGTTTTGGAAACATCCTCAGGATTTATTTCACCAACTTCTAGTGATCTTGGTTCATCTAGGGTGAGAAATATTGTCACTGACGATCTTCCAGCTGGTCTTATTTCCATTGAAGAACTTACTAATCCAGACGAAGATATATCTCTTCCCGACTCCCCTCAATCCTTAAATCTTAGGGAGCGTGAATCTATTTTCTACAGCCTTATTCGAACTAGTGCTTGGTATCTATACTTAACCAACTTTTTAGAGAATCTAGGTCTTGCTTTTTCTCCACCTCGTGTTCCATTTCATCCTACACCCAAAGGTTACTATCCGCCATCCATTATGGCCGGAGAGTCATCCATGTTTTCCCAGACACCGGAATAATTTTTACACGGTGGTCCTTATGTTCCTTCGGGATATCAAGCTCTATCTGGTACTTTCTCGGGAGCAGCTCCTCAACCCATCGAACAAATGTTGTCATTTGTTAATAGTGGTGTTAAAACTGAAACGTCGAACGCAACACAAATCTATATGATGTCTGGTAATATTCTGAATCCTCAACCTCAAGGCAGTCAGTTACCGCCTGGAGGGCCAATACAGGGAAATCCATTACCGCCCGGGGGGCAAACTCAAGGTAGTCAATTACCGCCTGGGGGGCAACCTTCATGTAGTCAATTACCGCCTGGGGGGCAACCTTCAGGTAGTCAGTTACCGCCTGGGGGGAAACCTTCAGGAAGTCAGTTACCGCCTGGGGGAAACCTCAAGGTAACTTTTTCCCAGGACAAACTGTGGAATCATATTATTTTGGGGGACAACCCCAAGGACATTACACACCTCAAGGGTATCAACCTTCAGGACAGTATATGCCCCAAGGTCAACCCCAAACTCAATATGCTCCTCAGGGTCCTTATCAACCCCAGCTTCAGTACGCGCCTCAGGGTTATCAACCTCAAGGTCAGTACCCAATTCAAGGTTTCCAACAGCCTTCTGGTCAGCCATCTATTCAAGGAGCTGGAAATGTACCACTTAGTTATCAACCCTACGTTCAACCAGGTTATGGTCCTTACGTTCAACCTTCTGCGAGACAATACCCCAGAATGAATATGGTGTGGGATCCGTCCCAATATCAATAGCCTATGCAGCCTAATGTGCAGTTGCCTTATCAACCTGGACAACCTTTAATTTCTGGTCCAACTCAGCAACCTGTCCAGCCTACTATTCAACCTTCTGCACCTAGTATTGTTCAGCAAGCTGGTCCTAGTTCACCTAAGACTCCGCCTCAAACTGCTGCTACGCCTGTCCAACCTGTAACACCTACTTTTGGAGTATCTGTAACCCCGAGTTCTTCTATCCCTGCATCCGTGAAAATCCCTCAAGTCTCTGTACCCCAGTCAGGATCTTCGGTTCAGACTTCAGTTCAGATGCCTACGGGACAAGTCAGTACAAGTACAGTTGTCACAAGTCAACCGTAATTCACGTATCAACCGTACCAGGGACAGCCACAATTCGATACTTATCAACAGCCTCAACAACCCCAGTTCGGTCTGATTAATCCTGGTTTTCCAGGAGGTTATACAATTCCTAATGCTAATCTGATTCCCAGTTATCCTGGGTATCCACCTCCTGGAACTGCTTTGGCTACTCAAGGTTTTTGTGACCCTAACCGTCAGTTACCATTTATCACAACTTTGGATTTACCTGATTTGACGCGCCTTACAAATGATCCAATTTTCTATTATCAGTACTGGCCGCCAATGCCGCATAAGTTGCCCAGTGATATACCAAAATTCGAAGGTAAGTCAGGAGAGGATCCATCAAATCATGTCATGACTTATCACCTTTGGTGTGCGTCTAATTCAATCATTGATGATTCGATTCGCTTACGTCTTTTCCAAAGAACTCTTATTGGTCTTGCAGCCAAATGGTACATTGAGTTACCACGAGGCTTGTTTCATAATTTCAATCAGTTAGCAACTACCTTCTTGACTCATTTTCAGTTGCCGGTCAGATACGACAATGGCAAGGAATTATTAACTTCGCTGAAACAATCCACGTCTACGTATATTTCTGATCATATTCATGAATGGCGACGTAGGAGACGTTTGGTGAAAGTTTATATTCCGGATCAATTTTTGGCAGAATGGTTTGTTAAATCATTGTTACCCAAGATTACTGAAGATGTAGCTAAGGCTGGTGTTGTTACTGAAGAGCAAGTAATTTCTCAAGCTCAGTACCTTGACCTCGTTTACACGCAGTCAGGTAATTTACATGAAAAAATCCCAGACCTTCCGAAACAAGGTCAAATAGCTGCTGCTCCTTCAGGGTCTCATACCGCTGACGGTATGATTGGTACAGTCAATACTAAAAGTAAGAAGAAATCTTCAAAGAATTCTTCTCCAATTATAACTTTACCTGATTCCCCGAAAGGATAATCTTCCCCTGAAGTTTCTGCTGATATTCATGTTGTGGAGACATCTATAGCTAAATCTAAATCAGGTAGTAAAAAGAAAGGGAAGAATAAAAACAAAAAGAATTCGAAAGAAAAAACTGATAAAAATGAATCCAATGACGAAAAACGTAAACCACGTTATCCTTGTTACATTTGTGACGAAGATCATTTTACTAAGGAATGCCCACATTGGGCCGAGGTTGCGAAATTCGTCAAAGGTTCACAACCTGTTGTCTTGAAGGATCCCTTTCCGACTCAAGATAGTAAGATGGTTGGTTCTACCTCGACTGCTTCAGAAGAGCCCATTTTGATGATGTCTCATGTAAGGATTGAGACGCGATCCCAAGATTATGGTCCTAAGAATCCTGTTGATGGTAAAGAAGCAGAATATTCTAATGCAAATACATCAACTACACCTCCTCCTGTTTCTGGTCCGCCACAGATCAAGAAACCAAATCCAGACTTAATAATCAAACCGCCTGCTAAAGGTGTTCTTCGTAAATTAGCTTTCAATCCACATGCGAGAGCTGCTCAGAATTACAATATTGTTGAAGACTTAGCTATTTCTCCTTCAGCAATGTCGGCTTTGGAAGTGCTGCAATCATGCCCAGCACAGCGTAAATTGCTTTTGTCTGCCATAAGAGCTGTTGATATTCGGGATTTTAATCTTATAATCTTCGATCTAGAAAATAGTACACCTCGCCTACCTCACCAAATGGCTTTCCAAATTCCAATGACAGTAAAAAACAGACCGATCTATCGGACTGTGATTGATGAGGGAGCTTCAGCATGTATTATGTCGATTCAGTGTTGGAAATCACTTTGTTCTCCTACACTGAACCAATCTCCGACGATTCTTAAGGCTTTTGATGGTCGAGGTTTCCACCCTTTTGGTATTTTGCAGGATTTACCCATAGGGGTTGAAGGTAAAATCGTAAATCTAGATGTGGAAGTGGTTGATGCCCCTCTTGATTACAACCTTCTTCTGGGTCGTAGTTGGTCTTACGCTATGACTGCTATTGTTTCTTCGGTCTTCCAACTCATAAAATTTCCATATCAAGGAAGGATCGTTACAATAGATCAGTTAACTTATTTTTCTTCCGACCCAGCCTCTACAGAAACAATCCAGCATGTTGGTAAAGTGGCTATCCCGTGCAAGGATGTTGGAGTAGGTTTGCTTAAAGATTCTGGTTTGCTAGGAACTTTTGCCATTCCTCCTCCTAACGTATCACCTTCTGTTGCAACTATTCATATGATTTCGTCAGAGTCTGTTATGTTTGATGATCCTTAGATCATACCTTCTAAATCCGAGTTAGATTCAATTGATGGCATGATGCCTTTGAGTCCATTTGAACTTGCATATCAGGCTGTATAGTCATTTTCCGACCCCTCTTCAACCGAAATTGATCCAGTGAATGGGATCCACGAGGAATCACTTTCTATACCTAGTTCAGCTACAACGGCATTTCCTGAACTTGTTCATACTGATGAGCAGATTCATGAGTTCTTGTATGTTGATGATTTACCATGGGAAGATCTACATCACCGATCTTCGTTTTTACCTGAACTAGATCATTTTGAAGATGATTTCGCTTCAATATTTACTGCTGAATATGTCAAGGAACCGCAGAATCCATTGAGAAATCCTGATTCTGAGTTAAATTTGGAAAATATTTCTCGAATGATTCCAATTGACATTTCAGTAAAAGCTGGAATAATTGAAAACATTCATATAGGTGCTTCCTGTACTGAAGAAGAAATTCAAACTTATAAAGCCCTATTTCAAGAATTATGTGATGTGTTTTCCTAGTCCTATGAAGAAATGCAAGGAATTGAACCGTCAATTGTCATACATGAAATTAAGACATACCCGGATTCCAAACCCGTCCATCAACGTCTACGTCAAATGCATCCTAGAAAAGCTGCTGCTATCAAAGCAGAGGTTGAAAAATTACTTCATGCAGGTTTCATTTATCCGATTCCCTTAACGGATTGGGTATCTAATATTGTTCCTGTGACTAAAAAACAAGGAACGATATGAGTATGTATCGATTATAGGGATATCAATCAAGCTTGTCCTAAAGACAATTATCCAACTCCCTATATCGATCAAATAATCGATGATTGTGCAGGCAGTGAAATTTTTTCCTTTATGGACGGCTTTTCAGGGTATAATCAAATAAACATACTCCTAGTTGATCAGCCGAAAACAACTTTTATTTGTCCATGGGGGACATTTGCTTACTGCAAACTACCCTTTGGGTTGAAGAACGCTGGAGAAACTTTTCAAAGGGCGATGTCTTATGCGTTTCATGACATTAAGCACATTGTGCAACCGTATCTCGATGATTTACCTGCTCATTCATCACGCAGGGCTGACCATCTCACACATTTACATGTTATCTTTATGAGATGTCGGCATTATCGAATTCGGCTGAATCCACACCAATGTGTTTTTTGTGTCGAGTCGGGTCGTTTACTGGGATTTGTTGTCTCGAAAGCCGGTATTCGCGTCGATTCGTCGAAGGTCGAAGCTATTGTCAAATTACCTCCTCCTTCGACTTTACGCCAACTCCAAAGTTTGCAAGGGAAAGCAAACTTTTTACGTTGATTTATTCCTAACTACGCCGAGCTTACGAAAGGTTTTACCTGGTTGCTGAAACAGAACATTCCATTCTTTTGGGATGAGATCGCTGATCGGTCTTTTTATGCACTTAAACACGCGTTGACCCATGCACCGTTATTGCATCCTCCCAACTACAACCAGGATTACATTTTATATCTCGCCGCTTCTCATTCCACCATTGGGATGGTGTTAGTTCAGGAAGACGAATCTCATACTGAACATGTGATTTACTATCTTAGTCGAAATCTGCATCCGACGGAGATTAAGTATACGCATGTGGAGAAATTGCCTTTGGCAGCTGTTCAAGCTGTCCAACGACTTAGACATTACATATTGTTATGCAAAACTACGGTAATTTCTGATTGAAACCCTATGATGTACATTTTGACCAAACAATTGCTAGGGGGGGAGTATTCCAAATGGATAGTCATCCTGCAGGAATTCGACTTGGAATTTGAAAAATCCAAGGCGAAGAAATCCTTGGTCTTTGCGGAACTAATGTGTGATTTCCCCTCTACTGATACTGAAACTGTGGCAAAGCAACCCATTGCAGACGAATCTCTGTTTCTTATCAGTACTCTTGATCCATGGTATGGATATATTATCGTTTATCTCCAAACCCAATCTTTTCGGCCTGAAATCTCGCGATCTCAGCGACGGAAGATACATTTCCAATCCCAACAGTATAATATTATTGGTGATACACTTTATCATCGTGGAGCAGATTCTGTTTTCCAACGCTGTGTTATTCATGAATAAGCTGAAAAGGTTTTAAATGACTGCCATTTTGGAGCATGTGGCGGTCATATGTCTGGGTATGCCACAGCCCAAAAGATATTGCGCGCTGGTTATTTATGGCCGTCGTTATTCAAATATTGTATTTATGCGGTCCGGAAATGCCACAATTGTCAACATTTTTATCGTAAGATGCGCGCGCCACCCGCTCCTCTTCATCCCATAATTGTTGTTGGTCCTTTCGCAAAATGGGGTATCGATTTTATTACATGTAACCCTCACTCGGCCGGGGGGCATGCCTATATTATCTTAGCAGTAGATTATTTTACTAAGTGGGCCGAGGCGATGCCTACATTTTCGGCTGACGGCAAGACTGCTGCAACTTTCGTATTTAATCACATAATTGCTAGGTTCGGTGTTCCTCAAGCCATTATTACTGATCATGGAAGCCATTTTCGGAACGTCATGATGACTGAACTGACAGAACAGCTTGGCCTGTGCCACGATAGTTCCACTCCATATTATCCGCAAGCCAATGGTATGGTCGAAGCCATAAATAAAGTTTTAGTCACCATGATTAGATGAATTATTGGTGTTCACAAGACGAATTGGCATTCCATGTTATTTTCAGCACTTTGGGCATATCAAACCTTAGTCAAAACATCAACTGGTTTCACTCCCTTTCAACTCGTTTACGATTTGGAAGCTGTGTTCCCAATTGAATGCGAAATTCCATCTTTGAAATTAGCCCTAGAGTTACTCCTAGCTACGTCTGAAGAGGAGAAACGTTTTTTGTACTTGGCTCAATTGGATGAAAATCGGAGAAACGCTGCAATAGAAAACGAGGCTCATGTCAAAAGAGTAAAAGCTCAGTATGATAGAAGTGTTACCCCTCGAAATTTTTCAGAAGGAGACCTAGTCTTAGTTTATGATCAAGCCAATGATAAGCTAGGAGCTGGGAAATTCATGCCCATGTGGCATGGTCCTTTTATTGTTAAGCGAAAGCTGGCAAAAGGGGCCTATGAGCTGATAGATTTTTATGGTATCCCTTTAGATAAGCCCAGAAATGGGTTATATCTGAAGCGATATTGTGCTTAAACCTGGTGTGGAGATCTTTTATTTTTTAGGTTATATTTATTTACTGCTGGTGTGTCTTAGATTAGAAAGGTGTGCCTAGTTTAGAAGTGTGTTTTTATCACTATTCCTGCTTATCTGAGTTTTACTTTTGATATTGCAGATGTCGATGTCTCTTCAAACCTACATTGGTTTTGTTGATGGTGCTTGTTGTAGTACACGAAACATTTCTTCCGCAGCATGGGTTATCTATTCACCCTCTGACGAGTTAGTTTCCATGCATGGTGTAAGCCTTGGTCAAACAACGAATAACATTACTGAGTATAGTGCAGTGATTGATTTATTATCTGAGTCCATATCATTTGGGATTCGGAGTTTGATTGTGAGGTTGGATTCTGAACTTGTTGTATTACAGCTTAACAGGGTTTATGCCGTTAGAAATCCAGTGTTGTTACAGTTATTTTTAAGAGTTCGTCTCTTGGAATGTGAATTTGACTACATTGAATATCAACATATTCCAAGACATTTAAATACATTAGCAGACGCAGTTTTTTCTAGTATGATAAATCGACATTTGCAGTGATCGAAACAGTAAAACAAACAAAATTCATAAAATTTACGCAGATAGCTGGTAAATAGTGATATATATCATAGGATAGAAGTGTTTTCAAAAAATATACATCGTCTTCGATCATAGGTTGGAAACACCTTATGATTGGCAAATGATAACACAAAAAGTCAAAAATATGAGTCTACAACACGATCATCCCATCACTGATGGTGATCACGATAAGAAACCACTGCCCGAGCCACCCTGCACAAGAACCTCCTAAAAGGTCCTGGAACACCAATCACGTATCTCTGTAATCTGAGTGGAATGTCATCTATGTCTGTCTCCGGAATATCTAGAGTCAAACGCTCTAAATGATGCTCTAAATCAGTCAAGATTTCTGTTGATTGGCCTGCTGGAGCTGGTGCGGCTACAACTGGTTGTCTTCTTTCATAAGGTTGGAGATGGGTTGGTCGCCGTGGGCCCACATCTGTATTAAAAAAACTTTTGGTTATTAATTTTCAAGACGATGTAAAAATAAAAAAATTTAGAACTTAGAAACTGTTGAAGAAAGATTTTTTACATGAGTCATCCCACTGTTCCCCTGTTGGGAGATTCATCTCTCGGTCGCCGCGGAAATCTATCCCGGCATATGGAAAATCCTCTATGACAAAAAGTTGGCGATCCAGCCAACGAAAATATGAAGAAGGAAATTGAACAATCTCAGCACCCTCAATACTGTGACGGGCCATCAGTGTGGACCAACGAACCATCCTAGGTTCTCTAAGTCGACCGGCATCAACAGGGATACTCTGTGGAGCTAGCATCAGAATCCTCTCTAGAGCAAAGGAGATGACGATGGATCCATATCCAAAGTTATTTAGTTTCCCATTTTTCGCTCTAGTTAGTTGGCCTTTTATATTAGCCAACACAGCATCACACCAGTTGAAAATGGTGCCGCGAAAACAGTCCACAACAATGCGCATCTGAGAGCCGGTAGCTACATGCAATGTTGCACTCTCGCACAGCCTGGTAACAGTAAATGCAATAACTTTCAGCTCGGGATGGATGACAGTTTTTATATCAATCCGTTTGTCCCTGGGTCTGCTTCATCATTTCAAAATGCTTGCCGAAGACCAGCGATAGTCTGGCCACCTGGCCTAGTCCCAAACAAGGAGAGTTGTTCGCCCCTCTTGGACAAACCAGTCAAAAAATAAATGTCCTCCAACTCGATTTCAAGCCGGTGGCCGCCAATAATGAAACACTGGTCCTGCACGTTCCACCTATTTACCAGCCATGTCAGGAGCTCTACCTGTGCTCTCATGCCTTGGATGGCCCAGAATTTATATAAACCACACGCTCTTAATGCTTGCATTGTGGGCATATGGAGCATTGCGGCGTCATCCACTTCCTCGTGTTCACATTCTCTCCAAATCAACATCTTGTTAATCCTACAATACATAAAAAGATAGATTAGAACAATCTAATTTGAAAATTTTGGGCGGCAAAAGAGAAATTTGAGTTTTAAATTTAAATGCGCGGGGACCGCACTTTACCTTTGTAAACAGTGCGTAGGAACGCACGCGCTTTGTAAGGAAAGTGCGGACCCACGACTTTTTTCTTTGTAGAAAAATTCGGGGTCTGCAGGTACCATGTGTGTCACCTGCGGACCCCCGCGGGCGATTTTCGAACCATATTTCTTCCTTAAAAATAAAATTTAAAGCCTAAAAACGAATTGTAAACAGATGAAATGAAAGATTAAGAGGTCGTGGATTACCTGGGGACTGACGGTTCTCGATTTCGACGGATGAATTTTCCAGAATCTTCACATGAAATTTTTTACCCAAAAGCTTCTACTTTTCACTCTGAACTTGAACGGTAAAAATGAAGTTGAAAAAGTCCTTTTTATAAGTTTTTTCGAATAGATGAATTTTTAATTTATTTATTTTTCACTTTAAAAAGGGTATTTTTGAAGCATTTTTACTCATCTTAAACAGGTATGTGTAATGTTTCAAGTTTTTGTGCAGAAATTGGATTTTTCAGGAGAGTTGATCATTTTTAAACAAAGAGCATAATTTTATCACTTTTTCGGACTCTTTCAAAAATTCACGAAAAAGCGAAACATTGGAGTCCTCTTTTAAGCCCTTTTCAGACTCTCTAAACATGAAAAGATCGCCGAGTACTTCATTGTTCGAACTCGTTAAAGTAAATGAATAATCGTCCCTTCAGTATAAGTTTACCCCTTTTACGGACTGAAATGGACTATTTACGAAAAAAGGTATACGTTGACTAATTACGGTCAATAGAGTTCTCTCTCGCATTATTTTATCCTTTTTTGGGCCTGAGAGACTAAATTTACGAAAAAGTACACCCATGGAGTTTTCTTAAGTTTTTTCTTCCGACTCACTAAAATTGAAAAACACCGAGTTTCTCCTACACTGGACTCGTTAAAATTTAACAGTAAAGGACCTGTTCAATTTCAAATAGGAACGGACCACTCCTTCTTAGGGTTCGAATCTTAAACTAAGTTGGACTCATCCGAAGGATGAGCTTATAAACAAGCAAATGTTATCCTCCTCAAGCTTGTCAAAAATAAAGAGGTACTTGCCAGAAATGGTGGGGGAAAAGAGAGGAAAATAGGCGTGTTTGTTGTATTTTGATTCTTCGAAAATTCAGTCAACCACTCTTGAACACGACACTTTCATTCACCTGGGTTGGTAAATCCTTTGCCTAACAGTTAATCAAACCTCATTGAAAATTTTCATCCGGTTTCTGGGTATTAGCTTTGGGTCAATTGTCGCCAAGCCATCTGCAGTGTCGTTATGTGTTCAAGAGGACAGTTTAAATAAACCATTCATCTGCAAAATATCTGTCATCTATTGTGACCATCCCTGAGTCAGTCCTTGCTGATATATTTTCAAAACTTGATCTATGATTTCGTGTTGTGGGCTTGCCTACGACGGATCGCTTTCTATCGATGACAACTCATTATCTGGGAAGTTGATCTAGAAATCGTTAGTACCTTGAAATCTGCGTGCCTTAATGGCAGGTTTCTCGCTTTCGACGACGGGTTACATCATCGACCTTCGATCGAATGATTCCGTGAGGTGTTCGACTTCAGCTCATTCATTCACATTTCATGGATTGTACTGGGTACTTTGAGAGCCATTGACATTACTGGTGGCTACTCTCACACTTGTTAATAGTTTACACCATTGACTGGTAATCAAGTGGTTTCTACCATGTTCGACTTCGACACATTCACTCGCATGGATAGAATCGTACTAGTTCGAGATACGGAAATCAAGACCCTGGATCTAGTTTCTACCATCCAGGCTGCGAGGAATTTTGTTATCATTTATATAGTGGACTATTTATAAACAGATGGCTGCATCCATACTGTGTTCACACATGTCTATACTGTCATATACTCAAAACCATTCATGTATCAGAACAGTTGAATCAGTTTTTAGTTAGTTTAATCTGAGTATGGGAATGCCTACCTCAGTGATGATATGTATACATATATATTTTTCATTGAATGTTTTTACAGGTGCTGACTGGGGTGACCACGGGATGATCCTTGAAATGATAAAGTACTGCACTCTTCATATATGACAGACTTCAGCATCATCTATTCCAGACTTTGCACTTTAGGGGGCAATCTGTTACACTGAAAATTGTCATCCTGACATTCTGCCATGTGTATGAGCTCATTATTACTCATACTTCTCCCTTTTGCAAGTCTAACATATCAGTTCCTCATGTCAAGCCTTGAAAATCAGAAAAAATTCCTAAAAAGTCTCCTAAACTTTGGTGTCACACTTACGGTTATCTTGCACTGCGGTCCGCGCAATGTCGGCTTTCCTGCGTTCTGAGCACTTACTCGATCTTGTTAAAGGTGCGGACCCCTGTAAGATCAAAAAGGCGCAAGTAAATTCCAAAAATCTCAATAAAAGTAAATTCTGGAAGCTTCTAGAATGGATCTTGCAGTGGCAGAACCGCTCTTATGAGGTGCATGTATCCCTTACCTTATGGAGCTAACCCCTTGATGTGAGGAGATTATCCCTTTGAAGGAGGATTATATCCCTTCATACTTGGAACAAAAAACCTCCTCTTTTCCACTATAAAAAGAGGCATTGGGTAGCCTCAAAGAGAGGTCAAGCTTAAGAAGATTTGAGGTTAAGTGCTGTTGAGATTTAGACCCAGTTAACTAAGACTTTTGTGAGGGGGGGGGAGAGATTACATACCTCTATTTGTCTTGATAGGAGGAGTGAGAGCTTATCAAGTAAGAGCTCTGCTTCTTGGACCCCGGAAAGTCTGTGCAACATCAGGAAGCTCGGAGTTGTAAGGATTTTCTTCTTTTGAGAATATACAAATATACTCATTTTTCTCAATAAGCTTTCAATAAATGGTTTATTTCATAGATTCCTTGATCACTATGATAAGCATGGTTTATGATGATTTCTATACAGGTGCTATGTAATATTTTGCTTGTTTGTGACTGCAGGTTTACAAGTGAAACTCCTTCAAGCGCGCGAGGGATAACAACAACTTCAAACAAGCACTGGACAAACGGTAAGTATTTTACACCTATATAGAGCTTTTCATAGATCATATATGCTTAGAGAAAGATTAGTCTATTTGGGTGTTTGTTGCTAGATACTTTTAGTACTAGGGAGATCGGTCTTGTCCGCAAGACAAATTAATCCATACAACAAGGGTGTTCTTGGGCGGGAATCCCACCTCTTTCTTGAGTAGCTCTGGAAAGACGATTGCTCTTCATTCTACATTAGGCATTGGTGCCACATCTCTTCTCTACTTTCTGTAGAACATTCATATTCAGAAATCTGCAGATTTCTGAAGATCAGTTTGGAAGGTGGAAGTTGTCTTCAGTACTTCAGCTGGAGAACAAGGTGAGGGATTATTCCCATCACTTGGGCTTATAGATCAACACTCCTAGAGCCACATTGCAGATCTAGCATTAGGCCAAAAGTTATTGACCTCCCAGAAGTAGTACTTCCTTCAGGAATTACACTGTCTACCTTGCAGATCTAAAGGGAGGAAGGAAGTTGCTAGTATTTTAGCTAGCAATCCTATGAGGGCTCATTCGCTAACATTTCCATCAGTCTTACCATCATCCTAGAGTCTATTGCAGCATTTTTCAGCAGGCATAAGGCCTCTCTTTCCCTCACAGCACAGTTTCTAGAGGCAGTTGTGTTGCAGCAGCTGCAATCATCATTGGAGGATCGAGAAGCTAGATCTAGAGCTTCTAGCTCATAGATCTGGAGAAGGGATCAACCTTTCAAGAATAGATCAGAATTAATATCGCATTTCAGCCATCTATTTGTCAGATCTAGCTTCAGATCTATATTTCCTAGTAGTTCAAGGGTCAAATCCTAGGGAGGTGATTTTCCAAAGTTGCAGATATGGAAAATCCTTTCTGGGTTATCTTGGGAATCCATCACATTGGCCAGATCTTGAATCTTTGCATCATCTGAGCTCCAGTTTTGAGTAGATCTGCATTTTCCTTTTCAGCCTGCAACTATATGTTCATATTTTTCTAAAGGGACAACGCAGTATTTGCTGCAGAGCCTCTCCAGTTACGTTGTACCTGTTGCATACATGTTTTCAAGGTGATCTTAGCTCATCTTTTTGGCTAGATCTACCTATATTTTGTACCTGTGTAACTGAATCATCTCCAGTATAATAAAATGGCTCAACTTCTCTGTAAATTATGATGTTGTCTTAAGATTTATTATTTATCTTGCTGTAAGTTCTTATATTGTGTGAAGTATTACTGCATTCTCCCTTTTGGGATATTATAGATACATTGAACAAGAGGAGAATGACATCCTAATAGGCCCGGTTTCCAAAGAAGAACTGGAAGGAATACTAAAATCCATGCAGAAGGACAAAATGTTAGGGTCGGATGGGTGGACAATAGAATTATTCCATCATTTTTTCGAATCTACGGGTGATGAACTTATTGTTGTGGTGGAAGAATCATGGATAAAGGGAGTCATTCAGGAATCCCTAAACTCGACCTTCATTGCCCTTATCCATAAGTTGGATAATCTGAGTTCCTTTGGAGATTTTCACCCTATCTCTCTTTGTAATTTCTTATACAAAGTCATAGCCAAGGTTATAGCTAAAAGGATTAAACCGATCCTATCTAAACACATCTCTAAGGAACAATTTGGTTTCTTGAATGGGAGACAAATCTACGAAGCCATCGGGGTAGCACAAGAAGTCATGCACAGTATGAAAAGATTCATAAGTAGAGGAGTGCTCATCAAGATATACCTATCAAAGGCCTATGACAAAATAAGCTGGATGTATATCAGACTATTGCTTACTCATCTGGGGTTCCATTATGAATTCATATGTTGGGTGATGGGTTACATATCTGACATAAGTTTTATTGTGTTGATAAACGGAGCTGCCTCCCCCTTCTTCAAGAGCGAAAGAGGTTTGCGTCAAGGCTGCCCCCTTTCACCCTTACTCTTTTTGCTGGCTGCTAAAGGCCTAAGTTAGTTGTTTCTAGAGGCCAAATGGAAAGGGGACATTCAAGGAATCGAAGTGGCCATTAATCTCAAAATCACACATTTGTTGTTCATGGACAACATCCTATTGTTCAACGATGGTAGCAGGAGAGACATTCTTCATATCAAGTCCTCCCTGGATCTCTTCTTATTAGCTACATGCATGAGCATTAACATACAAAATTCATCCATTATCATTGAGGGACTCTTGGGGGAGGAAATTAGGATAATATCAGGTGTACTTCCTTTCGAGCTAAAGCAGATGAATGAAAGCTTCAGATATCTAGGGTTTCATCCCAAACCAGACTCATACATGATCACAGACTAGGTGTGGATGGTGGCCAAAATTGAAAAAATAATCAAGTGTTGGAGCTACAAGTGGTTATGTAGAGCAGGTAGGATGGTCCTTATCAAGTCATTTCTAATGGCTATTCCGGTCTTCTCGGCCATGCTCTCATGGATGTCTAAAGGAATTTTGGAGAGAATTCAGAAAATTTGTCACAAATTCTTGTGAGCAGGATAAAAGGAGGAAGTCGTGCTCCCATGGGTGGCATGGGAGAGAATAGCTAGGCCAAAAGAGTGGGGAGGTTGGGGAATTAAGGAGATGCCCTCATTTGTTTCATCACTAGCTGCCAAAATGGGATGGTTTATGTTGGCCAATGATTCTTAAGGGACCACGATAATGAGAAGTAAGTATATTGACCCAAGGCCTCTGATCGACTGGCTGAGGATTACGGAAAAGAAGTCCTTCGGAGGCTCAGTGGTATGGAGGGCTACCCTTGGAACCATAAAAATCATTGAGGATGGGATGTTGTGGAAGGTACGGAACGGTCACCAAATCAGGATAGGTCTGGATATGTGGATAGGATGCAATGATGGTTATTCCCTCCCTGAAGAATTTAGAAACCACTTATCATTAAAAGGCATCTTGTTCCTGAATCAAGTTGAAAAAGTAGAATCCACAACTATATGGCAGCAACGTTGGAAGTCCGGAGTTGACTTACAGTTCAACCCAATGTGGATGGAGGCGTGGCACCTATACATCAATGAATTACTCAGAACAAATGTCCGATTGTAGGATGGGCCAGATGTACTAAGGTTGGCACATGCCCCATCTGGTAAATACTCTCCCAAGAATGGATAAAACATATCTCATGGGGAATAAGGGATGGGCTATGCCGAACTGGTGGTGAAAACCTCCTTGGAAGCCGAAGTGCCCAGCCAAAAGCCGTCAATTTTTTTGGTGCTTGCTGGAAAATAAGGTCCCTAACTGGGACAATCTGCAGAAAAGAAGGAAGGAGGGTCTTGGTAGATGCCCACTCTGTAACTCTGATTCTGAATTTGTTTCTCATATGTTTATTAATTGTCCTTATAGAAAAAATGTGTGGGAAGATTTTCGGTCCTTAGTTGCCTCCTCACATCAATGGGGAGGTTTTTCGGTCAAGGATGCGTGGCAGACTTGGTGGAACAGCTATCAAGAGGAGAAATCAAAATCAATTCCATTGCTTATCTCATGGGGGCTATGACTAGCAAGGAACATATCTATATTCAGGGACAATGAAATACCTTTCTATGATGTCGCTCTGGAAAGTGTTACCATTTTTTAACTTTTTCTTGAACAAAACATAAAATCAAAAGTTAGGATCGTCACACTTGAGCAGATAAGGGGGGACATCCCTTGGTCATATTTTGATGGTGCCTTTGATCCCGGGAACTGTTGCAGGGCCGGTCTAGTTATTCATATAAGTTAGGACAAGAGAATGGAGGCCTCCATTGGTCTCAGACAGGGGACAAATAACTATGTAGAGATCAAAGCACTACACTTCCTTCTTTGTTGGCTTACTCACTTAGGGATAAATTCAGTCTAGATTTTTGGGGATTCACTTAACATAATCAAATGGTTCAACAAGGAATTTTTTGTCAAAATCTTATATTAAGTCTTATTCTTGATGATTTGTGGTTACTGAAGGATTGTTTCACTTACATTGTTGTATGTCACATTTACAGGGAACGAAACGCCACCGCATACTTCCTTTCTAAGGAGGGTGTACAACAAGATCTGGATAGTTGGGGGATTCGAGAAATAGGGCTTGAAGGCTTTGTGGTTACAGATTTTCTTTCTTTTTTCTAGATATATTTTTCTAGCCTCTGCTTCATCTTTATTACTTTCACTAGTTGTTTGTTTTTGTTATATTTTCATGCACAAAAAGACTATATGCTTCCATATACTCTCATAAAACTCAAATTTTGTTATAAATGCAAAAAACATAGGACTTTCCATTCCTTTCCACACTGTTTCTGTTTGGGCTTGTTTTTCGTCATAAGAGGAGGTCCGGAAACAAGTTGTGGAGAAGGTTTACTTGCCGATTTTTTGTTGGCGTTTTTTCCCCACGGCTAGGAAGGACTAATTATCACTCATCACCATGCTTAACAACATGGGTGGATTTTTTGAGATGGGTATTAACACGGTCGTAACTTTGGAGGGATATGACCCACACCAAGAAATGCTTAAACGCATGTACAGAGTAACTTTTTATGGTAATATGAAACGTTCAATTTTTTCTCCGTAAAAAAATATGTCATGAATTATATCTATCTTAGTTGTAGATGTTATATCATCAAGTTGATCTTGTTTTTATCCTAGTTTTATCTAAAGTGCATCAATCAATTAATCCTCCATATCTAAATTACATTGAAGATAATTTGTCAATTGTAGTGTATCAACCATGTGATCAATGAATTGGAGCGGGAATTTAGGGCTTTCATCCATATTCAAAGGAGCAAATACTTGGAGCCAAATTTGAAATTGGGTTCAATAATTTTGACATTCTTGGTTATATCAACCTCGCTTGAGAGGTAATTATCCAAGTGGATATTGGTGGCCACCCACCTATTTCACCTGGACCTCTAGTCAGTTTCATTTGTTTTCTTTTTTATAGAAGAATTTACTATTTTTAACATTTTTTCGGGTCCTGAACTTATGGAGCAGTTTTGAGCCCCTAAACGATGATTGTTTTAGGTCCGTAGAAGGCCTATAGCCATATGCAAGGGCGTAGGGAAACTCATGTATTAATCATAGAGATATTTCCAACGAGGTATCGTATGCGCCAAACAGAGATAATATGACCAAGTTACAACCCCAAAAAGTTGGCTGCCCAACTAACCCAATGGGGCCCACAAACTCTTGGAATTCCATTTCCTGGGGTTAGGGTTTTCCCTTGTTGTTCAATAATAAAAGGGCCCTTAACCCTCATTATAACACAATTCAGAGGCATGTAGTTGCCACATCTCTTCTCAAAGATAAGATACTATTTCCCAGACTAGCTTATTTCCATTATGTATGTAAGCATATTTCAGTTCTTTGATATTAATGAAATGAAGTTTTATTTCAGTAGCATGTCTATGTTTATGTTTATATATATATTTTATTGTGTTTCTGCATAAGTCTGGATCAGTGGTATCAGAGCGATATTATATTTCTCTATTTTTCTTTGCATGTCCCAAATGAGATCAAGGCATAAGGAGTTAGGGCTCGATCTGGTTGAACCTTTGCAAGATTATCCTTGCAAACCCTGATGACTCCCCATGGCAGAAGAAAAAAAAAACGAGGGAACAGGAGATCCTTTTAAAAATATTGCTTGAGGAGGCCCTCGAGAAACAAAGGAGCGCAATAATGGATAATTTTTCCCATATCCTTCGACGACTGTTGGTCGCTTTAATTGTTTTCACAATTCAAGCTCCACATAAATTGTCAACTCGAGGAAGTTTGTTTATTCCAAAGACAATCACGCACTGGATATGCTCAATTTCAAAAGCAAAAACAATGTTGTAGTAAAATTCCACACAATTATCAATCATACAAATCTAATTATTCACACTCTGTTTAATCAAAGCTGAAGTCACTTATGTTATAGCAGAAGTAATTCCTATATTGCAGTTTAGAATCCAAATAAAGGGAAATCAATCTGCAGGAAAGGAAACCAATCAACCATAACAGGAACAGGACCCTATTCCTTTAAATAGGAACTTCAGCACCTACTGCCTGACACTAATCACTCTGTAGAAAAGATAACTCAAGAGAACAGGACCCTATTCCCATGAACAGGAACCTTCAGCACCTGTCTCATGTTTCTAATCACACTGCAGGAAAAGAAAGGCAATCAATGGAAACAGGACCCTATTCCTTTGTATAGGAACCTTCAGCACCTGCTTCCCAGCATCAATCATACATTCAAACAATTAACAGAAATAGATCTCTTAACTTCTTAAGAATGAATGTACTAAACACATGCAGCGTTAAAAGAAATAGAATGCTCAATAAACTACAAAACTGTGTAACTGGTGTTTCAGCAAACAGAATTAAAGTAAAGTGCGAATATCATAAAGAAATCAAACAAACTACAGGAACAGTCGGGTGAATCTTGTGAGGAAGGCGGGCCCTTTCCTTCTCACAAGATTCCCCAGAGAAGGATTAAATTGAAGTGCTCAAAAGGGAATTTTATTCATCTGTCAAAAGAAATGATACATTACAAATGGAGTCTAGCTCCAATTCTCTCAAACACAATGTTCTCCTGTAGTTTCGAGCTCTCTCTCTAATGATGATGTCTCCTCTTTTTAAAGAGGAGACATCTCTTACAATTACATTGGAGCAAATCTATGTTTATCCCAAATCTGTTCTTCTTTCTTAAAACAGGGCTATTCTGTTCTTCCATAAAAAGGTATTGTTACAACAGATACAAAAAGAGTGCTATCTTTAGAATAATCCGTGTAACCACGTCTTCATGTTGTTGCCATTGTTCCACAAAATGCTCTTCCAGAATCGCAAATTACGAATAGTGGCGGAATTTGCGTGCCTGCTGGCTGTTTCAGCAACGGAGTCGACTGTTTCAGCAACGGAGTCGACTGTTTCAGCAATGAAGTTTGACTGTTTCAGCGACGACCGATTGTTCCAGCATAGCACATAGTTTATTTGTGATCTTTTAGACTTATGTTAGCAACAATCTACTTCGATTAATGATGAAATATAAGAGTAATATGGAATTATATGTAAACAGATTAAATATATAATAAAGAAGAGGATTTTATATACCTTTGGATAAAGTGAATAAAAATGATGATGGAATCCTTTTTAAACATGGTTATAAAGGTAAGGTGGTGTCAAAATATATAGTAAAAATGATACATAGTGAGGTCCTAACATCCCCCCCAGCTGAAAGTGTTGCATGTCCTTAGGCAACTCCTAGTCTGAGTCAGAGTCTGAGTACTGACTCTGTGCATGCAAGTTGCTCAAGCAGTAGCTGGAGAAGGTGGCTTCTGTCAAAGCTCGGAATCTTCAATTGTTCTGCAATTGCTGCCATGCTACAGCTTCATCTCTGTCAGCCAATTGATAGTGACACTGATATTTTTCTGAAGGCATCCATAGAATTGGAAAATGAAAATGGTAACCAATCCAGTTTTCTCCACAATGCCGAATACATCTGATGTAATTAGGTACCCTGGAAAGTGCAGCTTGAAGATTATCAGGGCTGAAAGGGTGATATTCTTGTCTTTCCTTACATGACTGCTGCCAAAACATAGTGTTGGCATTCAATGCAGCAGCCTCCTTTACTCTGATTTGCTGTAGACACTTTAAAAGTGTTGAAGCCTGTAGTTGTTGTATGTACATATGCATTCCTGGCTTCCGCAAGAATTGGTGATATTGTGCTACAAACATGGCCGGACTTAAAGGTTCCAGTCTAATCCAAAGGAGCCTATTCTCCTCATTATGCCTACTTGCAATAAACGCAGTTTTCCAGGTGATCTGATTGGCCAGGAATGAAACGAATGCCCTAATTTGTACATCACCTACAATTGGAGTGAGATTGACTCTTCTATTCTCAGGCATGGCCTCGTTATGGAGATAAAGTTCACACAACAAATGTTGGTCACTTTCAGGGGCCTCAGCAAAAGTCTTAACAAATTTTTCTGCAGTAAGCAATTCATGAGGTCTGCCATCCTTTATTGCCTTTAATTGAAAATAAACCAAACGTTCAGAGAGGAAGAGAGAATAATTTACAGAGGGTTTTCGGGTAGCCATCAACTTTTGTACTAATGAAAACATCAAAATCAACTTTTCCTTTGATTCCTTGACTTCTTTCTTGGAATCCCTGAGCTATTGCAATGTCTGTTCCCAAATATCCCAGTTGGCATACATGTGATTCTGCCATGCTAACTTATGCTGCTGTAATATTTTATCTTGATCTACAGCATATTGTTTCTTCCAGTTGTTCATAAGTTCTAATTGGTTCCATGGCAGGGTCTGTGTCCCGACATTAGAAGTACTGGGTTGGGGCATTGTCTGAGTGGCTGAGCTGACTAACTCAGGGCTAGATATCTGTGGTTGGGGCATTGTCTGAGTGGTTGAGCTGACTAACTCAGGGCAAGATATCTGTGGTTGGGGTACTGTCTGAGTGGCTAAGCTGACTAGCACAGGGCGAGATATTTGTGGTTTAGTTTCTTTTTCCAAACTTTTTGAAAACCCTACTGGTTCTTGTGGAGCAGTAGGGCGTTCTTCTTTAATTGCAGCTGATGTAGATGCCTCAGATACCTGAATTTTGACTACTTTATACCCTGCTTGTTGGTAAATGTTACCACACTCATGGCACATGTATTCTCTGCATGGATCCTTGTTTTGTGCTAATGCTGTGTGTGCTAACATGTAGAGATTAAATTCTCTATCAAAGGCCTCTCGTGCCATGATTAATTCATTCTTATAGGCTTCTAGTTCAGACTTCAAAAACTCATTTTCCTCCAACAAAGATGCCATACTGTGTGAAACCTGTGTGCTGGTTGATTCTGCTGGTGTTGCCTGCTGATCCACAGCTGTAGTTGGTTCTTGTGGAGCAGCTACAGCTAGTTTCCCTGTATTATCATGCTTGGTGTATGATTCTTGTACCACAGTGGATGGTTCTTGTGTTTCAGCCTCTGGGTAAGTGACTGGTTCTTGTGTGGCAGTCACTGTTTGAGCCATAAACGATGTCATGTTATCCTGGGGCACTGGTTCTTGTGTGGCAGTGCCACCGGACGAGACGGGTTGGGGAATTTGAAATGGGGGTGAGGATTGCAGTTTTAACAGAATAGTGGCGGGGTCAGGGGAAATGGGAGTAACTCCTGTTTCAACAGTCATTTTTATTTTCCTTTTTGGTAGGAAAGCAGAGAAATCACTGTCTTTCCTTTTCTTTGTAGGGGAAGATTCTCTTCTGGGGGAAGGGCTTTCGGAAGAAGTGAAAATTTGGAATGTGGCCCTTGTTCATCGTTTTGAGACAGAGACTGTTGGGGTTCGTCTCTTTCTTTTATGAGTAGGTGGGGGTTTTGGAGAGTCATCGCTAGGGATAGGAATAGTGGGAAGGGGTGACTCTACTAAGTGGGACGAACTTGGGGGTAGGTCAACTGGTTCTGAGGACGGAATTACTGGGGAGTCTGGGATATCGTCCAGTTTCCCCTCATAAGAACTCTCAGGAGTTTCTTGGGAACTTCCGGCTTGTTGGGGAATTTCGGCTTGCTGGGGAATGAGGAGTGGATTATTCAGAGGGGGGTTTTGCTGAGAAAAACCCCTCTGAATTAATAATTGGCATAAACGGTGATGGGTAAGGGATAACAATGGGAATTTAACCCGTCTACAATAATGTGACATGTTTTTTATACAACCAAGCAGATAATAGGGAATATTAACTAATCGACCATTCTTTAAATGATTCATCAAAATGAAGTCGTGTTGGTAGACTACCTGGTAACGCCCTTCGCATGTCAAGTAGTGCTTGATGAATTCAGCTACTGTTGGCCATGGTCGAGGAAGTGAATGCAGACTTATTCCGCGGCCTTTAAGTTCAACCGGTTCTTCTGGAAGAAGAAAATCTTGTTGTGCATTTAAAATAACTTGCTTCCTACTGAACCAGCAAGTCCCTATAACCGGAAAACCTGAAACTTGAGCTATGTCCTCCTCTGTAACTGAAATGCGGACCCCTTGAACCTCTGAATAATTCCCCTGAAGATTCTGTGCGAACTCTAAAACTTGTTGCTGATCAAATTCTCCCAACCTTTCGAAGTATGTTGTCCATCCTGCTTGTTGAAAGATTTGATAGGATTCCGGGAACAATTGAAGAAGAGTTATCGAACCAGGCTCGTGTCTGATAGCCGACCCTCCCATGGCTACTAGCTTGAGTCACATGCAGAGGCGCAGAGAACAGCAACACAGGCTTTGGTCAAGCTAATTGTTGCAACAGAGGATGTGGAGTCTCAATGACGGCAGAAATGGATATGAAGAATGACGGAGGATTGGATGATGTGAAATGATTATTCAGTTTTCGAAATTCCCCCCCCCCCTACGTATGGTGCAATGATGTTTAGGCGTGTGGAGATTGCAATCATTATGAGCAAGATCCTCTCTTTAAAATAATATTTAACTGCATTACATAAAAACCGCATACCTTATATTTTTACCTTTGTCTTTAAAATTCGAAGTATAGAGTGCTTCATAATGGCTTGATATTAATGGAAGAATCTGTAGATTTCTCTGAAATGTAGAATAGGAGCATATCAGGATCTGCTCAGTACTGAGTAATTTTCACCCAAAGGATCTGAAGAGTAAAAGTGGAGAACTGAAAAGCTTGTATAGCAGAGGAAAGAAATGATGTTTTAATGATGAAAAGATAAATGATAGGTTTTTGAACCTGGTGTTTCAGCAACGGAAAAATGAATGACATGTTGCTGAAACTGGTGTTTCAGCAAAGGGGAAAATCAGGAAAATGGGATATAATGACTTGGGTTTAAAACAAGTGGGGGAAGTATTTGATAAGGGATAATTTCAGCGGTAAGGAATGGGAAATACTAGCTGAAGGGTGATATTTCAGGAATGGTAGAAGTGGGAAAAATGGAAAAAGGGAATAATGTAGAAATGGGATAAAGGGATATTGCTAGGAAATGGGTTGAAATGAAGGGAACAAGCTTCTGTGATTGAAGCTTCAGATCTTCTTATGATGAATCTGTCCTCCTTAATAAGCTTTTCCAGAATCTGCAAAATTCAATTGTAATATGCCAACCCTTGACAGGGATTATTAGTTTTAAATCTAATATAATCTAATACTACAAAAAAAACAGTGCAGAAAATTAAATGTTGTGAGGAGCAGAAGACTCCCCTAGAAAAAGATAATGTATATCAGTCATGCAAGCAGTCTTGAAATCGTCTTTAGAAACAGGGCGCTGGTACAAACGAAGCCTATGACCATTGACTAGTAGAGGTGTTTTAGAATCATCAATTGTTAGAAGTCTTATTGTTCCATTAGAAAAAACAGCATCTACCTCATATGGTCCAAGCCAACGTGTACGTAGCTTACCCTGAAAATTTTCAAACCGAGAGTCATACAACAAGGCCCAATTACCTTTTTGAAACTGCTTGTGTTTGATAATTTTATCATGCCACTTCATTCTCTGTTGTTGAATCATGGTTGTTTGGTGAATGGCATCTAATCTCTTTTCATCCAATTCAAGAAGCTGTTGCATCCTAGTTGTCTGCACATCATTCAAATCAAGATTAACAGCTAAAGCAGTTCTTAGAGTTTTGATTTCAAATTCCACAGGAAAAACAACATTTTTACCATAAACCAATTCATAGGGAGAAAAACCTGTAGTGTTTCTCCAAGTAGTTCTGTAAGCCCATAATGCTTTAGGGAGCCTTTGAGACCAATCGTTCCGGTTGTCCTTCATTGTTTTAGTTAGAATGGCTTCTAATACTTTATTTGTGCTTTCCACCTGCCCATTGGCCTGGGGGTGGTATGGTGTAGTCATTCTATGATGAATATGATATTTCTGAAGGGTAGACTTAAAACCATGAGAATTGAATGGAGGTCCTCCATATGTAACTAGCTCTCTAGGAATTCCAAATCTAGTGAAGATTTCTTCAAATAAGAAAGCTAGGATAGCCTCTTCATTGGCTCTAATAAGTGCTTTGGCCTCCACCCATTTAGTCATATAGTCTGTAGAGACTAATATATAAGTTCTTTGATTGGATGGAGGATTAATGGGTCCTATGAAATCCAAGGCCCATCTTTCAAATGGTTCGGAAACTACCTGGGGGTTTATGGCATTTGATCTCTATGATTGGGTTGACCCATTCGCTGGCAGCTGTCACAAGCCCTCACATATTTCTTTGCATCCTTAAATAATGAGGGCCAATAGTAACCCATCCTCAAAAAATTTTGTGTTGTTCTTTTATCAGCAAAATGCCCTCCGCAAGGGCCATCATGACAAGCTTTTAGTATGTCATACACTTCATCTTCCCTAATGCATCTTCGGATTTCCTGATCAAGCCCTGTGTAGAAAAGACACCCACTTATCCAGCTATACCTGGCACTTTGTTGAACAATTCTTCTCTTTTCTCTGTATGACAGGTGTGATGGTAATTTCCCTGCAACCAAATAATTAGCAATATCTGCATACCATGGAGAGTGAGCAGAAACTGCAAACAAATACTCATCAGGAAAAGAATCATCTACTGGAATATCATTGTCAGTTTTTAACCGTGAAAGGAAATCAGCCACCACATTTTCTTTACCAAGCCGATCTACAATTGTGATATCAAATTCCTGCAGTAATAATAGCCATCTGGTAACTCTAGCATTTGTAACAGATTTGTTCATTAAATACTTAATAGCTGAGTGATCAGTGTGGAAAAAAGTAGAATAACCAGTGATATAATGTCGAAATTTATTAATGGCATAAATTACAGCAAGAAACTCCTTTTCGGTAACTGTATAATTAAGCTCAGCAGGGGTCATATTCTTATTAATAAAGTAAATAGCATAAGGAAGATGATTTTCCTCTTGTCCCAAGACAGCTCCAATTGCAGTGTCTGAAGCATCAGAAGATATATGAAAAGGGAGGGCCCAATCAGGTCCCCTCAAAATAGGAGCAGTAGATAACTGATGCTTGAGTTCTTCAAAAGCTTTCTGACAAGAATTAGTCCAATTAAATTCAGCATTTTTCATAAGCAACACAAATAATGGAGAAGCAATCTTAGAGAAATATTTAATAAATCTTCTGTAGTATCCAGCATGTCCTAGAAAACTTCTCACATCAGTTTGTGTTTTAGGAACAGAAAGATTCTGAATGACTAATATTTTAGATGGATCTACCTGAATACCTTGAGATGAAATAAAATTTCCAAGCACTACTCCTTCACTCATCATCATATGACATTTTTCAGTACTTAGGGAGAGGTGAGCTTGTATACATCGTTTAAGTACCTTCTCAAGATTTTGTAATGCATCTTCAAAAGACACGCCATAAGGAGTAAAATCATCCATAAATATTTCCATAGATTCATTCAGCATATCAGAAAAAATTCCTATAACAGCCCTCTGAAAAGTTGTTGGTGCATTACATAGCCCAAATGGAAGAACTCTATAAGAAAAATTTCCACAAGGGCTAGTGAAAGTGGTCTTGTCCTGGTCTTGGGGTGCAATTCTTATCTGATTATACCCACTGAATCCATCTAGAAAAGAAAAGAATTTCTTCCCTGCCAGACTATCCAACACCTGATCAATGAAAGGTAAAGGAAAGTGATCCTTTTGAGTAGCTTTGTTCAAGGCTCTGTAGTCAACACATACTCTCCATTTCCCGTTTTTCTTAGGAACAATTACCAATGGGGAAACCCATTCACTGTCAGATATGGGGTATATAAATCCTGCATTAAGCAATTTCTGAAGTTCTTCTTTAACAATTTCTCATAAATTAGGGTTCATTCGTCTTTGGGGTTGACAGACTGGTCGGCATCCCTCTTTAATGTAAATTCGGTGAGTACATAGTTCAGAAGAGATTCCTTTCATATATGTGTAATCCCATGCAAATGCTTCCTTATTTTCATGCAATAACTTCATTAACTGTTGTGTTTCAGCAACTGTTAGATCAGGATTTATGTTTAATGTCTTGCCAGGTTCAATTTCAACTGTTATGCTTTTAGATGAGATGGTGGTTAATGTCTGAGATAAGTCCTCAGATTCAATCTTTTCTTGGGTATCTGTTTAAAAAATTGCAGTCAATTGATTGTGTGTTTCAGCAATTACAGAAGAAGGTTCACAAATAAAATTATTAATTATTTCATCCTCTGTATTGTCTTTAAGAGTTAAAGCTTGTCCAATAGTTAGAATAGGCTGAACAACATTATCATCATAATCCATCCACATAGAATCTTCATTATTAATTATGGGTGTAGCATGAGGATAAAGAGTAAGCTGTTTGGTTTCATAACCATTAGAAATTGTCATTGAACCAGATCTGCAATTGATAAAGGCATCAGCTGTGGCCAGCCATGGCCTCCCCAGAATTAAAGGATGTCCCCCCAGCTTTGTTTTAGTCTGCAATACAACAAAATCAGCTGGGTAATTCCAGGATTCAACTAAGATAAGTAGATCTTCAACAACTCCTTCAGGTTTAATTGTAGAACGGTCAGCCAACTCTAGAATGGTAGGAGTATCTCTGATTGTGTTATTCAGCTGTAACAATTGTGAAGTTTCAAGAGTCATTATGTTTATTGCAGCACCTAAATCTACTAGAACTTGAGGAATCATTGTTTTACCAATTTGAATTGTCACGGTAGGATGGCCGGGGTCACCATATTTCACAGGAGGGGTTTTTTCGGACATTAATGCAGATAAGTCACCCATCACATGTACTGTAAGGGGATCTTTAGTTTTCCTACCAGGTTTCTTAACACAAATATCCCTTATTGTTCTGGCATAAATTGGTACATCTCTTAATGCCTGTAAAAGTGGAATCTTAACATACAAATTTTGCAATTCCCCTAAAATATTAAAAGCAGTTGTTTCAGGCGTTCTAGTTAAAACCAAACGCTCGGGGAATGGTGGTTCTGTTATTTCAACACTCTTGTTAGAAGGTGGTTGTGCTTTCTTATGTTTCTCAGTTTCCTCTTTATCAGAATCAGAAGAAGTTATGTCATCAATAATAGGCTCTACTATTTTCCCGGATCTTAAATGAATATCATTACATTGCATAGTAGGAAATATAGACTGATTCTGAATATCAATGACTTGCACAACTTTATTATTGGGGTTAGGATTTGGTTGCAAAGGTAGTTGGGGTCTCATTTGGTTATTTGGCGGAGCATTTGATGGCAGAGGAAGTGGTTGTTGAAATTGAGGAAATTGATTTGGATACGGGGTCTGTTGGCTTCTCCAATTTGAATTCCAAGGGTTAAAAGAAGATGGCTGCTGTGGAGGCCAAGGAGTCCACATTGTAGGATCAACAAAGGGAGGGTTTGATTGTTACATGGGTGGGAAATTCATTTGATTAAAGGGTGGGTATTGCATTTGATTAAAGGGAGGGTAATTTGTTTGACCGAAAGCAGAATAATTATTCCAACGATTAAATGGCATACTAGAGTTCATACCTTCTCCTTTTGGTTGCCATTGTCTTCTTTGAGTTAGCAAGTAAACTACTTCAGCTTCTTCTTCCGTTGGCTGCAATGCTGCCTTTATTCCTGGTAGAGATGGACATTGTTTTGTTTCATGATCTTTCTCACAAAGGGTGCAGATTGGTATTTTGTCTAGTGGGCACTCCCTTAGTGGATGTTTGTCTCTGCACTTCGGGCAAAAGACAGCCAGAGTTGCTTCTGCTTCAGCCTGCTTCTTCTTAACCTGCAAAGTGTCAATTTGTGAAGCAAAAGAACTTAACATCTCAGTTTTAAATTCTTCAAGTAAATTACTTATTTCAGCTCTTGTTGCTCCCCCACTGGCTGATTTCTGCACTCTTGAATAGGTGGGATCTCTATTACTTACTATGTTCCTTGCAGCTCCCCTTGAACACTTCTTACAAAGTTCAACAATCTCATCATATGATTCTTTAGATATATCTCCCTTGCCAAGCATGTTTAACATGTCTAAACAATCATCCCTTAAACCTCTACGTAATATTGTTTTGTGAATTTCCTTACTTATATTCGGATGATCAGATCTCTATATATTGTACTGCAGCCTTTCTACATAGTCCTCCAGATTCTCGTCCGGCTTTTGTGCCATATTGAATAATTCATCCTTCTTTTCTCTCGTCCGGTAGTAGTCTTGATATTTAAGCAGAAATTTATGTTTCATCTGTTCCCATGTTGTGATTACCTGACTCCCAAGGCTCATGAACCATCTTAAAGCATTTCCTTTTAATGTTGCTGGAAACAGTTTCAACTTTTGAGCATTAGTAACATAATCATAACTTCTGCATAATATATCAAATTCAAAAATAAATTCATCCGGAACTTCAGAGGATAGACCATGGAAATTAGGTAAAGCTGACAATGGAATATTTTTCATAGGAGTTGTTCCCTCTAGGGAGATCACTGATAGGAAATCCCAAGGTAGAGAGAGAATTTTCATCCTTTCCTTCTCCTTCAGGCTCCACACGTCCTCCACCAAAGAAGTCTTCGTTGTTTCCTTCCATTGGTTGTTCTCCTACTGCACTTGCTCGATCGTCAAAATCTTCTACTGGCTCTTCAATGTTTTCCACTGGTCGTCCAACACTCTCTATTATTTCCTCAATGTGCTCTGCTGATTTGCTAGCACTTTCTTCTGACTCTCCAGCACTGACTGCTGGTTCTTTAATCACCGGCTCCTCTATGTTTTCAGGGCCCACAACTTCCTCTGTTTTGTAATCTGATTGAGGGGAGTGCTGAATTTTTGGTCTTCGAGAACTTAATCTCTGTGATGATTCAGCCTTTGACACAATCTCGTCAATGAAAGTTTTTCTTCCCCCCTTTCCTTTGCCCTTGCCACCTGAGGGGTTAGTTTTCTTCTGGGTTCCGCGTCCTCTCATACAATCTGCACATCTAGAAAGAAAATATTAATGCTTTTGAAATCTACAATTGCCTTCCCCGGCAACGGCGCCAAAATGTTGGTCGCTTTAATTGTTTTCACAATTCAAGCTCCACATAAATTGTCAACCCAAGGAAGTCTGTTTATTCCAAAGACAATCACGCACTGGATATGCTCAATTTCAAAAGCAAAAACAATGTTGTAGTAAAAAGCCACACAATTATCAATCATACAAATCTAATTATTCACACTCTGTTTAATCAAAGCTGAAGTCAACTATGTTATAGCAGAAGTAATTCCTATGTTGCAGTTTAGAATCCAAATAAAGGGAAATCAATCTGCAGGAAAGGAAACCAATCAACCATAACAGGAACATGACCCTATTCCTTTAAATAGGAACTTCAGCACCTGCTTCCTCACACTAATCACTCTGTAGAAAAGATAACTCAAAAGAACAGGACCCTATTCCCATGAACAGGAACCTTCAGCACCTGTCTCCTGTTTCTAATCACACTGCAGGAAAAGGAAGGCAATCAATGGAAACAGGACCTTATTCCTTTGTACAGGAACCTTCAGCACCTGCTTCCCAGCATCAATCATACATTCAAACAATTAACAGAAATAGATTCCTCAACTTGTTAAGAATGAATGTACTAAACACATGCAGCGTTAAAGGAAACAGAATGCTCAATAAATTACAAAACTGTGTAACTAGTGTTTCAGCAAACAGAATCAAAGTAAAGTGCAAATGTCATAAAGAAATCAACAAACTACAGGAACAGTTGGGTGAATCTTGTGAGGAAGGTGGACCCTTTCCTTGTCACAAGATTCCCCAGAGAAGGATTAAATTGAAGCGCTCAAAAGGAAATTTTATTCATCTGTCAAAAGAAATGATACATTACAAATGGAGTCTAGCTCCAGTTCTCTCAAATACAATGTTCTCTTGTAGTTTTGAGCTCCCTTCTAATGATGATGTCTCCTCTTTTTAAAGAGGAGACATCTCTTACAATTACATTGGAGAAAATCTATGTTTATCCCAAATCTGTTCTTCTTTCTTAAAACAGGGCTATTCTGTTCTTCCATAAAAAGGTATTGTTACAACAGATACAAAAAGAGTGCTATCTTCAGAATAATCCATGTAACCACGTCTTCATGTTGTTTCCATTGTTCCACAAAATGCTCCTCCAGAATCGCAAATTACGAATAGTGGCGGAATTTGTGTGCCTGCTGGCTGTTTCAGCAACGGAGTCGACTGTTTCAGCAACAGAGTCGGTTGTTTCAGCAACGAAGTTTGATTGTTTCAGCGACGGCCGATTGTTCCAGCACAGCACATAGTTTATCTGTGATCTTTTAGACTTATGTTAGCAACAATCTACTTCGATTAATGATGAAATATAAGAGTAATAAGGAATTATACGTAAACAAATTAAATATATAATAAAGAAGAGGATTTTATATACCTTTGGATAAAGTGAATGAAAATGATGATGGAATCCTTTTTAAACATGGTTATAAAGGTAAGGTGGTGTCAAAATATATAGTAAAAATGATACATAGTGAGGTCCTAACAACGACTACCCACATGCGACATATCTTCATCTGACAACCACTCTGGAGGCGCCACTCCCTTTAAGGTACAAATTAATTTTGACATTCCCATATTTGAAGGCCACATAGATGTAGACATCATAGATAGATGGTTAAATCTGTTGGAAGTTTATTTCTCGGTTCATGACTTTTCCAATCGGGAAAATATTACTTTTGCACTCCTCAAAGTCGCCCCCATGTCAAGGAATAGTGGGAAACCTACTGTGATCAAAAGGACAAGAGGGAATCCTCACTGTTTTCAGCTGCACCCACTTGGAATTATTTTCGAGACGCCATCAAGGAACAATATTACCCTGTCAAAAGCTATGAAGATAAATACATAAAGTGGACCACACTACGGTAGGGAAGGGACCAAGATGTGTCAAAGTTCACAAATGGTTTTCACACCCTTCGCACGAAGCTGGGTATCAAGGATTCTGAGCGACATTTGGTACTCAAGTACAAAAATTATTTACATAAGTACATCCAAGATGAAATGGAGTTCCTCGACATATCCTTGCTCAGTGTCTCTTATCGATATACTGTTAAGATCGAGTAGAAATTTAAATAGAAGCGAGACTTTGGATCTATGAATCCAAAGCAAGGGAAAGGTGCAACCAAACCGCAGAACAAAAGACAAAGCCAAGGCGGGGCGACTTAGGACAACCCGTTGAAGCCGCAAGAAAAGAACAACACCATGAAGACAAAGAAGGACATTGGAAAGTGGTGTGAGTTCCATAAGATCCCCACTCACAACACGAGTGAGTGTCGAGCCAAGTAGTCACTGGTGGTTGAGATGAAGGCTTCAGAATCATATGCATGTTCTGAATCTGAGTTAGAACCCAACAAGGGGAATGAAAAAGAAAGAAGGTTATTGATTCAGAGCCTAATGCCACCATTTCCACCACTAAGATCCAAAAGGATGAGCCCAAAGATCCAGAGGAGGGGGAGTGCTTCTTCCACTGACAAATGTGGGTGAAGGGTTCTCTGTTGCAGTTCATTATCGACAAAGGGAGCCAAAAGAATCTCATTTCACAAGAGGTCATGAAGCAGTTGGGCGTACCGACCACAACACACCCGCAACCCTACACAATCAGATGCTTCACCAAGGACGAGATCTTTGCGTCAGCTAGTAGTGCTGCTTCCCCTACAACATTAAGCCCTTCACAGATGAGGTACTGTGTGATTTTTATCCTCTTGAAGTTTGTGATTTGTTATTAGTCCAACCATATTTGTGGAAGTGACATGTTGTGTATGAATCTAAGCCTTGCACTATTATTATTACTTTGGGTAATAAGTTTTACAGGATACCAGATGTATCATCGCCTGCCGCCATCTCTTTGATCACTGCGAAGAAATGCAGTAATATCATTTCCCATACCCGAAAATTTGTTTTCCTTATGATTTTCCCTCAGGGAAAAAAGAAGATTGTGGCCACGACATCCAGACATGGCTCCTCATCACGACAACAACAAATGAGAAAGGTCATGGAAGAGTTCAGGGACATCTTCACCTCACCCACAGGGATACTTCTACACTATCAGGTCGATCACTCCATCGATCTAACCCTCGGCGCGCCGCTACCCAATGGACTGATCTATCAATGCTCTGTTCTGGAGAACGACGAAATCAAGAGGCTAATTTAGGAGATGTTGCAGAAATGGCACATCGGGCCAAGTTCATCACCCTGCAGGAGCCCGATTGTGTTGTTATAGAAGAAGGATCGGACCTAGAGACTCAGTATTGACTATCAAGTGCTGAACAAGATCACTGTCCAGAATATGTATTTGATTCAACAAATTCATGAACTTCTGAACCATCTCAAGAGGGCCAAATATTTCAGCAAGATTGACTTGAAGTCTAGTTATCATCAGGTACCAATCGAACCCTCTGATGTGTGGAAGACTGCCTTTAAATCCGAGGAGGGCCTTTTTGAATGGCTCGTCATGCCTTTCGGGTTGAAGAATGTCCCCGCAACCTTCATGAAGTTGGTGGACGACATCTTGCGACCCTTCACCAACTCATTTGTGGTGGTGTATTTATATGACATCCTGATCTTCATCTGGGGTTGGGAAGATCACCTCCACCACATTTGATAGGTCCTCCAAACACTGCAGCAACACAAGTTGTGTGCCAACTTCGATAAATGCACTTTTTGCATGATCCAGGTTCAATATATAGGGTACATTTGTGATGAGCGGGGTGTACATGTGGACCCATCCGAGATATATGTCATTTCTGGATTGGCTATCCCCAACCACTCTAACATGGCTCCAAATTTTTTTGGATCCTTCCAACTTCTATCGCAAGTTCATGTTGGATTTCTCTCATATCACTTGGCCTTTGAGTCAAGTCACCAAGGGAGGAGTGAAAGAAAAGTTCTTTTGGTCTGAATCCCAACAGAAGGTGTTCGCCGAGCTAAAGCATTGCCTCTACTCTGCACCAATTCTCACATTACCAGACCTACAACAACCATTTGGGATTGAGACAGATGCCTCCGACTATGCTATTGGTGCGGTTCTTACTCAGCAAGGGCATCTAGTGGCATATCATAGTGAGACACTTTTAGAAACAGTTTGAAAGTATCCCACCTATGACAAAGAGATGTATTCCATTATGAAGGCCTGCTGACAATGGAGCATTACATTATGGGGACGGAAATGGTCATCCACACAGACCACCAACCCCTTCAGTTCATACAGACACAAGTGAAGTTGTAGAATGATTGCCATTAGAAATGGTCCACATGTCTACAACAGTTCCATTTTAACATTAAGTACAAGAATGGAAACACCAATAATGTTTCATACTTCCTTAGCCAACTAGCGATCGTGGCGCCGACCACTGTGCTAGACTCTTGTGGGCACGAGACTTCGGGGTGGCTGCATCTTTACAAGAGTGATCCAGAATTTGGAAACACATGCCAGACACTCCTGGAAGGAGAGCAAGTTCCAAATTTTCACCTCCAGGATGCACTATTATGCCACCTGGGACACCTCTATGTTCCTTCAAGCGAGCATGCCAAGATGATTTGGGAAGCGCACTACAGTTGGTTCGTGGGACATTTTTGGGTAGAGAAAACAATGGTAGTGATGCATAATTATTTCTATGAAATGAACCTTCGACAGAATGTTGGGAAGTACATCAAATCCTGCACTGTCTGTGTCATTGCCAAACTGGCCATCAAGAAGCAAGTCCTATATACTATGCTTCCTACTCCTAGTCGACCTTGGGAATCCATCTCCATGGATTACATGTCGAGACTTCCTTCTACCAAGCATGGAAATGACTGTGTTTTTGTGGTTGTCGACATATTCTCTAAGATGGCCATTCTGGTAGCCTGCAAGAAGAGTATCACAACATAAGCCACTGCCAAGATCTTCTTTGAACGAGTGTGGGTACACTTTGGGATCCCACAATCCATTATCTCAGATCGAGACAACAAGTTCCTAAGTAAATTTTGGTCAAGTATTTGGTCAATTCTAAATACCAAGCTCACTGAGTCCATGACTTTCCATCCCCAAACAGATCTCGTCAACAGGATGATCATACACATTTTGTGCATGTACAAATCGAAGCATCCACGCAAATTGGATGAAATAACACCTATGTCCAGCATAACTACAATTGAGCTCTCCATAGCTCAACTGACCACAACCCCTTTCAGATGGGGTTGGGTTTCCAACCACTATGTCCCATTGATGTGGCCATACCATTTGAAACTACTCAAGTAGATTCAGCTCATGTCTAGTCCGAAGCTGATAGGGATAAAAACTTCATTGAGTGAATTCATCATGTCCGCCAGTAGGTCCATGACATATTGGAAAAATCCAATGCTAAGTACAAGTAGCGATATGATTAGCATCGAGTGCCACACAAGTTCCAGGTGGGTGACAAAGTTTTGCTATATTTGCAGAAGGAGTGCCTCATTGGGCCCCACCGCAAGCTTCGCTCGCTCTGATATGGGTCGTACACCATCACCAAGGCTATAGGGGACAATGCATTTGAGCTCAACATTCCACCATTCCTTTGTCTGCACACAGTGTTCAATGTGGATCACCTTCGAACATACTTTCCACCATGACTAGACACATCCGACATTGCGGAACAAATCACACCAACGAAGTTACATCCAGACTGCATGGTACATGCCACAACTAATCAGATCATGGTACAAAAATCAAGAACACCCAAAAATAAAGGATCCAACTATATCGAGTTGTCAATCAGGACAACTCCTTCACTAGGGCAAGTGGTTCACCAGTGACCAAGTTCAACAGAAATTTTCTCACCTCATGGAGGCTTTGCATGCAATGGGGACCATTGCTTCTTAAGGGGGGGGGACTGATCCATGTGGATATTGGTGGCCACCCTCCTATTCCACCTATACCTCTAGTGGGTTTCATTATTTTCCTTGTTTATAACAACATTTACTATTTTTAGCAATTTTTCGGGTCCTGAACTTTCGGAGCAGTTTTGAACCCTTAAACAACATTTTTTTGAGGTACGCAATAGGCCCATGATTATTTATGGAAATTTTTTTATTACTCAGAGAGGTATTTCCAACAAGGTGTCGTACACAGAAAACAAAGATAATATGACCAAGTTACGACCCTAAGAAGTTCATTTCCCAACTAACCCCAGCGGGGCCCACAAACTCTTGGTGTTCCATCTCCTGGGGTTAAGGTTTTGGTTGTTTAGGGTTTTCCCTTGTTGTTCAATAATAAAAATTCCCTTGAGCCTCATTGTAACGACTTTTAGAGGCATGTAGCCTTCACATATCTTCTTAGAGATAAGCTTCTTTTTTTTTTTTTTCCTCGAGAAAAAAGCGTAATTTTATTACAGCAGGTGTGTACAAAATTACAATGAGAAACACATAGATGTGTGTTCAGAAAAAACAAACCCCGAAGTTTGTTTACAAGAGTCAGATACTGAGTCTAACATAGCCTATGCAGATCTAGATATCAAGCTTATACAAGCTGTTCAATAAACCAAAACTGTCTATAAGTCCCTTTTGAGAACTAACTAAGCAAAAATAATGCTCTACTAAGGCACAGACCAACAAGTTCCACTGCCAAGAAACAAAAAATTCAACCACTCAAAAGAAAACCGGACATTCACCCGGGCCAAAACGGAATCTGCCAGCAATTTAAAGTCCACAATCTGTATGGAGCACCGCCCAGGGGAGCCAGAAACTCTGTTATATCAATTAAAACATGTACTCAGCCCGCTGTTGAAGCCCTTCATTTGATAGATCCGAAAAATATACCAGCGAATTTAACAGTGTTCAACATCTAAAATACTGTGAAAGCGTTCTACAGGAGTGGGCAGCCCGTAAACTATATCAACAACAAGCCTGATATACCATATCGGCCCTCAGCAAGCAAACGGATGTTGCATCCTGTAGGTAAAAATGGTGTCATGTCTGCAAAGGAAAATGCAGGAGCCCCTCATTCAAATAAGGATTGATGAAATTATTCAGAGATATTGCCACCAAGATGTTCTCTGATCCTCCATAAACCCACAACCTGCTGGATCCCCCTCTTAGAAGCTCGATCTGCCATGTCATTATTTTCACGATAAATATGTTGACAGGAGAAAGATTCAAGTGAAGTTAGGATCTCCCTAATAGAGCGAAGCAAATGTTGTAAATGGTGCACTCTGCATTGCTGATATCCTTTTAACCAGTTAATCACATTCAAGGAGTCACCATAAAAATTTAACCTTCTGTAACCTTTCTCCACAGCAAACAGCAGAAGGATCTTAAGGCTCAACAGTTCAGCATTGTTATTCGATCCTTCCCCAAGCCCAACAGAGATCTCAAACCAATGTGCTTCAGAGAGAAACAACAGAGCCCCCCCACCACAAACATTTTGTTGCATCGCCCCATCAAAGAAGCCCCAAGGAATTCTTCTATCAATGTCCAACAGCAGAACCTCCCTCTGTTTGGCAACACGGACATGGATAGGAAGAGCAGAATGCAGACCTATAGTCATGGCACCGATGACCACTGGTGAACTGACCACCCCATCAAAAAGTAAACGGTTACGAGCCAACCAAACACCCCAGATCACAGGGAGGGGCAGAGCTTTTAAATTCTGTTCAGTATGAGATGCCCACCAAGCATCCCATGCCTGTGACACAGTTAAGCCCTCCCATCTGCAATGGAGACCCAATAACCTGGAGCATTCCAGCCACACCCCTTTAATGAAGGGACAGCTAAGGAAAAGGTGATTGACCGACTCATCATCAGCATTACACAGACAGCACCAGCCCGGGCCCTGAGAACTTCTATGTTGCAACACGTCCTAGGTGGGGACTTTGTTTTCAAGGACACACCACATAAATATGCGAGTCTTGGGAGGGAAATTTAGTTTCCAAATTTTCTTCCACCACCACCGCTCATCACCCAAGACAGCCCCAACACTAAGTTTTTTATAGCCAGCCCGAGGAGAATAGATCCCTGACGGATCAAAATCCCAAACAATCATATCCTCCCGCTCCTGGAGCAGAATATGAGCCTATTTTAAAGCACTGATGTAATTAGCCAGAGCCCTCTCATCAGCAATCTCCAGACCCAAAGAAGAGGCCAATATCCAATACTGAATGCCCAACCTTCTCCGAACAGGATCAGCAAGTTGAGCAAGAAAAGTAATCCCCCTCTGCCTTAAGGCCCCAACCGTTCGCCCAGGTAGAAGATGCTGAAGTTCACTTCCCATCCAAGGATCCTCACCAACCCGAAGCTTCCTGCCACTACCCACATCCCAAGCCAGACTTGATTCCAAAATGTGAAAGGAATTAACGAGAGCCTTCCAAATCACAGAACCTCCTGCAGAGGTTTTCCTTGGATTCCTAATCCAATCAACAATAGAAAAAGGGGCAATATATTTCTGAGAAATCACCTGAGTCCAAAGGCTGTCAACATTCATGAGCCTCCACCCACCCTTAGCAGTAAGAGCCTGTGCAAAGAGAAAGATGTTTTTCAGTCCCCAACCACCCAATCCTTTAGGGACAGCAATTTTCTCCCACCGAACCCATGGGGTCACCAAAGTATCCTGCTTCCCACTCCAAAGGAATCTAAAGCAAATCCTCCTGGCTGCCTCCAAAATACCTTTTGGGATCCATGAGAGAGACAACCAATATACCGGGACAGCCTCCAATACAGACTTAACAAGAGTTAAGCGCCCAGCTCTAGACAGCCATTTATGACACCACACTCTTAAACGCTTTTCCAGCTTTTCCAGCAACCAGCTCCAATCATGTTTCCTATAATCATTGGGTTTAAGGTGGAACCCCAAGTAAGTCAGCCCATCAGCCAGACCTACAGAGTTATAAGGGAAAATTCTTTCAAACTCACGCCTCTCCTCCTCCCTCAAAAATTGTGAAGTGATGGATGACTTCACAACATTCACTTCCATACCGGTGGCCTTGCTAAACAGGTCCAAAATCCCACCAAGAGTAACAGCATCTCGCACCGAACCAGAGCAGAAGATTAACACATCATCAACAAAAAGTAGATGAGTGATGAAAAGATTTTGAGCAACCGGAATGCCCTTCAAAGAGCCCTGTCTTGTTGCCTCCTTAAGAGCTCTGCTCAGGCCCTCAGCTACCAATAAAAACAAAAGGGGAGAAAGAGGGCAACCTTGACGAAGGCCCCTTTCAGGATGAAAAAAGGGAGATGCGGCCCCATTAAGCAAAACAGAGAAAGATACAGTAGTTATACAGCTCATGATTCATCTAATAAAGCCAATGCCAAAGCCAAGGTGAGTCAGGAGCATACGAATAAATAACCAGCTTACCCGGTCATAGGCTTTGGAGAGGTCTATTTTCAGCACAGCCCCTTTGAGGTTCTTGGTCTTCATGCTATGGAGAAACTCTTGAGCAGTCCCGATTGCTTCATGAATTTGACGTCCATCCAGAAAACCAAATTGTTCCCCAGAGATATGGAGAGACAGAATGCTTTTGAGTCTTCTAGCAATCACCTTGGCTACCACTTTATAAATGCAGTTGCAGAGAGATATTGGACGAAAATCAGCCAATGAAAGGGGATTATCCACTTTCGGGATTAAAGCTATGAAAGTGGAATTAAAACAAGTCGGAATCCTCCCTGAAATTCTGATATCCTCCACAACTTTCAGAAGATCTGCCCCTAACACATCATAAAGAGCCAAGAAAAATTCAATCGACCAACCATATGGCCCAGGACTTTTGTCTTTTTGAAAACTATGGAGGACCTCCTTTAATTCCATCTCAGAAACCTCAGCCATCAATGTTCTGTTATCAACCTCCTCCACAAATCTCGGAAAGAGTTGAGCCACTCTAACTACCTCCGCTAGAGAAGCATGATCAGGAGCCTTAAATAGAGCCTTAAAATGATCAACTCCCAGCTTTGCTTTAGCCTCAAAGGAAGAATGTTCAATGCCATGACCATCCCTTAAACTCCAAATGGTATTAGCCGCCTTCCGACCGCGGGCAAAAGCATGAAAAAATTTTGTATTATCATCTCCACATGCCAACCATGTGGCCCTGCTCTTCAGCCTCCAAGATTTTTCCTTATCCATAAGAAGGGAGTTCCTTCTTTTTTCAAGAGCAACAAGGGTATCTTTATATGCTTGTGAATGAAACCCCCCACCAATCCCCTCATAGATCAGGCGGAGTTCCTCTTCAACCTGCTTCAGATCCAAATCCTCCCTCAATCTCTTGGAAACCGACCAGGTCTTCACTGCTTCCTAGATACGCTTAAAATTCTCAGCAAAATGAAAAGCCGCAGATAGATTACTATCAGCCCTATATGGAATCCACCTAGCAAGAACAAGGAATTTAAAGGAATCATCCCTGAGCCAGGTATTGTTAAACTTTAACGGGCTGGGAGGCTGTCTAGGCCCGATCTTTAAGTCAATGAAGATAGGAAAGTGATCAGAAGCACCCCCACATCCAACCCACTGTCTAATTTGAAAAGGCCTGTCCACAATCTGCTCAGCCACCAGAAAACGATCAATTCTCTTCGCTATTCTATCTTCAGCACATCTATTGTTCCTCCAAGTGGGCTTCAAATTTAAAGGCTCAATATCGAGCAAATGGTTCTCCACTAATTTTTGAGTGAAGTACCCAGTCAAAGAATCAGTATGAGCATGAGGACCCCAGACCTCAGACTGGCCCAATGAAAAGTTCAAATCACCTCCCAAAATCACCGAGTCCCCCTTGAGTAGGGAATTACCCAGTAGAGAGTCCCAGAAAGGGATCCGATCTTGATATGGGCCATAGATATTGAAAATATTGAAAGCCGCACCTAGCTCCAAAGCCTGAAAGTTTAACCCCAGAATAGACTCCATACCCCAAAAATTTAGAGGTTTTATTGTTCTTTCATTCCAGCCCACAGCCAACCCACCCGATCTCCCTCTAGCATCCAGCGTCTCAAAAATCCATCCAGGTAGCCAACCTTCTAATCTAGCTTTGACCACAGATCCTGCTCCTAAAGTCTCTTGAAGCAAAATTAAATCTGGACAATCCAGAAAAATAATCCTCCAGAAAGCAGCTTTCTTTTGGGGTCCTGCCAATCCCATGCAATTGTAGGACATGATCTTCATTACACACCAGTCTTCAGGGACTGTCTTGCTCTAAGTGCCCTCTCAATAGAAAACTGCCTCCCATCATGTACATCCAACATAGCTCGATTCTGAGCTCTCGCCAAGAAGGAAATCCTTCCCCTGCCCCGAGCTGCTGGAAGTTTCCCCCTCCCTAACCCCCCTGCACCTTTTTTAGCACTGGATCTCAGATTATACCCCATGACCAAAGGAGCAGAGGTTTCCAAAGGAGCCATCAAACCTTCACCTGGATCGAAGACAGTAGCCTTCCCTTGAGGTGCTGGCTGGGAAAAAATAGGATCAGCACTAGGTAACAATCCACAGTCAGCCATACCAGCTGAAACTGACTTCGATACCAAGTTAAGGGAGATATTAATGTTGGGGGAAAAAGGAAAAGATCCCATATGAGAAGATGTCAATAAATATAGAACAACCTTCAACATGGTATCTTCCTTCAGCTGAAAGTCCGCTCCATAATGGCATCTATGGACCTTCACAACAGGTAAAGAACCTCCATCACAAAACTAGGAGAGCGTCTCCTGCCCAGCAGCATGAACAGACTCCACACCCAAATGCTGAGAGCCCAATGCAACCAGATTGCAAGATCTAGTGGTAGAAGGGTTCAAGGAACTTGAAGTAAATGTAGAGGACAGAATCTGAGCATTGGAAGGACCAGAGCCTTCCCCTCTTGAGCTTGGAACCCCCTCAGAGCGACTAACCCACCGTTTTTTGACAGGTCGAGAGAGAAAGCCACATTCAGAGGCAGGATGTCCGTATGCATGACATGCTACCCCCACCGAAGATTCAGTGATTCAGCCAATCCTTCTCTGATATTGACCATCACTAAAATTCGAGCAACCCGCCTGTGGTTAGTCTGTAAGAAGGAGAGATCAGCCTCAATAAAAACCCCAAGCGTATTATCGATACCTCGAAGGTGTTCCTCTGTCCAATAATGAAGAGGCAATCCAGGGATACGAACCCACAAGGGTACAAAGTCCACTCTCTCCCTGCTAGCATTGAAAAGAGGGTGCCAGTGTTTGAGAAGCAATGGCGTGTGATCCAGTGCCCAGGAGCGATGCAACACCCACTGAATATGTTCAGGGAGCAGAAAGTTGAAAGCAAACCACCCCTTAGTGAGTAGCACCACTTCCGGAACATATCCAAGGTCATCTTTCCAGTTCACTTCAGCCCAGGAAACAACAGTTTTCAGAACGAAATGCCTCCCCATGGCTCTACCAACTAGAGTTCTGCTAGCCAAATGAGAGACCTGCTCCCAGCGTATATCTTCACCCAGAACATAGTTTATCTCTGCTTTGTTGGATTTTATCCAGTTCTTTTTTCTTCTCCCCTTCTTCGGCTCTCCAGCCTCCCTAACTTTGCATTCGCCGGTTTCTTTTAGTCCTTCAGAGGCAGGTTTCCCACACTGTTCATCTTGGCTTAAATGGTTAGTGATACCTCTCCCACTCTCCCTACCACAAATTTCATTAACCACTCTATCAGATATCACAGAAGGATCCAGTTCAAAAACAAAATCGGAGCCATAGTTTCTCTGATGATCACCCACTGCTCTTTCCCTTTCGGCCGCGCTCGAACACTGAGACAAAAGCTTCCCCTACAGCTCGAGCACCTTCTCTACTTCATTAACGCCAATGGACAATCCCTTTTTCAAAGGAGCCGCGCCCCCTCTGCCTGACAACCTAGCACCCACCTTCCCGTCAAGTCCGCCTACAGTTTCAGAAAACGACAGTCCTTCAACAGACGCAGGTGGGCTCCCCTCATCTCCTTGGGACCGAAGCCCCGACTGAATCCACCCGACCTGTTCTGCAAAATCAGTGGCACGCAAACCCTGAGCAAGCGCTCGACCTTCTCCATTCAAACGCCAGCTTCTCCCGCCCAACGCCATGCCCCCAGTCATGTTCCACTTCATAGTGTGTTCTCTCAGAGATAAGCTACCATCATCTGGGCTAGTTTATTTCCATTCTGTATGTAAGCATATTTCAGTTATTTGATATTAATGAAATGAAGTTCTATTTCAGCTGCATCTTCGTGTTTATGTTTATATATGTATTTTATTATGTTCCTGCATAAGTCCAGATCAGGTAATTCAATCCCCCTCTCCATATATTTATGTTTTAAATGGGGAACCCTCTTCCCATAATGATGTGAGAATGGGGATTTAATGCTCTTTCTAATTGAGACTTGTATCTATTTTAGGAGTAACTTGTCTTGCAAACATTAAAAAATGGACACATACTATGAAGAGTTCAAGGAGTCACAGGTGACAAAATATGCCTACATCGGTGAGATTTCAAAGTCGTTTTCAATTTGTTTGTGTTGGAACACCTAATCCTACATGGGTAGGTGTGGAATGCGAAAAGTCACAATGGAGTCCAAGTGACCTTGGAAGATGAAACCAAGAGTCACACCATTGTACTATAAATGTACATCATGTATAATGGAAAAAATAAGAAAGCCTTACGCTTATCCTTCATTGTGTGTTGAGTCTTGTGTGTGTGTGTTCATCTTTCTCATACACCATGTGTGTGTTTCAACATGGTGTTTAACATGGTATCAGAGCGGGCGATTGCTGGCCCTGCTCCAATTTGAGTGAGCCATTTGTGTTTATGGCCTGTGCATATCTGCAAAGATTCTTGACATTTTTGCAGCACTCAGAGTTTCTGCAGCAGTGTTTTTTCCGCCATTCAGAAGTGTTTTGAAGAGGAGCAGCATTCAAAATCCCAGCATTCAGAAATTGGCAGCATTCCAGCATTGGTTTTGAAGAAAAGCAGCACTGCACATCTGAAGGTTGATTTCTTCCTGCAATTTCTGCCCATTAAATTCTGCATTTTGGAGAGCTGTTGGAAAATAGTTTAAAGAGGGTTTTTGAAGAAATTTCTGAGTTTTTACTGGAAATATTTCTGAGTTTTCATTGGAAAATTTATGAGATTTCTGAGTTTTCTGCAAATCTCTAACTCTGCAAATTCTCCAATTTTCTGCTGCTATATCGCCCTCTGTAATATTTTGAAAAATTCTGGGTTTTTTTGTGAAAATTTCTGAACTTATGGACTGCATTTCTCTGTTGTTGTTTTAAAGACCGCCCCCTCACTTCTATCCTAGCTCGGCCTTCTCAGCAATTTCTCCAACCTTTTAAAATTTCTTTTTCAGCTTTTTTAAAAATTTTAAAAATTTTAAATATCCACCCCCCCACCATATAAATTTGGCTCTCCATTTTAAATTAATCTCAAATTAAAAAAAAACAAAAAAAAAAACAAAAAAAATTAATTCCCATATTTCTAAACTAAACACTCATCCCACCCCATACCTCGCTCACTCCCCTACGCTTCCTCCCCCGCTCCCCTTACACTCCGCTCACTCAACGCCGCCCTCCCCACAGCCTTTCGGCCCTACCCCCTACCACCTGCAAACTCTCGGCCATCCGGCCCTTACTCGCTGCTGCTCCCTCTGATATTAACCCTCCCAACGTATTTTTTAATTCCAGTTTTTTTAATTTTTTAAATTTATTTTAATATACCCCTATCTACACACCCCTTCCCCTCTCATAATTAATACAGCCCCCCCATTTACCATACGGCCCTTCCATTTAATTTTAAAATTCGATTTTTCAATTTTAAATTTAAAAGAAGAAGAAGAAGAAGAAGTTAATTCACCTCATTTTTTTAAAATTCATTCCCATTTATATATAATCCCATTTTTATATAATTCGTTTCCCTTTATTTTTAAATTCCCCCATTTCTAATTAATTTCCATTAATTTATTTTTAATTTAAAAAAAAAAAACAGCAGAGAGAGAGGAAAGAGAGAATATAAACAGCAGAAAAAGAGAAAATGACATATGAGCAGATGGACTGAATATATAGAGAAAAGTGGATTTGACATTGTGTAATTTGTGGCATATACAAGAGGGTGATTTTTTTGAAGAAATTGACATTTGAAGACAAGTTTGCCATCATTGAAAACAGCTATTTGAAGGAAAATTCCGCTGCCTTAAAGGCCTCTTACACAAGTGTTTTCAGTTGCACATTTACAAAATATTTTGCAGAGATATTGTATTGCATTGACATTGTATTGTGAGTAGATATTGCTTCTTCATAGTTGCAATCAGTACTTGAGTTGTTGAAAAATTGTTGATTTCCCTTCATCATTTGAGGAGCAGATTTTGTACTTTGAGAATTCCATAGTTGGAAGTCCTCTTGAGTAATTTGTATTTATTTAAATTAAGTTGCATCACATTGTAAACGGGTGCATTTTCGGTTGAAACCGACACCCTTTCATTTTTTGAGCCTAAGTTGTTGAAAATGGCTAAAATCAATGAGGCATTAGAGTTCTTGAATAACCTCATTCATTCAAATGTTGATGACATGATAAAAATGAGCAAGGATGCTCTTTGTAACATTAAGAGTTGTTTACTAGATGCACATGAAAAGATTGAGTTTTTGCAGTTGGAATCTCAGCTCCAACAAGACGAACTTCAGAAAAAGAGTCATCATTCTAAACCTGTTTCTGTTCAGAAGATTGTGAAGGACTCTCATCAGAAGAAAGAAGATAAAGTTGCAGTCGATCCACATTCACCTCCTTGTACTAGAGCAAATGTACATGCAGATGCAGCAGCTCAGCCTGCACTTCTCAAGCCCATCATCAGACCTTGGGAAGAGCTTGTCCACAACAAGCACCAAACTGGTCTTGGATATGGCAAGGATGTGACCTTTCATATTCCAGACTACACCAAGCCCATCATATTTCAGAGTGTCGGATTCCTATCTGACATTTCACCTGCAGCTGTTCCAGATCCTACTCCACTTCCACAACAACAACAGATTGAAAAATGCCAACACTGTGATCGAGTTGGCCATATGAAAGATCATTGTTTTGATCTTCATCCATGTAAGCATTGTGGTCGCCACACCCATTCTTCAGACAGATGCTTCAGAAATAAGCCTCCTGTAAGAACAAAGATTCATCTTGGATGGATCGCTTCTTGGCAATGGGCATCAGCAGCCAAGAAGATGTTTAAGACACATGTCAGAACTTGTTCATGGATATTGAACAAACTTGCGGTTGAGTTTTCACCATCATCTCACCTTGTCCTTGACAGAGGGGAAAATGGTGGTCATGTACAAGCTTCGACGTTAGATCAAGCGAGTCTGAGCCACAATCTCTCATTCCATGTTCAGAGTTGTAGCCAGAGACACAGTAGTTCAAGCGAGCCTGAGCCACAATTCGGCATTCTAGAGTCAGAGATGTAGCTAGAGACACGGATGCCCATGAGCATGCCTTCGGTTGGTGGACAACCTTAAACCATCATCTTTGGTTGGTGGATAACCTAAAACCATCATAGGTAGTAGACCTCCCTTCTTTTAGGTTGAAGGTCTCCCTTTCATATATGAGGAACACTTCCTCTAGCAAAAGCCTTCAACTTCTTGCCAGCTTTGGTTGAGTTCCAGGAAATGCTTCAAGCATTCCAGAGTTGTTGGTAATCCTAAAACCATCACAGGTAGTAGACCTCCCTTCTTTTAGGTTGAAGGTCTCCTTTTTTTATGAGGGACAATTCCTCTAGCAGAAGCTTTCAGCTTCTTTCCAGTTTTGGAAGAGTTCCGGGAACTGCAACAAGTTTTGCGTTCCAGTGTTGGTGGTCATCCTTAAACCACCTCTTTTTCCAACATTTCAGAGAGTTGATTCAGCCCAAGTGCTGCCATGTATACTTTGCATATTTGTATTACAACTCTTTTCTTGGACTCACACATACCCCTTCGGATTAAGGGGGGATGTTGGAACACCTAATCCTACATGGGTAGGTGTGGAATGCGAAAAGTCACAATGGAGTCCAAGTGACCTTGGAAGATGAAACCAAGAGTCACACCATTGTACTATAAATGTACATCATGTATAATGGAAAAAATAAGAAAGCCTCACGCTTATCCTTCATTGTGTGTTGAGTCTTGTGTGTGTGTGTTCATCTTTCTCATACACCATGTGTGTGTTTCAACATGGTGTTTAACAGTTTGTTAGGTTGTATTGTTACCATGTCGATTTGTTCGATAGTATACCTACTTGCATTATTTTCAGTTTGAACTTGGATAGAAATTTGTAAGATTTTTTTGGAACATGGACATTGTAATTTTCTTAGTGGGATATGTTTTTCTCGTACCCTATTTGTATTAGAACATGATTCAATCTAATCGTAGTTGTTTCCAATGTAAAGTTTTTGTTAGAAAAAAAATATGATAATAAAACAAAACACAAATACTTTCTTCACTTTTTCTAATTCTTTAATCAATGAAGGGTTTTCACAAAGCAATTTTCTTGAGGATCATACTTCTTGTATGCACCATTGAAATTAATTGTAAATGCATTGAAATTCCATAAAGATAAATGGATTACCAAATTAACTCATTCATCCTCGAGCACTCTTGCTAATATGCATTCAACCCATTAAAATTTTTATGCAAAGTAGAATGATTTTCTTAAGTGAATACGAGCCTTGTACATTAAGTTAACCAAAAAAATCTGCAATATGATATTCAATCTTTGAAACCAAACATAAAAATGCACATGACATTAAAGTGAAAAAATTTCATTGGATCACATAATTCATCAGAGTAAGAACGAAATAATGTGACGAAGGTGCAATCAAAGATATTCAAGCTTTCAAGTAGGTAGTTGCTAAACAAAGCATGAAACTTATCTAGATATTTAAGTAGCTTGGGAAATCATCCTTTTAATGCAAATTCATTCTAGTTATAAACTAATCCTTTTACAAGTGATTCAAAATTTCCTATTTACTCCCTCACCAACAATGAAGCTTGTTAATAACAATACAATCATTTAAAATTCATTCCTTCTTTAGATAAGAAAGGACAGGAACTATTCAACAATGGGAAAAATCACTTGCATTGTCTAGGGATCAAAACCATTGCAAGAATATCTTCACTCAAGCAAATGCAAATGATATCATTTTGACAACTACTATTACTCAGACAAGGTCATAAATCTAACTCTTTAAATGAAAGAAAGAAGATGATATGCTTAAGTCTCACAAGTGACATAAATCCAAAAATACACAACCTAATTTATTCTCTTTTTGACATAAATTATCAATGCAAAGGATCGAATAATCATTTTAACACAAAAATCAAACCGAAGCCAATTATTTCATGCTTGTTATTTCAACAAATACATCCGAGTGAAGTTCATACAATGAAGTTATGATAACACTATGTGGATTATCTAACTTTATTAAGAAAGGTCAAGATTTGGAAGGTGAATAAAGAGGATTAAAGCCAAGTAGGAGAGTGGAAACCATGAAAAGTTGGCCAATACTAAATATTTAAACCTCCTCCTCCTCAATTAAGCTCAATGCTTTAAAACATAGTGAAAATATTTTCCCAATAAACTTAGTGTTGTTTGACACTTCTCTAGTGTTTACAACAATGGAAATTTGATTTTTTCGAGAGAAGGGAATGCATTGGATAACCAAGGGCTCAATGCCCTTGGGGAAATAAATGAAATGCTCAAATAGGAGGTGAAACAATCTCATGTGACATTGAAAAATACTGTGCAACCATGAAAACCCAAAAAGGTAGCATCAAGAAACTAAACACAATTAATAAGCCTAAAAATTATTTTGATAAGGGGTGCTATTTTAAATGAGTTTATGAAAGCACTATGCACTACTAAGAAATGAAGAAAAAACTAACTTGTTATAAACAATATCCATATAAAGTTCTAATTTACCAAAACCATGGAGAAATGGATAGGAACAACAAAAAATCTATGATGGAGCTATTTGAATGAATGTAAGAGAGAATGGGAAGAAATGGGTTGCATACAACTTTGAGAAGTTTAAAATTTACGAAGTTGAAGTGGGAGTTATATATGAAGAAAAGATGGCTAAATTGAGGAAAATGACAAATCACATAGTTGAGGAGCTTAAAGGCCAATCACTTAGTTTGAAAGCCTACCTTCTCATTAAAGTGTGTGATTTTTTTGAGTTTTGGATGAAGGGTAGCTCAATCTATCATTTTATAAGAAATACCACTAGTTGAGGTTAGGGTATTTCCTTTTTGAGGAAAATTGTTGATTTTACATGCAATGATATCTAATCATTGGGTTTGAAAACCCATTGACTTCTCAACAATGAGCCCTTCAAGGTTTTTCCTTAGTTAATCAAGTGGAAGATGCTTTGTTACAACCAAGAATAAACACCTTCCTCGCCCCTAAGGCTAAATTGCTAACTTTGGAGGCTCGTTGGGTTCTTAAGTTAGCAATTTAGCCTTCACAAGATAAATCACTCGCTTGTGCAACTAGCAATTGCCTTAATTCAGTCATTTCACCTTTGCATTGGCAAAAAATTACCCAGGATTGAGGAAAGGTTATTTGCTAGCTTTCAAATTAATTTATCTTCTTCTCATAATAGATCATGCCTGTTGGGAAAAATAATAGCTTCCCTTATTCATTGGTGGCCATGGGAAGCCTCTAGATTTTTGATAACCTCATGCTTTCCATACACCAAACTAGGGGTTCAAATTTGGTGGTTGTATACTCACATACATCATAACATTGATTAAGTTCCTTGGGATCACAATCCAAATCATAGGAAACCCAATGGAATAAAAAACAAATGAAGATTGGTACTAGCAAAAACCCTTGACTTTATGACTTAATAAAACTATAACTTGATTGTATGACATCAAATTGTTGATTCCCCTATTGTATAATGTAGTAGACATGTAGAGTTGATCCATGAATGAGGGTTTAAAACCCACCCACTTCATCAACATAGATACCTTACATAATTAAATTGTTGTTATTTTCTCTCAGACTTACATGGAACTATCAGTGTTCAAAATGGCTACAAGACTTATATTCTTGATTTAATCTGCACATAGCAACTAGCTAACAAAGACAATAATAATTGTAATTCTCAGTTTGTTTCCCACTAGGAAGGAACAGAAGGATTAGCTACGCTTCTTTGCTTCAAGGCTTGATATATGAGTGTAACTACTCTTCAGGAGTGGAGTCATGGATTGCTCTTTGGTGTAACTTGCAAACATCAACCTGCTAACAATACAATATTAATCAAGCCAATAAAAACCAAGACTTGACAATTACTTTGAATTTTGTCTTTGGTGCGACTTCTCTGCAAGCTTATATCCAACTTAAGCATAATATATTAAGATGATCAAGGCTAAAACTATGTTTATTTGATTTTTGTGTGGGCATAAAGGCTTCACTTAGGCTTGGGTTTAAGGCTTGGTTATTTATTTAGCATGATAGTCCAATAATAACCATCAAGGGTTGACGTGACTCTACTTTTATTGCTAGAAATAGATCAACCTCCACTACATTAAGATAATAATGCATAGTCTTTAAACTTGGTTTCAAGCAAAATGAACAATTCTACCAACTTGCTATGTAGCGTTGGTAAAATCAACAGTCCTTAGAACGCAATTACCAGGTGCATGTAATCAAACTTCAATTCAAACTTTAATACAAGCAATGCTCATCTTTATAAGTATGTATTCTTCTTAATGACTTTAATGACTTGAATAATCAAGTATGCATTGACCAAAGCAATTATGAGTTAGTGGAGGTGTTAATGTATCTTATCAAATAAGTAAACCACCCAAACTAAAATGTATTGATATTAGCATGGATGCACATATGATTTCATCACTATTCAAACCAACATCAAGGTATTTGAATACAATTGATATTTTTTTTTCAACTACTCAATACTATAACATTCTCCCTTACTTAATGCTTCCCATATGACAATTTAATCTATCACTACTATAACTATTAAAACATTCAAATACAAGACTTCTTGCCATAAATATGTGGATAGCACCAATGATTAGGGAAGGAAAATACCAACCACTAAATTTAAAATGATTTCATGAATCACTACAAGGGATTAATTACAATTTCCTTTGATTAATTAAATAATCTCAATTATTAGCCCAATGTACAAGAAAAATAGATGATTGTATTTTAAATGGAATGCATACATTCTAAACGATGGTGCATATAGCCTCCAAATGCTTCAAAATGCTACTTATGGGCCATTGAGAGGTTTCAACTACTTTCTGGATAATGTAACAATTGAATCTTCAAAAAAAAATCGGCTAGCCTATGATAACCATGACAAGCAACAATGGCAATTTATCCCTTTTCCAATAATTAATTAAATAAGAAAAAATGGAATTGGAAACACTCTACAATATTGCAACAACCATATCACCTAAACCACTAATTTGAATCTCAAATATACTGCATTCCAAAGCTATTGGGATTCTTTAATGGCCAAGATAAATAAAAACTTGAAACAAAATTGAGAGCATTTCCATTTTTTTCACAAAGGAAAAATTTGTAATTTTATTATAAAAACAAAATTACATGTTACATGAGCTGGTAAGTGTCAATCAAAGCAGGCAAGTATGCCGCAGATAGATACAAAGAGAGAGAAATTAGGCTTTTCTCCCTTTTTTCTTTTCAACCTTCCGCCAAGCACCCTCTGTTGGCGTGGTTGATACAAGGACGAGCTGGTTTTCTTCTGCATGCGCTCCAAAGTCCTTGTCAGAGTCTGATGTGTCCGAGGTATGTATACGTTTATTCCCCCCGCTGTCTTTTACTCCCAGATCCATATCTGGTTGTGTCGTGGTGGTGGTATCAATGGGTTCTTGCATTTCCTGTTCTTGAGCACCCAATGTAGTTTCTGTTATTTTACTATCTTGTGGGGTAGGTTCTTCCCCTTCCTCTTGCTGTTTTGGTTCCTCTGATGGGTATTGCCATCCTTTGGCTACTTTGCCTATTTTCTTCTTTCTCCTGTTATCTCTTGGGGCTGCCAGGCAAGTGTTTTGTAGGTGTCCCGTGTTCCTGCATATCCGGCATCGAAACGCTGTGTTCTCATAATCTAAATGTTGTGTCCATCGCTGTTGTTTATGATTCAATATGATGCATTCTGGTAGACCTTTGCTGAAATCCACTTCCACACAGATTCGTGCGAAGGTGTAAATGCGCTCCTCCATTCGTTGTATATCTATTTTGATATATCTACGAAGGATATTTCCAATACCTCCAAGAACATTTTCCTGCCAGAAATGTAGCGGGAGGTTGTGAAGCCGGACACAAACCGGCATTCTGGTCACCTCCATAGTGTTGGCATCAAAATCCGGGAACCATGGTGTGATGAAGAGTCCAGTAGATCCCCAGAACCATGGCCCCTCCTTAAGTATGGTATCTCTGTCTTCTGATGATGAGAACTTGACAATGAAAAACCCTTTTGAGCATAGGTGGATTTCACAGTCCATGGTCCAGTTGGTGAATATCCAATGGAAAAGCTCCACTGGTTTGGGCCAAAAGCAGTTGAATCTGCATATTATGGCCTATGATTCAAATATTGTTCTATGCAGCTCTATATCTGGAATGTCTATGTTTATTTCAGGGACGCAGTTCTGCTGTTCCACAATGTATGGCTTGGGGGAGTTATCAGCCTGAGCCGCAGTTTCTGTAGCAGCTTTGTTTTTTCCCCCTTGTAGGACGTTCCTATATGAAGGTCCATTGGAGTGAGCAGCGTTGGACGCACTGGCTCCTGGGATAGTTCCATGAGATCTGTTAGGTCCTATTCCCCCCCCCGCAGTCTTAAGTTAAGACAGACAGTGGATCCCGAGGCAATGGCATAATCAATAAGAGTTCTGGTGTCTGCTAATGATTTTCCCCCATATATTAAAGACTGGAGGTGAGATGGGAAGCCAGCATTGGACTGGATTATGCCCTTCAAATACAATACGGAATCTGTATTTCGAATCCATATAGCAAAACTATTACCAGCAGGAGATTTAATGAATATTTGAAAAGATGCATTGCCTACCGGAGAATCGCAGCCAGTAATAAGGCCGACGCCCTCTTCCTTCTGGCATAACAGGCTTGCAGAATCATCAATGGCAGCCAACTGTCGGGTCCTCCCAAGCAGAGCACGGTAAAGACAGTGTTGGGTGAAGGTTAATATAAAATCCTCAGAAACAACCGACCTCCTCCAGCCAAAGCGAGCCACCAAATCAGTGATCACCGTGGATACAAGTCGCTCAACAACATCCACAGAGCCGTGACTCTGTACCCAAGGCCAACCACAGTGAGCAAACGCCGTAGCCCAAATGCGCCGGAAAACAGAGTAAACGGAAGGGAATGAGCACGGCGCCTCCGATAAACAGGTAACAGGCCTGTAGTTGTTGTTCTTCACCACCGAATCGCCTCCATCGAGAGCTGCCGCCGCAGCAACCAGAGAAACAGAGTAGCTAACCCTAGGGAAAACGCAGACCGATGCACCGCTTCCCTCCATTTCTCCGTCAACTTTTTCGAGAGCATTTCCATTAAATGAAGTTTCACACTATTAAAATCACTAGGTGGCCATTACAATGCAAAGTATTAATAGTTTGAGTGATGTCAACATAAACACAATGGGGAATTCTCCATTTTAACTATGAATTCAACTACAAGTCACATATTAAGCACATCCAAGAACAACAACAACTCATTTCTCCGTCATTTTGAATTGTCACCATTAGCACAATTAGGGCAACACGTTAAAATAAATAAGAGAAACATTTCACACACTCGAATTACTCCATAACCATAGATAAATCCATATAGAAAGAGACCACATTTACTTTGGAAACCCAAATTGAAAAACTAGCTTTCGATGGTTAAAATGCAACACATGGCTCTTTATGCTAATTCCTCTTTTTGGTTGGTAATTAGCCAACAATCCTCCAAGAGTGAAATTATAAGAAGAAATAAAGAGAACTAGGCTAATGGAAAGTTCCATTGCTCTGAGTTTTCATTTCCTATTCTCTTTTATTTAATTTTCTAATTTTCTGCTTATGTGTCCCATTTAACTTTACATTGCATTATCTTTTTTGTTTTATCTATTCTTCATTAATTTCCAATTTACATTTAGGTACCAAGTCTTACAATGATAATATTGGTTTAGATCCATTTTGGATCAAGGATTGTCAAAGAAAGAGTATGTTGTCCCATTTTGTGGTCTAATTGAAAGCTTCATAATTTGTGAGTTCAAATTGCCTCATCAATGAGAATTTTTTTAATGCACACTTTTATGGTTGCAAGCATTAAAATCAAATTTCCTTGATTGTGGTAAGGTTCAAAGGCCCAAAAAATACCCAAGCGACTATTTATGGAATCCAAAAGCTCATTTTGATGGACACCCAAAAATGTCTACAAAGTCCTTGGAAGGTATAGATTCATTCATAGTAATATCCAATCAAAACCAAATTGTTTGGTTAAGTCTTTCATTCTTGTTATATGGTGATTGATTTGGCTCACTAACATTATTGAGATTCTTTACTTTCAAATATACTTTTAAACCGCAAAGTAGGCCTTTGGCCATCAAACACATCTCTAAGGGTAACAAAGCAAAATTCATCGATTCATCATGGAAATTAACTTGAAGCCTCTAAATGGTGAGGAATGAACTTAATAAGCTTAATGGGGGTAAGAAACCATGTTTATGCATTGAAATCATTAATTTACCTCCCATACACCCATATCACCACAATTACCCTTTTAAGTCAGGGTGTTGAATCAGGCAACCATCTAACACAACCTTGCATGCTGCCTTGGTGTTATGACATTATACACATCAAAATGTCACAAAAATTGCTTTGAAAAATCACTTATAGCTCACCATGTCACCTTGTGTCACAAGCACACAAAACCCTTTTACATATCTTTATTAGAACTTACACCCATCAACTTAAAAAAGTAAACACACAATTTGTTAAAATTTTACATTGCAAAAAAACAACTTGACATTTTCAAGAAATTATCATATTTTCATATTCTATCTTCTTTCAATCACTTTAATGCATTTTTACATATGACTAATTATGCACATATACACTTTTATAGCATATGTTACCATCTAGGTTTGATTAATGAAGAATTGAGGGGATAGGATGGCACTAGGATTAGGGTTCTGCAAGGGATGGCCATGAGCATAGGTAGCCAGGGATTCAGGTATCCAAGGTTCATTGAGGTGGAGTAACAAGGTATGTTGGCACTAATTCGTCATAACAATTGAGGTGACATATTATGGATGACTCAATGGATTATTGGACAACCAACTAGCTGTCCCCACAAGCGTTTAGATATGACGAAGAATTTCAAGAGATTTTGGGGCGTGTCGTTGCGAGCATTTATACACCTAAAGTACTAAAGAAGGTACCCTCTCATGTGACTTGGGAAGTGAAAACTCCTTCTACGTGTTGGACACATGGCACCACACGCCATTTTGATTTTAGCCATGAAGGACGACCCTCGTGGAAGGTGGTACGATAGTTAGGGATCAATGGAAACTCGACTGATTCATAAATGCGACCATCAGTAAACAAACTAGAGAAGGAACAAAAAATATTAGTGCAGTTTCTAATTTTGGTAAAGCTACGGGAAAATATTTTGTGCGTCAAGTAGGTTATAGGAAGAAATGGTATAATAAGTGTGTCAAGGTGAAAAAAATATGCTACTCGTTTGGTTTTAGGAGAGGATGTCCCAATGGATCAAGTACTCCCCATATTCACGAATAGACTGGTTGGAAAGTTTATGAACAAGAGAGTGGGTGGAGCAGAATTGGGGGTTTTTCCTGGGTCTATGCTTGGTTGGAAAGTTTATGAACAAGAGAGTGACAAAGTGATGTTTGATGGAGTGGGTGGATCCGAATTGGGGGTTTTTCCTGGGTTATGTACCCACTGTTAGTCTCCTTACCAAAAGATTGATTTGTGAATTTTTTATGACAAAGCATGATATAGAAGAAATCAAGAATTAAGCCTAGTTATGGTGGCATTCAAGCTTGGTTATGAAAAGTTGTCATTCAACCTTTAATGCCGGGGCAAAGCATTTTATAATTCAACATGTTTAGGCAATGTTACCGAGTTCACATGTCTAGTTCTGAACGTGAGAATTTATGGTTTGAGCGTCTATTGCATTAGGGAAATTTGTGTATTTCGAGGATGATCTCTTGCACAGAGTTAACAAGAGGGTGGAAAAAACTACTAGTTGAGGTGGACCTTAGTAAAGGCCCCATTGTTGATATGAATTTTTTGGGGCAAGATAAGTTATTAAGCAAACAATTGACTACTAGCACATACATTTCCATTGCCCCTGGTGTTGGGAAGTCGAACACCTAATAAAAGCTTTCCCTTATTACTCCAGTCCTATCACTCGAAAGACAAAAGGGGTGACTAGCTCGGGATGTAGAAATTTGCTGAATAATAATTAATTATCCACCGAGACTATCCTGATCACATACAATTCGAATTTATATGCAACACATAATCTCTTCCACTCAGATCAACTCAGATCATCAAACATGCGGAAATAAAATCAAGCGATAACACATCAAATCATCATACACATTAACACAGTATGTATGGGGAAAGCTTATAGCTGAAAACCCCACAGCTATTATGTATATTATAATGGAGAAATCATGTAACAAACTCAGTACAATACTCCTCACAAGTACTCAGTACTTTCTCATAAAGTTACACACAAACTAGCTCAGTTTTGAACAGGTTACTGGTTCAAAACTCACCGCTAATTGCCTTGCCTCTATTGCGCAATCATGGCCTGTCTATATATAGATCCAAGGTTCGAATCTCCTTGGCTTGACAGTGCAATCATCATGGGAAATTCCTCCAAGTGTGGTGCAAATCTCATGCACAACTGATGTCGCCACTGATAGCTAACTCCACCCTTTCATGTACCTCTTTCACTGGTCTCCACTAAACTAATCATGCACTGTAGTGAACCGATGTGTTCTTGAGTTGAATAATGAGTTACTAATTAATGAATTAAATAATATTTAATTCACTCCACTCATTACTAGTTGATTAGCTAGTTAAACTAATCTCAACTAGTTCAACTAAGTTAAACCGAACACAACTCCACCAACTGTCTCATCAACTCCACCAAACTTCTGCCACTGAAGTCCTAACCGAAGTCAACCATGCATGAGCTCACCAAACCCTTAGGAATAGCATAATTCCTCTGTCGTATGCATGAGCCACTTCTGTAGCTCGAACTGAAGTGCTCCAAGAGAGTAACCTGAAGTTTAGAGTCCAAATATTATTAAGGGTAAATAATATTTGACTTCCCTATTTTTAGGATAGGCAGTCTAAAAATAGACTTCGACCTATAGGTCCAAAAATAGAGGTCCATCTATTTTTACCAACATGACCAATACTCCAAGAATAACATACTGCAACCCCTGGACCATGCTCCATATGTCTAAAAAATAGACATAGTCTAAAAATAGACTTTTGCGCCAGAATTTGCCTGCGGGCCCACTTAGTGAAGGCGACTTCATTTCACTAAGCTCCATCATCTTGCTGAATTTTCAACACTCCCTCTCAGCAAGATATGGATTATCTCCGTCCCCTATCCTGCCTCTCGGGAATTCGAACTTGCTCTCGGTGAGATCAGAGAGAGCTTTCTGGCCGAGATTAACAAGATCCCGATCTTCCGTGGGAACATATGAAAGCATCATGATTCTCCGCTTAACACAATCTCTCCGATATGATGGTACTCGTATGTATCGATGTGTTTGAATTTATCATGAAATACTAGATTAGCCGAGAGCTAATGCAATCGGTTATCGCGTAGATCATCAGACGCTCCAAATGCAACCTCGAACAACTCGCGAGGATCTTATTCAAGCAGCCAGCCTCGCATGCACCAAGCTTGGGCCGCCATGTACCTCGCCTCGCCGAACCGAGTGCCATGATCTTCCTCGCTTCCCGCCGTACTCGCAGAAAAATGTCAAGCGACCCAATGCTAAAAATCCCTCCAGATGTGCTCTTACGGTCCATTGGGCTCCCTGCCCAATCTGCATCAGTGAAGCCGTAAAGCTTCGCTCCATCCTCCTGTCTGTACCATAGACCATATCCCGATGTGCCACTAAGATAATGCAATACATGCTTGCCTGCCTTCCAGAAGAGCTTGGTAGGCTTAACCATAGCTTGCGAAAGCTGGTTAACAGCATAGCATATATCGGGTCGTGTATTGACCAGACACATAAGCGACCCCACCAACTGTCGATAGACAGTGGCATCCACTACCTCCGCTGAAGTAGCATCCTCCTTCCTCCAACCACCAGGAAGAGGAGTGTCAACAGGCTTGCAGCCTTGCATGTTGAACCTCTCCAGAATCTCCCGGGCATACTTGCCCTGAGAAATAAACAGTCCTCTGCTGCGCTGCCAAATCTCCAATCTCAGGAAATAATGAAGGATGCCCAAGTCCTTCATCTCAAACTCTCGTGCAAGATCCTCCTTGCATGAAAGTATCAACTGCTCATCGCCAGTCAAAATCAGATCATCTACATACAGTACGATGATCAACAGCTTCCCCTCCACCACAATCTGGTACAGGTTTGGATCCGCCTCACTCTTGGAGAATCCAAGCCCTGTGAAGTAGCTGTCTATCCGAGTGTACCAAGCACGAGGTGCTTGCTTCAGCCCATACAGTGCTCTCTTGAGTCGGCACACATGCGACTCACTGCTGAAGATCTCAAAACCTTCAGGCTGCTCTATGTACACCTCTTCCTCAATAACTCCATTGAGGAACGCAGTCTTCACATCCATCTGATGAATGTGCCACCCCATCTGCGCCGAGAGAGCAAGGATCGTCCGTATGGAAGAGTACCTTGCGACAGGTGCAAAAGTCTCCTCATAGTCAATCCCCTCGATCTGTGAAAAGCCACGGGCGACAAATCTCGCCTTGTACTTCTCCACACTCCCGTCAGCTGCCTGCTTCACTTTGTAGATCCATCGCAAACCCACCACTGATTTCCCAACCGGTCTTGGGACAATCTCCCATGCACTGTTCCTGACAATCGAATCATATTCTTCGATCATGGCATCAACCCATGCGGGTTCCTCCACAGCTTCCTCAAAAGAGGATGGCTCCGTCACAACACATTGACTCGTCAAGAGCCATGTCGCTCGCATCCCGAGCCGGGGCCGCCGCCCGTAGTGCGCATGTGCCCTCTGATGGTTGGCACTGCCTGGGTGGTTTCTTCCACCTCCTGAACTTCCTCTCGTGGCTGATCCACATCCGGAAGCTCCTCCTTAGGAACTAACAGCTCCTCATCTGCATGCAAGTGTAGCTCCCTCTCAAGCGAACACTGCATGGCTTTCTCCTCCCGAAATTTTATATCCCGTCGCACAACAGTCTTGCGACTGTCTGACAAATACACCCGATAGTTGTGAGGTGTATCAGTGTACCCCACAAATATTCCAACCTCAGCAGTTGGATCCAGCTTCCTTCTCGCATCCTTCGTCACATGCATGTAGACAGGAGAACCAAAATCCGCAAATGGGAAATATCAGGCCTCTTGCCAGAATAAGCCTCCTCTGGTGTACTCATGCCAAGAACCTTGTGAGGACAACGGTTCTGCACATACACTGCTGTATTGCATGCCTCAGCCCACAAGTGAAGGGGTAGGCCCCGATCATGCAACATCGCCCGTGCAGCACCCACGATCGTTCTGTTCTTCCGCTCAGCCACCCCGTTCTGCTGTGGGTTATGGGGTGCGATGAGCTCTCTCCGAATCCCTTCTGCGCTGCAGAACTCCTCGAATTCAGCCGAGATGAATTCACCACCGTTATCACTCCTTAGAGCAATCACCTTCTTCCCCGACTCCTTCTCGACCAGTGCTTTAAACTCACAGAACTTCGCGAATGTATCGCTCTTCTTCTTCATGAAGAAGATCCAGCACTTTCGAGAGAAATCATCAACAAAGATCACATAATACCTGTGCTTTGCTGTCGAAGCAACTGAGAAAGGACCACACACGTCGGTGTGAACTCTCTCAAGGATCGTCGTGGCGCGACTATCCTTCTCGTGAAAGGTGGCTTTCACATACTTCCCTAAAGTACACCCCTTGCACTGATCTGACTGCGCAAGGGTGCCCTTAGGAAGCCCAGTAGAAATCTGCTGCAGAATCTTCAAAGCCCCATGGTGAAGGTGGCCCAATCTCCTGTGCCACAGTTCGCCCTCATCATCCCGGCTCACCACTTCTCCCGCTTTGCATGCCATAGCTGCGCAACCATCTACCTGCAACTGATAAAGGTTCTTGGTCCGAACCCCTATCTTCCGGGTCTCTCCAGTAGTCTTACTGCGCAAGAAGGCTTTTCCTTCGCTGAAGACCACATCATACCCCTTATCCTCCAACATCGCCACAGAGATAAAGTTCTTCTTCAATCCAGGTACATGCATGACATCCTTCAATACAAAGGGTTTACCAGACTCCCTCTGAAAGGATATGGTACCGATACCAGTCGCACTGTATCTACCATCATCGCCCATCTCGATGTGCACACCCAAATCTTTGTCCTCCAGATCTGAGAACAACTCCCGATCTCTCGTCATATGAAATGACGCACCGCTGTCCAAGAACCATAACGATCCCAGCACACTTGAAACCAAGCATGCAATCAGTGAAACTTTGACAGCCACCCCCACACTTCCCAGCTCATCTCTGCACTGAGTGAACTTCGTGAGGTATTTGGCGATACTGTCGCCCTTCTCCATCTTGATGTTCCTGAGCTTATCTTTGAGCGCCATCTTCCTTTGGTCACTCTTACTCTGGAATAGATCCGTCAAAGCTTTCCACATTAAATATGGAGTAGCCTTTCCATGCAGGCTGGATACAATATGATCCTTGACGCCCTCCAACAGGATCCTTCGACACTTCGCCATCTTCTTTTGCCATGCTTCGACTTCAGCAGGATCAGTGGGCTTTCGGACATCCGTATCTACGAACTCCTTCAGACCATTATCTTCTAATACTGCTTCCATGCGATCCTTCCATGCAACATAATTCGAACTGCCTTCAAGAGCATATTCGAGTCGCAAACCGTTGAAAGACATTTTCAACACTGGCACCAAGAAAACAAAACTGCTACAAAACTTCGAATTCCACCTCAAAGCTCAACCGCTCTAGATCGTGAGAAAAAATTATTTCTAGCACAGAGATCAACTGCAAGGGGCGTTTACCAGACCTTTCACTTTCCGAAGAAAGATGAATCCGGAGGCTACCTGGCCCGCATGCAGACTCTGTCTACCAAAATAAGTTTGTAATCACTGTGATGATCAATCTCTGCTTCAATAGCTCCGATACCATGTAGAAATTTGCTGAATAATGATTAATTATCCACCGAGACTATCCCGATCACATACAATTCGAATTTATATGCAACACATAATCTCTTCCACTCAGATCATCACACATGCGGAAATAAAATCAAGCGATAACACATCAAATCATCATACACATTAACACAGTATGTATGGGGAAAGCTTATAGCTGAAAACCCCGCAGCTATTGTGTATATTATAATGGATAAATCAAGTAACAACTCAGTACAATACTCCTCACAAGTACTCAGTACTTTCTCATACAGTTACTCACAATCTAGCTCAGTTTTGAACAGGTTACTGGTTCAAAACTCACCGCCAATTTCCTTGCCTCTATTGCGTGTTTCAATGCTATGGGATGGCTTCTTTATATAGATAAACCACCAGCCTGAACTGCGCAATCCTCATGGGCTTACTCCACCTATCCGTGTGTTGCAAATAGCAACAGTATAGTCACAACTGATAGCTAACTCCACCCTTTCATCTACCTCTTTCACTGGTCTCCACTGAACTGATCATGCACTGTAGTGAACTGATGTGTTCTTGAGTTGAATAATGAGTTACTAATTAATGAATTAAATAATATTTAATTCACTCCACTCATAGCTAATTGATTAGCTAGTTAAACTAATCTCAATCAGTTCAACTAAAATAAACAGAACACAACTCCACTAGTTGTCCCATTAACTCCTCCAAACTTCTACCACTGAAGTCCAACTGAAGTCAACCATGCATGATGCCATCAAACCCTTGGGAACCACGTGATTCCTCTGTCAGATGCATGAGCCACTTCTGTAGCTCGAATTGAAGTGCTCCAAGAGAGTAAACTGTTGTTTAGAGTCCAAATATTATTAAGGGTAAATAATATTTGACTTCCCTATTTTTAGGAGAGGCAGTCTAAAAATAGACTTCGACCTCTTCGACCTCAAAAATAGAGTCTCATCTATTTTTACCAACATGACACATACTTCAAGAATCTCAAACTGGAATCCCCGAACCATGCTCCATATGTCTAAAAATAGACATAGTCTAAAAATAGATTTTGCGTCAGAATTTGCCTGCGGCCCCACTTAGTGAAGGCGACTTCATTTCACTAAGCTCCATCATCTTGCTGCATTTTCAACACGGGACACTCAGGATGAGACTCTAGCATGAAGACAAAGACAAAGTTTTTGGATGAGTCACCTGGTTCGGGGCTAGCCTGACAATTATTGGAAAGGAGGACAACTAATTCAAAATCCAAACTGGTTGAGGCAGAGCTGAAGTAGAAACAATTGGTGCTTGTGATTTCGTTAGATTCTTAAGACGAGGCTAAGAAATTAGTTATGGAAAATGTCTTTCCTCCATGTTCTTCCTCTCGTTTTTTGTTGGTGGGTTCACCTAGTCTGGGAGGATGGGGTGGATCGAAACATGTGTCTAGTAGTAGAGGCTATCGACCATTGAGGACAAGACTGTTTGATGTAGGGGTGGATACCCTTTCTTATTTAGGCATTATAATTGGGGATGTGTCATGCGTTTCGTCTTCTATTCCAATTGACTGTGGTGTAGGCCCATTAACACTTATGACTTGGGTTGATTTGGGGAAGACATTTTCCCTTCTGACATCACAATTTCTTTCTTGGAAGAGTTTATGCAAACCCAATGTTGGGAAGAGTTCCATTATTCTCGATGAAGGACTATCTTCAACACGACCTTTTATTTCACTGCTTTGTAGTGGGGACATGATACTGGCGCACTTGGACTCGTCAAGAGCTTTGCAATCCAAGGCAGAAATGGCTGATTTTTTAAAGAAAATAGGGTATCTTAATCCCTGGAATGTTGGAGGGTCAAGTGGCAGAGGAGTTGGTGGCGACTTGAATATTTAAAGTGGTACTTTGGAAAAAGTAACACAGTTTAATGAACCAAAGGACAAGTACCAAAATCCTTCGCTTAGAATTTCGACTGTTCAAGGCTCCTTCTCAATGATCCTAGATTCAATTCTAGGGCCTTTACGGATTGAGGAGTTTGGGAGAACTCACAATCGGTATTTTGAAGTGGATTCACCTAGGCTCCATGTTGTGGATGGTGGTATTCAATAGGTTCCCCATATCTTGTCTTCTCCATAGGAGATGGATGTGGGGAATACAAGGATTTTTCATTTTGGCGAATGAAAACTAGACCCAAAAGGGTTGTGTTATGGAGGCTCGTGGACAATTGGGGGGATTGGGATAATATTTTAGGAGGCATAAACAAGGCATAGACAGTCTGAAAAGTTATACTACTTTATTTTGAGCTCTTAGAGAGACCAAGCCTGGATGGGAGCAGTTTGATGTTACTTATTGCTTGGAATGTTAGAGGGGTGGGAGGGGTCCCCAAAAAGTTAATACAAGAATTTAGGTAGGAAATAGTTCTTTTACAAGAAACAATGTCTGAAGGTTTGAAGGTTCTCAATTTTCTCTCAAGGTTTTTGTCAAAGTGGAAATTTAGTTCAATTAATGTGGCAAGTATTTCTCGAGGTCTTGTTACAGCTTGGAATGAAGGCATAAGGAATGGGGTCACCTTTACTTCTATGGTAGATATGCACTTAAAAGATTATCTATTTGTGATAAATTGAATTTGAAATTCATTAATTATTATGGCCCATAAAATAATCGAGAGAGCTTTTGGTTATCGATGAAGGATTCAAGCCATCTGAATGATATGCTAGGGGGGATATGAATCTAATTTTGTTAGATAGAGAATAGTGGCGCACATATGCCTGGTCAAATCTGCTATCTCCTTTTTTTATTGAGTTATTAGAATATCCTGGCCTAGTTGATGTGGAACCTAGACCACTTGGACCGACTTGAATAAACAAATAGGTTGGGGAAGTTGGGATATCCAAGCGTCTGGATATATTTTTGGTGGAAGAGAACACACTTTCACTAGTTGGGCCACACAGAAGCTGGATAGTGAAGGGAGGTTTCTCAATGGGGGTGTCTAATCATTCTCTGGTGGTTCTACAACTGGGTAAGTTTGAGAGGGGGAAGAAAGCTCCTTATAAATTCAACCTTATTTGGATCAAAGAGACATCTTTTGGGGAGTAGATCATATCTATGTGGAAGAAATTTTATCCATGTTCGCCACTTACAACAATAGAGCATATGATGGAGGCTCTTAAACCAGTCAAACAATGGGTTATTGAATGGGACACAAGGAAGAGGCTTGAGAAGGAAAGGGAATAGCGATCTCTAAATGAGTCAATATTAGTTTTATTGAAAAAATGCCCTTTTGGTTTATTGGAGGAACAAGAGACTCACTTGGTGAAGGAAGAAACAAATTGGAGGATGAGGAGTTAAGCTATTTGATGAGCAGAAGGGGATAAAAACACAATTTTTTTTTATATAGATTCCTTGAGCATAGAAATATGATCAACACTATTTGGGTATTTAAATCAAAGGATGGTGGCCTGGTATCTACATAAGGGGACTTGAAAAAGGGATGGGGGTCAAACAATTTCAATGTATCTTCCAGGGGCTTGCAGTAAATTGTATTGTGGAACAAATGAATGTTTTTAGTGCATAACCTAGACTTTTTGCTTCAAAGGTTAATTAGATTCTTTTCACGACAATAACACAAGCAAAGATTCCAGGGGTGCAAAATAAGGCTAAGAAATCTAAGAGTCCTGGCTCAGATGGGTGGACAATATAGTTCTTTCTAGAATTTTTCGAGATCCTAGGGGGAGACATGGTTAGAGTAATGGAGGAATTAAGACTGGGACAAAGAATTCAAAGGGCAGTAAATGCTACCTTTCTTACCCTCATACCCAAGATTTCAAATCCTCAGAATTTTGATGATTTTCGTCCTATTTCATTGTGCAATTATCTTTATAAAGTTAACTTGAATATTTCAACTGACAAGTTAAAGGACCACGTCTCAAAAGGGTTGTCCCCATAATAGTTTGGTATTCTAAAAAACATGCAAATTCTGGATGCAGTGGGTGTAACACAGGAAGGACTCGATCCTCTCTAGATGAAGACGCTACCTTGACTTGTACTAAAATTGGACCTAGTCAAAACCTATGATAGAGTTAATCGGGCCTTTCTCATACTCATTCTTCTTCAGATTGGACTCTCGTTGGAAGTGGTAAATTGGATAGTGGCATGTGTCTCATTAACAAACTTTGTAGTATTGTCAATGGAGTCCCATCATATTTCTTCAAAGCCTTGAGGGGCATTAGGCAAGGATATCCCTTGTTGCCATTTCTATTCCTGTTGGTTGTGAAAGGCTAGAGCTTCCTAATAAAAAAAGTGGTTAGGAATGGACACATCAAAGGAATAGAAGTCTAATCTTTGATACATCTCCTTCATCTTCTCTTTGTTGATGATGTTTTGGTTTTTGGATATGAGACAATGGAGGCACACCTTTGGAGTATCCTATTTTTTTTTGTAGATCATAAGGGATGGAGACCAATTTAACAAAATTCTTTGTGTTATATAGTGGCATTTCAGACCACTACCTCAATAGCCTAAAATATTTTCTTTCATTTCAATTTCGGCCAACTGAGAAAGGTATTAAGTATCTAGGATTTCAACTCAAGGGTAACAAATATAAGGCAATATGCTGGAACTGGTTGGTGAGGAAAGTGGAAGCCCATATCACTCACTGGTGTAACACATTTATTTCATTGGGAGGACGCTTGATACTGGTAAAATCTGTCTTGGAAAGCATCTCAATGTATTGGCTTTGATTGGCTTATATCACTAATATGATACTAGAAAGAATTCAATGACTTTGTTTCACATTTCTTTGGAAAGGAGGAAGACATGTTGGATATGCTTTGGCTAACTGGAAAAAAAATAGCTTGACTGAAGCGAATTGGAGGTTGGGGGCTACAAAATATCTTTAGTTTTGTAGTGGCGCTGGTGACAAAGAGCCTTTAGAGAGGACTTTTTGACACAAGTTTGTGGGGGGGGGGGGGGGGGTTATTAAAGGCAAGTATATCCCACAAGGTAATGTGTGTTGGTTGGCTACGCTCCTCTCAAAGACCTTTAAAGGGCTCACATGTCTGGAAGGTTCTGCTACAAGCAGTTCTAGTGGTGAAAAAATTAGATAGTGTAACAGATTGGGGATGGGAAGAGAGCAAGGTTGGTGTGGGATTCCTAGTTAGGAGATCAACAAAAAGGCCAAATTTCTTATAACCTTACACTACCTTCGAACATTAGAGGCCTCATTTACCATTCAGACATTTCCTTACATGACATATCAATAAGATTGATGAGGTGGAAGTTGACGACCTACTTGGGACTAGCAGGTGCACTAGTAAAGGAATGGACACGATTTCTTTTATTACTCAGACATAGGAGGATTCAACTACGTACTAGATAAGATAAATTGGTTTGACAAAGGAATATGGAGACTCGACAGGTCACAACAAAGCTGTCATATCTAGCTTTGGAAGAGGAAGAAGGATTTCATCAATCCTTTTGTTGGTATAAGGTTATTTGGAAATGGTCTTGTCCTTTTAAGATACAACTTTTCTTATGGCTTATGCTACATAACAAGGTCCTTATAAAAGATAATCTACATAAGTGGGGTTGGATAGGATGGTCCCGGTGTGCGTTATGTAACCAAAACAACATATCAATAGATCATATTTTTGTCCAATGCAAATTTGTAGTGGAAGTCTATCTGAGATCCGTTGCTTCATTAAATGCCTGAATTTTTGTAGCGACCATTCATTTGTGGCATGTTTTGAGAAGTGGCTAGAAAAGGTAAGTGATGCACCCATACAAGAATTTCCATGCTTTGTTTCTTGGTCCCTTTGGCTACACAAGAACAAAGTTATTTTTGATGACATTATGCCTTATTCAAATCTTGTCATCAACAATGTCAAAGTGAGCTTTCATCTACTAGAAGATTGGAGATTTCCGAGCCTAAAACGTGGACCATTTTTTTTACAGTGCATGGCCCCGGGGTTTCTTTGATGGAGCCAAATTATTAGAGAATGATGTCAGTGGGGCCAAGGCAGTACTTCACTTGAACATTGATCATTTCTACTAGCTAAGATTAGGAGGGGGACATGGGACATATAAAAAGGTAGAGCTTTTATGTCTGGGGTGCATCCTTACCTTTGCCAAGGATAAGGGATTTACAAATCTTCAATTGTTTGCAAACTCTCAAGTGGTCGTGGAATGATTCAATTAGAGATTTTCTCTAAGGTGTATGATCTTGCAACCATGACAACTAAGAATTCGACGACTACAAGAGTCATAAGATGGCATCTAGATTTCTCATATATATAGAGAATACAATGTGGAAGCTGATAGATGCTCTAAACATGGAACAACCTTGGATTCTGGTTGGCTGGAGTGAGAGAGTTTAACACAAACTTTGCCTCTGCCCCTTATACTACTCTTCTCATCTAGGTTAGTTGGGTTGTTTGTTAAAGTTTTGTTGGGCTGACTTTGATAGAGATAACCCTTTTGGACCATTTTTTTTTTTTTTAAGACTGATGTTTTACTAAACCAAACAAAATTGGAACCAAGTATATGCATACTCTAATTCAATTTTATTGAATAACAAATATATGATTTTATCTAGATTTGAGTTATCATTACTCATAATGCCACATTATATACACACCTTTTCATCTTAGGAATTAAGTTAAAATCCTTTTAGCAAAATAAAAACCATAGACTGCAATAACAAAGAGATGTTGCATTTAATGTGAAAATTGCAGAGATAAAAACTAAAAAGCAAACCAGGCTGATGATGCAACTTAATGCAAATCAACAAAACCGCATTCAAAGGCATGAAGGTTGGTCACATCTTCGTACTTGTAAATGTCCATGAAGTATAACAGAACGAAATCAATGAAGAGTAGTCCACGAGGGTCATTGAGACCTCTGTCATCTTCAACAAAGAAGCATGAAAGTCTTGTGAAGAATTAACTGCAAAAAAATCTCAAACGACCAAAGATTCGCCTGGGATACCTTCTGACTGCCTCAGGCATTCAAGGGATTCTGCAGTTGGGCGATCAATTATTGTTACAATTTCAGCTATTAAAAGGCTGTCGAGGCTTTAAACATGGAGCCCTAAAACATCGGAAGAAGATTCGCAGAGGCTTCTATGGATGAAAACAATGCACAATGCTTCAAAGTTTGACATGAGAAACACGAAAACCTTGAGGTACTAATTATAGGGTTTGATTGAGTATGTTAACGTAATTTTATGGGAAGATGTGTAATAATTTCAATGCACTGGTGTCAGTTCTCGAATGAAATTGAATAGTCACAGAAATTGTACAGGTTGGGAATATCATGATAATGACATATATCATATTAGGATAGATTTTAAGAATATTCTAGAATTTAAGAGAGGTTCGTTTTAGTTTGTTATGAAAAGGTCTAGTCTAATTATTATGGGTTGAAAATGTTTTGTCTAACTATAATGCTTATCAGTTTTGGTTTTTTTTTAAAGAAATCTTGATCTTTGTTGATTAAACTGAGTTTTTTAAAGAAATCTTGATCTTTGTTGATTAAAATGAGTTTTGGACTCCGTATAAGTTTTGGACTGGGTGCAAAAATTTTGTGGTACTTAGATTGTGGAGAGTTTACAACTTAAACTTGTGATTCTTACAAATCTCTTATTTTAAGTAAATTAGGCAGGAAATATGTAAGAAATTTTTTCAAAAACCTATTACAGATACATGATAATGTGCAATTTGGAGGAGCATCTTTATTTAATGTTGTAGTTTTTGTCTGAAAATAATAAAAATTCCATAATTTTGAAGAACTTCTTAGAAATCCTGTGGTCAAACTTCAAAATTTTGAGTGCCCTAGATATTTTTAATAGTGCAAAATCTATTTTTATCATAAAAAGAAAAAAACACTCCTACTGTTAGATGTTTGGGAAAAAACTCCAAATTCTAGTAATTCTTAATCATCTAACTAAAACTAAATTGAAACCTCAATAAACAATATCTTGATCTTCCTCCAATCTATCAAAGATTTAATAAATATTCCCAAAATCTTCAATAAAATAAGTTCAGAAAATTGATACATTTCTATGTGGATTTCGGTGCTTCGCCCTAAATTAGATTATGGAAAGAAGATGCCTGTTGCGGAGCGCATGCAACTGAAAACTTTAAAGACTCAGCTAATGGCTCCGCTTGCATAAAATTGCTGGAGACTCAGGCATTTACTGCAGTTATTCATCTGCCCTTTGGCAACTGATGTTTTCTAAAGAACAGATCTACAAAGTGACTATGGTTTTGGAGGCGAACGGGTGTCCATGTCTGTGTATAGTATGTTGCCCAGCGATCGGGTGGACGGCTGAGCAACGACATCAATAACGAAGGACCGAAATGCAGGAATAAGGTAACCATGGCATCATCGAGAGGTATCGAGTTCGAAACCTCTGCCGTGTAGATTAAAGAAAAAAATGACAACCGAATTACAGATCTTGGAGCGGTGCCGGGGTTTTAAAAAAACAATTAAAAATTCTGGTGGAAATGAATGTTCTAGACGCTTCATATATATCTTAATCCCTTCCAATATTATAATATTATAATTCTCATTCGTCAAAATGAACTAGTCGCAAAAGGCTGTTGCCAAAAATAAGGTTGTTACCGAAAATATCTCTGGCATCGATGATAAGAATTATACGGTCATATGAAGGCCGGCGGCCTACATCGTCCATGCGACTGTGGGGTAAGCAATCCGATAAAGCCACAAGTTGCAAGTATTCCCAATGATTCGAGTAGAGCTTCTCCAATCGCAGCTTCTAGAAGCGCTGAATATGTCGACGACGAAACAGGCAACAGCCGGTCACGGGAAAAGCTTGTAGGCGCTTCCGCGATAGCATCCAACCTACAAATTCCAGGTGGCAAGCAAGCCTCTGCGGTACGGACTTGAGCCACCGACAGAGTCAGGTTCAGCCCTATAAGTCTAAGCTTCGGAGATATTTAAGATTCCTTTACTTCAACGGTTGTTCCCGGCGGGCGAGGGAATAAACGGACAACTCTTCTAGACGCTTCTCCTCTCCCCCACCCATCTCGTTCTCTATCTGCCGCCACTATTTGTGGTGGGGAAGGGCTATGCATTGGATCTGTGATCGAGGATCTAAATTCAGTCAGCAGGCCTGGGTTACGAGTTCGGAAGCTTTAGTAAATGAAAATTTCCTTTTGGTGCGGATTTTGGATTTCACGGGAATCGCCTGAAAGCCTTCAGGGAAGAAAGGGGTAAGGATAAAGCTTTTTTTGTGGCAGATTTATTAAATATTTGCATTTTAGTCGTTTGAATTGGATAGTTATGCTGTTTCTTCGAACGTTTTGGCTTGACAATTTGGCTATATTTCATTTGACTTTAGATGAAACCAGCGGACTTTCAAGCCACCTTGAAGGTCGCTTTTTCTATGGTCTTTGAAACTGCTGATTTTGGCATTCCGTGCTTCTGCTGTTTATTATAACTTTTTGGCTTGATAATTTGGTGATATTAATGTGAGTAAGCCGAAGATAGGAAGTTTGCCATTTTTATTTTCTTCGAAGTCGATGATTTTGGCATTCGCGGGAGCTTTGCTGTTTATTTTAACGTTTTAGCTCGAGAATTTGTTGATACTACTGTGATTTAGCTGAAACCAGCGGTCTTTAAAGCCTGCTCTTAAGGTTTCCTTTTTAATTTTCTTTCAACCTGCCGGTTTTGGCATTCGTTAGTCGTGCTCTAACGTTTTAGCTCAAGAATTTGGCCATATTTCCTTTGAGTTAGCTAAAATTAACGATTTTTAAAGCTTTTCCGAAGGTTGACCCTTTTAATTTATTTGAAACAACTGCTTTTTAGCTCGTCGGAGTGTCTGAAGGGCTAGCCATTTAATTTTTGTTTTTAGCTTGGAAGAAGCTTCTGAAGATGCGTGTGCTGCGTTGTTGAGTGTGTAGTTGCAGGGCGGATTTCGTGGATTATGCAGAAATCGTAAAGTGACAGTTGGCAAGGTGTTGTGAGGCGAGACTTTGGTTCTGGTGCTGTAGAATTCCAGAGGATTGCATACGTGGTGAGTCAGGCTGTGTGACATGTAATAAGGCGAGGAGATTGGCCGCAGGATTGAGGAGCCTTGTTAGCAAATGATGAAATAATGTCGTTTGCCATGTTGCCCGGTTGACGTCAGCAAGCCTCGAAGGTGTTGGTGTTTCTTGTGGCCGGGTGGGGGTTGCGCTCTAGTGAAGATTTAAATGTGAAAATGAAGGACGCTAAAGAGGATTGTTTTTACTCGATTTTGGGTCTGGAGAAGACCTGCTCGACCTCGGATGTCCGATGCGCATACAGGAAATTGGCCATGGTACGGTCTCATGTTTGAGCTTCTCTAGAGTCTTTACATAAATGTGTATGGTTAAGTCGTTAAGAATCTCTTGCCGATTTTTTTCATGTCATAGAAATGGCATCCGGACAAGCTCAATGCCAAGGACTCTGCGGCAACGGATTTTGGGACAGCGTCAGAGGCTGCAAAGAGTCGATTTCAGTCTATTCAGGAGGCGTATTCTGGTACTCATTTTCAATTATCAGCCAATAAACAAAATATTTTTGATGTTTCTTTCTTTCTTTTTCGCAATTGGTTACTATCTTGTATGCATTGATGTTCATTTACAATCTCTAGAAACTTAATGTTGTTGAAGGCTTCGATGATTTATGAAGTGAAACAATTAGATGCCTTGTCACAGATAACACATGTTAGACAACTAATCCTTGGGATTAGGTTTGTGTTATGGTGATGGTTATTAGTGTCCAACTGTACATTGTGTACATCATTCTTGGAGATCAATTCTTAATATAAGTTTGAATTTGGTTTCCAATTTTGTTGTCTTACAACACACACAACTAAAAATATATAAATGTGGAATGAAATTTGGAGATAGAGAGAGGATTTTCAACACTCTCTCACGTTGGAGAGATAGAGAGGGAGAAACATTCTATAAAAAATTGAAAAGAAGATAGTTCAACTATCTTTCTAGAGAGGGAGAAACATCTTATTCTGAGACCAAATATTTTAAGAGCAGATTCTATTCCCATGAATGCTTTGCCAAAGTCAAAACGGAACTTAGGAGAATTTCTATTCCAAGCTCTTAAGCTCTTTCCTAAAGGCCCACCATTTTCTTTTGCTTGAATCTCTTTTATGGCATTCTTATTACACATCATAGTTCCATAAATATGATGGGGTGACTTGAGATTTCTAAAGCTGTAATTATTTGTCATTATGTTTAAACTCTTCTAAGTGTTGATCTTCCTTACTTCATATATGATATACCCCCCTTTCCATAATATTATCTTTTGATTTGATTCCTTGGGTTTTAGTCCTTCCATTATTTTTCTTTATTCCCTTACTAATATAATGTCCTCCCCTTTTCATAATTGTTGTCTTTGATTTGATTCCTTAACCTTACATTACAGGACCAATTTTTAAATTAGGTGAAAATCTTCCTTAATTAATTTTAGAAGCAATATTTACAAGTTCCATTGAAAATTGATAACAATATTTTTTGTGATATATATGTCTCAAGTGGAGTTTAAGAAAAACATATATAGCCCTATATACATATCTCAATCCTAGCTTCTAGATCCTAGTTAGTTAGTCATTATAAGCTCATACTTCACCACCCACAACAAGAGTTTCAAAGGTCTAAGGTTGTATAACTTTTATGTTTCACCAAGATTGGGGGTAGGTGGATATTTTTGGGTGAGTAGAATCATAATGGTGGAGATTGGCTTAGGTGTCTTCTATTGAAAAGCTTGAAAATTGTGAAAAACTAACGAAACAATTGTTATTTGTAATAGTGAATTAAAGTAAGGGTTTAAGGTGAGTAATGTATATGTTTAACCAATCTCTGATGGGGGTGTGTACTACACAACACATGGTGATGTGTCTCTCGTGTGAACACAAGTGGTGTGGGGGTGGGCGGCGGCCCTCTCGGTCCCTTCAACGCAGCAGGCATTATGGGAGGAGTACATGCGGCATTAAGGTGGAGCGTGCGAGTCATTAAACCGTGTTGGAATTTAGGGGTGATGTTTGGTTATTGTGTGGGAGGATGAAGGACCCTGGCATTTGCACTTGTGTCTCTGCTCTGGTATGGTGCTGGAGTTCTAGGTGGCCTCCGGGGAGAAAGTGGAAGCGCCGCTGGAGGTTTCTTGGTGTTAGTGGACTATGGGTGCTCGTTTCGGGTGATTTATGGGGCCGAGCATCGAGCCGCGTCTTGCTTTTTTGCATCTCCGGAATTCCTTGCCTTTGTAAGGAATGGAGGCTGGCGGAAAGAGTGCATTACCATTTTAATTTCCTTTGGCTTATGGTAAGCTGGGCCACTTGGGTTGGCAGAGGAAGTCGAAAGCAACAGGGTAGGAGGCTCTGTGGGTTGCGGCTAGGAATCTGTACCAATTTCCAATTCCTTGGACTTTGGCATGGTTATAATAGCGTCTGGTGTTCTTTGCAGGGTGAATTTGGAGTTTCGTGGTCATCACCTTGGTGGAAGTCGTGCTTTGTAGATGACAAAGTTGTCTTTTGGGGTGAGGTCTCAGTCTTTCTCTTCTCTTCCATATCGTGTGTTTATGCGGTGGGTGGCTTTCAGAAGAGTCTATGGTGTGTCCAGGGTTTGGTTTTTTGGTGGTGGGGGTTTATAATATTTGGGGTAGCCTGGTCTGTGGCTCCTGTGCGTGGTGATCTTCTTGTCCTGGGCATCATGAAGCCCCTTGTGCAGCACGAGCATTCCTCCTTCCTAGCCATCCCTGGCTCTCAGGGAGAGGAGGACACGACAATTGTGGTTTTTGTATCTTGTTGGGGTGGCAAGACCACTGGTCGCTTGCTGCTAGCTGGTGTGGGGGTGCGTGGAGGTCGCGGTGTTGGAAAGCAGAGTTCTAACGGAGGTGGAGGTGTGAGGGTCAAGAAGTCACAATGACATGGTGGCGGTGGACAGGGTGGAGTCAAGAATTGAGGGCCTGGTCATTGAGGAGTTGAAGCTAGTGTTGCACAGGGAATCCAACATTGTTGCTTAGAGAACTGCAAGGCAATTATCCAAAGTCTGATGGATCGAGTCAACACAGTTGAGCGCGTTCGTCAAGAGGAGCATGTTGAGCTAGTGGCTATGCTAGAGGGATGCACTATTTTCAATGCCAAGTCAAGGAGAGAGTGGTGGTGGTTTGGCGGGGCCAAAACTAGTAACAAAGAAAGTGGAAAAGCTGGAGACTTGGTTGGTGCACTTCGAAGGGCACGTTCAGTGCAACTGTCCTCTGCCTCTTCCAGAAACAACCCCGAACAACCGTGCTTCTGTCATGTTGGACGACCAGTATGCTTTCCTGTGTTTTTTACGTTCTGTCTATATGTTTTCTGATCAGTGCAACTTTTGTCCTCCGTCTCCTCCAGGAACAAGCCCGGACAACCCTACTTCTGTCACGTCAGATGACTAGTATGTTTTTTGGTGTTTTTATGTTCTGTTTGTATTTTGGTGCCTCTGGCCCTACCGTTTATGGACAATGTCCTTAGTGTCCTTTTTGTATTTTTGTCATCTAGTGCAAATTTTGGTTAACAAACTCGGTCAGGGTGAGAGCACATGTTTTCTGATCAAGCCTCCTACATTGAATGGAGATCATAAGAAGGGTGATGAGGTAGAGGTCATGGTGTTGGGAAAGAGAGAATCTTCAATCATATATTCACTCATCTAATTTAGAGGCTAGAATATCCATTTATCACTTGCAAGGAAAGGTGTCCATGTGGTGGGATCATCTTAAGCAACTCAAGAACTTGGATGATGAGAAGATAACTTGGAAGCAATTCAAGAAATATTTTCAAAAGAAGTATCTATTAGAAAACTATTATGATAGAAAAATGCAAGAAGTATCTTGTTTTTATTAAAAAAAAAGAAAGTCAAATAGGGTTTTGAGTGATTTTCCTCCATACTACAATGATACGATTAAGTTTGGAGAACCCAAGACTTTGGAGGAAGTAATAAGAAAATCTAAATATCTCATGAATAGAGCAAAAGTAAGCTAACATTCCAAAAGGCTTGGTATGAGAAGAAGGCTAAGATGGAGCAAAGGAGGAAAAAACAACCCACACTTATACAACTCATTAAGTGTGGGGGTTGTGAAGAAGACAACATGTTTAAGGATTGCCTTTATAAGGATGTGAAAAGCAAAACTATACACAATATGTAGGAAGTTGATATAGTAGAGGAAATGGTAGGAGCATGCCCCAGATATATGCAGCCTTGGACAATAGGCAAGTTGATCATCAAGTGCACATGATAGAAGTTGAAGACAAGATTAATAATCGACCCATAGCAATTTTGATTGATTATGGAGCTAGCCATAGTTATATTGTTTCAAAGTTTGTTGAAAGATTTAATTTGAAAAAGACAAAGCATGGTAGGACTTGGTTGGTTTAGCTCTCTAGAGGGGCAAAGTAGAGGATTAAGGAGTTGGTAAAAATAGTTTCAATAGACATGAATGGTGTAAGTACCAAAGTAGTTTTAAATATCATTGGGGTCATATGATTGCCTCATAGGCATGGATTGGTTGGACAAGCATCATGTTGTCTTAGACTGCAATAACAAGCTATTCATTTGTTTTGATGAAGAAGGGGTAGTAGAGGAAGGTATAAGGAACTCCGAGACTTGTTTCTTAAGGGAAATATTAACAATTCAAATGAAGAAATGTTTTAGAAAGGGATGTCAAATTTATGCAGTAGATATGGAGGAGGAAGCCAAGGGTAAGGTACCCAACATTGAGGATTATCCAATGTCGTAGGAATATGAGGTTTTTTTTGTGATATTTCTAGGTTGGCACTTAAAAGGGATATTGACTTGTCAATTGATTTGATGCTTGGAGTTGCTCGAGTTTCCAAAACACCATATAGGATGATGAGCATAATTGAACTTAAGGAATCACAAATATAGCTTGAAGAGCTTTTGAAGAAGGGGTACATACCCTAAGTGTGTTACCTTGGGGTGTCTTAGTGCTATGTGTTAAGTAAGAAGTGTGGTACTTTAAGATTTTGTGTAGACTTTAGATAGTTTTTTTTTTTTTTTTTGCAAGTAAGAGGAATCGGTTTTTTTTTTTTTTTTTTTTGCAAGTCAGAGGAATCAGCAACATCGAACAACTTTCACATGCGAGGTGCGGGGTCAAACCCCCCGGCTACCACTATAACCTCTCAGGGACTGCCCAGCTTGCATGAATGGTACTCGGATAAGACAAGGCTCGAACTCGTGACCTGCTTAACAGCACGAACGCCTTAACAGTGCGTTCACTAGTCACTAGACCATGACCCTGCAGGCATGTAGACTTAGATAGTTGAATAAGATGATAATAAAGAATATCATTTACCAAGGGTAGGTGACTTATTTTGACTTTAACTGAGCAAAGTTAAGGTATTTTCCAGGATTGATTTGAGGTTTGGATACCAACAAGTTAGATTTAAAGTGGACATCAACAAGACAACCTTCAAAACAAGATATGGTCATTTTGAGTTTGTTGTGGTGACATTTTGGTTCTTCCAGTGCTTTAGTTGTTTCTATGTGCCCAATGAATGGAGTTTTTGGAGAATTATTGAACAATTTTGTTGTAATATTTTTAGATGACATCCTTTTATATTCAAAATTAGAGTAAGAACATGAGCAAGATTTGAGGATAAAAGGCATTTAGAGAAAGTGTTTCTTGTACCAAAAGTAGATTAATTATTTGGGTCACATGATCTCAAGGGAAGGGAATAGATATGGACCTAGAGAAGATCAAAACTACAAGGGAGTGGCCAACACCTAGAAATGTGAAAGAGGTTGGGTTTTTTATGGATTAACAAGCTACTACATAAGTCTCATTGTGGGATTTTCTAAGATAACACACCCAATTACCCTTTTGCAAAAGAAAGGTGTAAAATTTGAATGGATTGAGGATTGTGAAGTGGGTTTACAATGTTTGAAATGGCTTTTGACAAGTGCACCAATTCTATAGATAGCTTATCCAAATGGAAAATTCATTATGTGCATTGATCCATGCAAGGAAGGGATGGGAGGTGTCTTCATGCAAAATGGACATATAATATGCTTTGCATCTAGAAAATAAAAAATTCATAAAGGAATTACGCTACTCATGATTTAGAGTTGACAACCATGGTTATGCTCTCAAAATGTGGAGACATTACCTCGTGGGTAAGGGATTTTAACTCAAAATAGACCATAATGGTTCAAGGCATTTATTTCGCTGAATGTGGTTTTGAAATCAAACAAATAGAAGGGGAGGAGAACATGGTGGAAAAACTAGTTAGTAGAAGGATTTGTGAAGTACGTGCTAGAACCACCAGTGTGTTCAAAGTTTGATCTAAAACTTAAAATTTTAGACGCCATAAATAAAGATCAATAGTATGTACAAATTAAAGAAAACCTACAACAAAATAATTTGTAGCGTAAGTACAAAGACAATGAGTTGAGCGAGGATGGATTTTCTCATGTACAAAGCCAATATTTACATACTACACAATATTTGAATGAGATGCACAATGTACCCTATGGTGAAGATCTAGGGTAGCAAAAGACTATTCCAATTGCTATAAATGAATACTCTTGGTTAAAAGGGAAGTGATTAATTATATAGCTAGGTGTTTGGAGCGTCAAACAGTTAAGGTTGAGCATAGATATCCAATAGGTACTTCAACGTGTATTCATTCCTTAGTGGAAGTGGAAGGTTGTTTATATTGACTTCATTACCAAACCGCCTAAGACTGTGAGGTAGCATGATGGCATCACCGTGGTGGTGGATAAACTTACTAACACTGCCCACTTTATCCCAATGAACTCAACACGCAGGGCAACCAATATTGTAGAAATATTCACGAGGACAATTGTCATACTATATGGAATTAACTAAGGTAGTCATTTGAGAAAGAGATCTTAGGCCTACTTCCAACTATTGGAAGGGTTTGTTCAAAGGATTTGGAACCAATCTAAACTTCAACACAACGTATCACCCAAAATTAAATAGACAAACTGAGAGGATTAATTAGGTGATTGAGGATATGCTCATGATGTATGTGATGGACAAACCCATTAAAATGAGAAGAATATTTGCACTTGGTAGTGTTGCATATAATAATGAGTATTAATCATCCTTGAACATGAGTCCATTTGAGGCATTATATGGTCAGAAATACAACACACCTATTAGTTGGGCTAACCTGGTGGATAGATCCATTATTGGCCCAAAATTGATATGAGAAATGGAAGACCAATTGGTAAGTGTTAAGTAATACTTGAAGGATGCTCTAGATAGGTAGAAAAGCTATGTAAATAAGGGTTGGATAAGTTTGGAATTTAGAGTAGGAGAACATGTCTTCGTAAAAGAAAAAGCTCGGAAGAGTTCATTAAAAGTGGGAAGTTGTTCGAAGTTGGCTACTAGATTTTGTGGGACATTTGAGATACATGCATGTTCATGATATGTTTCATGTTTCTTTCCTTAAAAATTAGGTGTCTAATGCTAACTATGTAATTGCTTGGAATATGATTTAGGTGGATCTTGAAAGTTCTTTTAGGTAGAGCCAATGTGTATCTTGAACCAGAAAGTCAGGGAAATTTGGAACAAGGCCATAAGGCTAGTAAAGGTCCAATGGAGTTGTTGCAACCATGATGACACTGCGTAGGAGCTAGAGGAGGCTATGTAGGAGGGATACTACATGTATTTTGAATGTACATAAGTACATAATACAATGATAACAATGTATAAACAAGGGGAGGGGAATGTAACAATGCCAAAATGACCCCTATGTTGTATTTCTACATATTTCTATTATGTTGGTTTGCCAAGTTATGTGGGGTGTGCATGCCCATGTGTATATACTTGTTTTGGGGTCTACATGCCCATGTTTATATACTTGTTTTTGGGGGCCTACGTGTGTATGTTTATATGTTTCAAGTCTAGAGTGCTTGCACAATTAAGGCCAACAAACCAACAATATAATATGTATATCACACCCACATTAATAAAGTATCCTTATGTTGTTGATTTAGAAAGAAATGAGATTTGGGGGGGGGGCGAGGCGGGGGTTAGGACTGCACAAGAGGGAAAGGTGAGTGAGTGAAACCATGATTCATGATGTGGTTCTTAAGCCATGAAAATAATATTATTTTCCCCAAGTGACTTATGAACATAAAAGTTATGAAGACGTGACATAAGCATATGTCCATAAAGTGAGGGGGAGGTGGTCTGCATGAGTTCCAAAGGTTTTTTTAATCCGTTTCTCGGGGGGTGGGGGGTTGGGATGAGTTCCTCATGTGATACTTGGTGAGAATATCACACACATGCAAAAGTTGTGTTCCCATAATTCTCTTATTCATTTGTTGTCTCATTGTTGGTTCATTAATGGTTAGTTTCTGGTTCAATAATGCTTGGATAGACTTTAAGCCTACGACTTGCTAAATATGTGTTAAATTCCTTGGTGGAGTTCTGTGGCTATTTCTCCTTGCTCATGTTAGGAGAGGTTGGAGTATGGAGGGGGAATTGGTTGGGTAGAATTGTCTAGTGTGAGGCTGGAGTGGTACCTAAAGACTTTAGAGGGCAATTGGGACTTTCAAAGCTCCAATACTTTGAGACGACTTGGTTGATTTGTGCTGGAAGGCTAAGAAGAATAGTGACACAACCTGTTGGATTAGAAAGGTGCCTAGTGTGAGGCTTGAGGGGTGCCTGAAGATTTTTGAGGGCAACTGGGACTTTCAAAGCTCCAATACTTTGAGACTTCTTGGTTGGTCTATGCTAGAAGCCCAAGAAGAGCAGTGGCACAATGTGTTTGGATTATAGAGGTAAAGAAAGGGTGCACTACTTCTGGTTTTGTAATTTGGGGGATGTGGAACTGTAGCTAGGAAGTCATAGCCCCTACTTGGGGGTGACCTGTTGTTAAGAGCATTCAGAGTACTGAGGTCTATAGCTAGATGGAATGTTTAAGGTCTGCAGCTAGTTGGTAGATGGTTACAAGTGTAGGTGTTCTTGTGTTTCATGTGTTGCTTATTTGAAAATTGATATAATTAGCTTGTTAATTTAACAATTATGTTGCACGTATTTCTTCTTGTGTATCTTAGTGGTTATGCATTTTTCTACATGTTATTAGGAAATTGACCATGTCTACAATTGATAGATAATAAATTTGGTTGAATATTTAATGGGAAGTGAGTGAGTAGCAAATTTGTGGATATGGTCGGCAAATAGTCTATCCACGTATATGGTCAACCGACAGTCCGTCCATCTACATGGTCAACAAGAAGTTGACAAATAGTTGATTTATGCATATGGTTAACATATTTTCCATGGGCCAATTTTTGATTTGGTAGCCTCAAAAGGTCTTCTACATTGGCTTGGTGTCTTAGCATGTCGAAGATATTTGATTGCCTCTTTAGGTGCTTGTTTGGTGGAGTAAGTGATTTTATGATCTCTCTCTTAAGGTTAACTTAGGAAAAGTACAATAATTAATTTAATTAATTATTGACTATTAGGCCGAAGTTCCAAGGATAAATAATAAAATTATTTAAGTTACTTAGATATAATTTTAGCTCTTCATCTCAAGTGAGTTATATTGTTTAATCCTAGCCATTGATCACTTAGGAGATTAGGGTTAGGAATTTTGACTTGATGAAATTATAAAATTATTAACCCAAAGGGAGATGTGAAGACAAAAAATTGTGGAGGAAGCAATTTTTTCTAGAGCGAGAAGCTTGACTAGACTGAAGAGAAGTGAGAAGTGTAGCAAGGAATTTTAGGAGAAATTCAGGGAGGTCAAGTTCAAGAAAGAGGGAAGCTAACTTGCTAAAGAGGAGGGTCAAATTATGGAGGAGGCTGAAATATCTAGATAAGTTGATGTATAAGGTGAGAAGAAAGGGGATGGATTTGCTAGTGAGAAGGGTCTAATTCTCCAGGGCTGAGCTTCTTCAGGAAGGTCGATTTCCAGGGTCCAATTTTCGTAAGGTTGATTTTCCTAGTGGGGCCTTGTTTCTAGGTTCCCAACGTTTGTATTATTTTACGTATTCTCTATTATGGGTCTAACCTAAAATTTTCCTGAGAAATTTAGTATGAAGGAAGATTGTGTTGGGAACAAATTTGTTGTATTGTGATTGATCTCTCCATTTTATTCCTATTACATTTAATTTTTGTGTTAATATAGAAGTGTGTTTATTTTATCAACAATTTTAGAAATATTTGAGATAAACAATCTCTAAGTTTTTAATAAATTGAAGTAAAGTAAATCAGATCCGGGATAAAAATTTTAACATGGTTTTAAAGCTCTAGAAACTCTGTGGGGGAGACCGAAGATCAAATATCACAAGGGTTTTATGACAACAAAAAAATTTATTTTGCAGTGAAGGTTTTGTGGCTAAAGTCGATCTAGTAAATTAGTAATACATCGAGTCTGAGGTATGAAGATAGGTTAGAGGGGTGAATCACTCTTGTCTCAAGGGAAAATGGTTTGTGGAAAATTGCAAGCTAAGAGATTTGAGTTTTTCAAGATGCTACCTAAGCAGCTAAACATAAAATAAAAAATATAAGAGTTAGGGGCTTCATTATGGATGGTGTCAAGGATCACATATCCATCACATAACAAAGAAAGATTCAGACTATCAAATGTGGATGAATTTGACAAAGTTGTACTAGAATGACAACCAAAACGAAAAGATGGGTGCTAAGGGAGAAGGAGAATAACATCAAGATGAACAAAATTGAGACTGTGGCCTCATACTACACAAGGATTCAACAAATTCTTGATGAATTTTGGTTGTTGGGGAAGAAGTGGATGAGATAGATCTTGTGAAAGTAGCACTGAAATAAATGGTGTGTCAAGCAATGGGCTACATTTGGGACAAGTATCCTAGCCAGAGATAAACTTCTTGATTGGGCTAGATTGTGGGATGATTTCACCCAAAAGGAGATTTGGGAGGAATCCATAATTGGTGGATAGTGCAGAGGTGGAGATGAGGAGAACCTTGCTCTTGTTGGGAAAGAAAAGAAGCACAAGAGTAAAACCAAGAAAAACTAGAGGATCCTGACAAGGAAAGAAAGACATTAACAAAGTCAAGTGCTTTGCATGTCATAAGTTCGGTGATTATGCCAGACAATGTCCAAACAAGAAGAAAGGTAAAGGGAAAATTACAACATTTGCATCCCGCATAGATGGATGAGTTGGCTGAAAATTTTGAGAAGGACTTTTCTCTGGTATCCTGTATTTCTGGCACCATTACTAGAGGGGTGTGGTTTGTGGATGGTGGAGGATCGTCTCACATGACAAGATCTTGTGATATCTCCACTAGTGTGGCCAAGGAGCATAGCATCATGTCACATGACAAGATCTTGTGATATCTTCACTAGTGTGGCCAAGGAGCATAGATATGTACACGTGGGAGCTTGGTGACAACACCAGGCATGTAGTGGAGGGCATTGGCAACTTACAGTTCCAGCTAGACTGAGGGAGTCTTATGGAGGTGAAGGAGGTGATGTATGTACTTGGGTTGGAGAAGAAGTTACTCTTAGTTTCTGCCATGAAGGATAGAGGACTTGAGGTTAGGTTCACGGGAGGTGAGGTAGTTGTCACGCCGAAAGGGGTTGATCTTTAGTGGGATACAAGTTATAGGCAATAGGGAGAATAACTTGTACTTTTAAGAGGATAACTCGTGAAATCCCTAATACATAACAATAACAACCAGAGTAAAATTTGGCACAGGTTAAAATGGGACATCAACATTACATGGCTTTGCCAATGTTACGAGAGATGGCCACTGCTTTTCTAGAGTTTACTATAGAGCATGATGGTGTGTGTAAGGGATGTGTGCTTGGCAAGTAGGCTAAGGTAGCATTTCCTATCAGTTAGACTAGGCCCAAGGGTTTGCTGGATTTGGTGCATTCCCACATCTATGGTCATATGTTAAGCTGCACGAAACGTTGAAATGTTTAGAAGTTTTTGGAATAGGTACGACTGGAAACACAATTCTTGGAAAATGGAAACGTTGAGCGAAACATCATATATAAAGGTTGATTTTGGATATACAACCTCATATATAAAGGCTAATTTTTGAATCTTGGATGTATCTTAAAGGATAATTTTGGATTTTGAATCATGTAATTATCAACGAGAGTTAATAACTTAATATACATTGGGTTTTCCTTCTAAAATTCATTTATGTATCATTCTTTGTTTTCTTGCAAGATAATGCATTATAAACCTACGATGCTTTACATTCAAAATCAACCTTTATATGTGACTATATGTGCTGAAAATGAAATAAAACATGAGCTAATGACAAGTACAATTACATATAATCTTCATCCTCATCTTCATTAGCAAAAATAGAACAATGTGTTTTCTAGTAAAACTAGAGCATGGATTGATTAAAAATAATCAAGATAGACTTGATAGAGCCCTACAATCTGCAACAGAATGGAGTGATAGAGATGAGAAACAAGATTATAATCCAAGTAGCCAAGGCCATGATCAAGATTTTTCATATGTTCTTGTGGGCAGAGGCATGCAATACGATAGAATACTTGCAGAATAGGGGTCCTCACAGGGCAGTGGAGGACATGACTCCCGAGGAGGCTTTTACAAGAGTGAAACCGAAGGTAAGTCATTTGTTCATCTTTGGTAGTCCAGTGTATGTCCACGTTTTTTAGAGAAGAGGACTAAACTGGAGCCCTCATCAAAGAGGGGCATTTTTGTTGGATACATTGAGATCTCAAAGGCCTATAGGGTCTACATTCGAGGACAAATGAAGATAATGGTCAGGAGTGATGTCAGATTTGAGGAGGGTAGGACATTTTGGAGGTCAAATGGGAGAGATCCAACAACAATAAAGGATCGGGAGCGAGAGGCTCTGAAGGCTGAGCAAGGACAAACAAAACCAATAGCAGGGACACAATCTTTTGCTCATGAGCGAGAGGTTCCTCCGAGTTCTGTCAGGAGGAGGTTGAGATGGGACGAGCAGACATTGAGAGACGCCAAGGAGCATGTGGAGGCTTCCTGAAACACTTTCTGATAAAGTAGACCAACCAGATTTTC